>WNGS01164858.1:22468548-22501906 GCA_020271785.1 Procambarus virginalis
TTATTAACAAACAACACAGAAATCATTGATAGATACAGCGACAACAGGCGGCTTGACATCTGCGAGGCACTACACATCAAGAGTCAACACCAGCAATCAACAGCCAATTAACGCACTACTATATTCTACCACTTCAAGACTCCGCTCCAATATAGAAACATCAAGAAATACGGGCCAATAGGCCTTCTGCAGTTACAGATTTATTCTTCCCTTATACCCATTGTTTCGTGTTCTGTGTTTGTTCTCACCTCACCCCAAACCATTGTAACATGTCACCTCACCCAAATGCAGGTATTTAAACTCTGTTCAGTTATAGTTGTTCTGTGTGTGTGAACTAAAGTCTTTGAAAATATATATATATATATATATATATTATTATATATATATATGTATTTAGTATACAGTATTTATGAATTGTAATGAGTGAGTGTCAATTGAGTTTTAAATTAAATATGTAATGATCATTATTAAATGTTAATTTTTAACTTTTGAAGTTGAATTAATAAACTTGATTTATTATTTTTACTGGCATTATATTTCAGATATGGCAACATCATATCAACAAAAGCCATACTAGATAAAAACACGAACAAGTGCAAAGGTGAGTTGGCCTAGCTTGTACTTCTCATCTCATGGCCACCATACCATTAGTATATGAGCAGTGATAGCTACAGTGACTTCAGACATGTTAATGTTACCAGTTTTTCCTAGAAAGATACATACAGTACATACTTAATATATTTGAAACTGAAGTCCATACCATTTTGATTGCTATTTTAGAGAACTGGCATTCATATTAATTTTGTATGCATTAATTAATTGACTAGTTGTAAGGAACTTTTGTTAAAGAGGGAGCTTGATTTGTTATGGGTTTGATATACAACCAAGTCATTTATGTATAGCAAAACTGTAGAAGTATTTCTTACCTTCAGGCTATGGTTTTGTAGACTTTGAGTCTCCAGCATCTGCAGACAAGGCTGTGAAGGGGCTACAGGCATCTAATGTCCAAGCCCAGATGGCTAAGCAACAGGAGCAGGATCCCACCAACTTGTACATCGCTAACCTTCCACCACACATGAACGAAGCGGAATTGGAACAGCTACTTGCTCAGCACGGTCAGGTCATTTCCACTCGCATCCTTAGAGACAACAACGTCCAGTCTCGAGGTGTTGGTTTTGCCAGGTGAGGTCACCTTATCACCTCTTTACTATACAGTACACTATACATTAATTAGTTTTTGTTATAGTTTTAAGTGCTTGCTTTAAGTGCTTTAAGTTTTATTCAATTACTTGATTTCATGTCATTTTTCCAAGATAAAATGATAGGGGATTTTGGAGGACATAATATATATATATATATATATATATATATATATATATATATATATATATATATATATATATATATATATATATATATATATATATATATATATATATATATATATATATATATATATATATATATATATATATATATATATATAATATATATATATATATATATATATATATATATATATATATATATATATATATATATATATATATATATATATATATATATATATATATATATATATATATATATATATATATATATATATATATAATATCCATATTTTTAATATTTATAAAGCTGAGGAGGGAGTGGCATCTTTCAATACTCTATGTACTATTGTTTGTTCAGTACTGTATTGTGAGAGGTGCGTCTCACAGGGGTCCGATAATACCTCCTTGACTGACTGCAATTGAAACATGTTTTGTTTGTATAAAGTTTGGAAAATTTGAAAATCATATTTGTGGAGGCAAAAGTGATATTGAATTACACTACTAGGTATGATGTAGGGACAGGAAGGCAGACAGTACTTTAATATTTCTTAGGGCATCTTAGATTTTGTAGTGTTAGGTATACTTGCAAAGTGAAGCATTCTTATACAGCATTTGCAGCTCGTTGAAGTTCTGTACCTTTTCAGGATGGAGTCTCGGGAAAAGTGTGAGCAGATTATCCAAATGTTTAATAAAAAGGTGCTACGAGGGGCCAAGGAGGCCCTCCTTGTAAAGTTTGCGGATTCTGGCAATAAGAAGCGAAACCAGTATAAGGCAAAGGAGCAGACTAGTTGGGAACGATCAGAAGTAAGTCCAGTGAATTTGTATTTAGTACATTTATATATGTACTAGTACAGTATAGTTTTTGTTAACTGGGAAATTAATCTTCAGATCAAGCAGATATAATGACATTATTTAAACCTGTTTAGAATAGATATTGAAGCCGTAGATTGTACAATCAGTTTTTGAGGTAATTTTCCTCAAAATTAGATGTGTGATGCACAATGGTCACTTGTGTGAAGCAACTCTCCTCGTATCGTCTCCCCCCTCAATATCCACCTGACTGTAGGAAAATGCCAGGTCTGGCATTACTGGTTCATATCTCCTCATCTCCCTGTTGTTTAAGTTGTTTGATGCTTTAAGACGCACTTCTCTGTAATGTTTAGCAAGTTTGCCTTCCAAGTGTCGTCTCCACCATGGGGTTCTTTATTATTTTTACGCACTTGCCAACATTGCTGCCCCTTGCCATTGTCTTCAGACTACAAGTACTTTGGTTGCTTTTGTCATACTTATCATTGGACCTCCCCTGGAATTAGCAGTGGAATTGTACAGTATATGTTCTCTGCTACTGTCCTCTTGCCTCCACGGTTGCCTTGTTTATGATGTAGTCTTGTGGATTGCCTCCCTTTGGCACTAGTTTTTTAACACTCAAATGTAAATGTTAATATCTGTGCTATTTTTTGTAATCACCTGATGGTCACTAAGAAAAACTGTTTTCCATATGAGTCTTGTAAGGATCACTTTTGTAAATGCAATGAAGTGCAGCTGTAGCTCACATAGCCTCTTTTGGAATTATTAAAACTTATTAGCTATGTCATTCACTTTTTGTATACTGTACATGTATACAGTACTGTTCATTAATACTGCAGGGGTTGTGTACTGGTAAGGAATGGGTGAGTCGAGTATGGTCTGAATTTGCAGTACAGAAGTATTTTGTATCATTACTGCCTGTTGTGTTGGGGATTATTTTGCTCAGTTGGGGTGCTTTATTTGTTTCTGTTCAGTTGTCATTGGTTCTTTGTGTTTGCCGAGCCGTTTATAGCTTGGGACTATCATACACTGCATTAACATTGCCACTCTACAATTTTTCTCTTCTTTCTTCTTTATATGTGATCTGATTTAGATACACCTTCTAATATTTGCCAGCATATCTCGCTCCCTCTCATCCGCCAGTTGAATAAAGTCACTGGTTTGTGGGGTTGGGCGTCCAGTGCCTAGAAAATCCTGTAGCACCTGCATCATTATATTAAAAGAAACTAAAATATATGCTAGGAATGTTTAAAATGCTGTTTACTATACTATTAAATGATTAAATATGAAAGATATCTAATAATAAACAATAACAAAACTGGATTTCCAAGATAGTAAAAACTATGTTGTCGCATGTACTTGTGTTATAGGAACCCAAGTCTACACGACCAGAAATAATATTTGCCAGAATCCTAAAAGAATGTAAAGATTTTTAGGAAGGGAATAGATAACTTGAATCAAACTGCTAGCCAATTACCTTGACATTTATTGTGCAAAAATTGCTTGAATCGATAAGTGCAAATGCCATTCGTATAGATCTTGAAAAAGCAGATTATATTTAAGGTCTTGCAGAATGACTTCACTACGTAGCCCGTTCTCTTAAGGTTCCCAACGTCAAGAAAATGGTCAAATTAAAGTGTCCTTTCCTAATCTACAAAAGGACCCAAAACAGAAAACGAGACAGTACATCACTTTTGCGAACTGCTTCCATTTTCTAGCATGGCAATTTTTTGCCTTGTGTAACACATACAATCGAAATGTGACGTTCTTTATAAGAGGACAGGTTGCACTACAAACCTTCTTATGTTTAGCAAATTTGCTCACATTCTTTCCAATACATTACTGTATTGTATATTTGAAAAATGTAATAGTGAAAAACCTGTGTACCTCGACTTAAGCGAAGCTTGTGATACTGTATCTTATGAAAGGTTGATTGGTCAGGTAGAGGTGCATTTCATTGAGATGGTATGCAACACTTTAGCTGCAAGTACAGCCATACACAGTTTACCTCCGGTAGCTACCAATAATTTATTAATGAAAATATTAGTATAATGAATGTTGAATTAGATTCTAAGCTTTAGTAGGACAATACAACACCTAAATTAATAAAACTTTGATGTATAATTTTATGGTTTATTAACACATTTTATAAGAAAAAATCCTGGCAGTACAGTGCACTGCTTCTTCCTGCCACTGATTATCCGTTTATGTTCATCATTTGTAACACATTCATCTTCTCCACATTAATATATCCATATTGAGTTCTGCACAGTTACAACCTTCTGAACTTAACTTTCCCATTTTTTGATGGTCCACACAGTTGACTTACTGACTTGAAGCTTGCCAGTAATGGCAGGCTGCCTCTCACTCTTCTTGATGTACTCTCATATGGCTAGCTTATCTCAACAAAGAAACCTTACTACTTTGAGGTGAGGCTACAGTGGAAAGCTTGTTAGCCATTATGTGAAGAATGATATCACTGGACACGGAGGAATAAAAGATTTGTGTCCTCGGATGTAAACAGTGCTTTAGTGCTGTCTGATTGACTGGTGGCATAAAGGTTTAGGATCTCTTACTTTGGCTACCAATTTCAATATTGAATTTTCATTGAATTTGTTATGAATGCCAGCCCTTATTCATGAATACAAGTTGCATGATGGTAGAATGATGAATGGTGTGTATTAGTGAGTTAAGTTGAGGGCAGGAGGAGAGAGAGGCCTGGAAGGTGGACAGACATGGAGAGTAAGTGGTGTGTGAAACGTACACTTTACAGGCTTACTACACCACAACAGAGAAATTAGTGGCTTTGGGTAAATTTTAAGACTGATATTAATGTAAAATAGGAAGGTAATGAATAGGATGAGTTACTACAGCTATTCTACATACAAGGATGCCTTCACTTGCAGTTTAAATATATGGTGAGGTCACATCTGTGGCAGGTGGTGGTACTTCACAATGCTCCCATAGCTACAATGCTTTGCCATCAAATCTCTCCTCTGTATTTCTACAATACTTTGACAGTAAACTATCCATTAAGTATATTTAAGTCACTAGGTGGGGTTTGGTAAGGAAGGACATTTGATTGACAATTGTCATATCACCTCTTAACAAGTTCAAGTTCAAGTATGTTTACTGAGACAAGAACAAAAAATACATCTCAAAGGGATGAGTAGCTTAGACTATTTCTACCCCCCCCCCCCTACTTCTTAACATTTGTCAATGTGACAAAACTATCTTTTATGTCTACTTCTTTGTCAACCATTACAGATGGGATACTACATTAAGAAGCTACTAATCCTTTCAGGGCTTGTATTGAACTTGAAAACATGCAATAGACTGCCTTAAGGCATCTTTTATTTCTTTTAATATGTCACTGTTCTATTCTTGGTCATTATTGCCTATTGCAAGAATGCCTTAGCTATTTCTTTTAATGCATCTTATTTTTTCCATGACACAGCACGTGTAGGCAGCTAAAGCAACATTTTCTGCTTTATAAACTAACAAAAATTTCCCCTGACAGCCAATTCCTGTGTACGACCAGCCATCTTTACTTCCTCAAAATGGAACGCTTATGCCTTCAGTGGCCCCCGGTGCATTCCGGCAATACCCCCCGTCCCAGGTGCCACCTTATCCTCTTCAGCCATTCTATATAATGCAGCCCCAGACACTGCAGCATATGGACGTCCCTCCGGTAAGGATTCATACTCTTGGACTAATTATATGTTATTTCTTTCGAGTCATTCATTTTGTTAAACAGTGCAGTAGTGTACTGACATGGGTTTAATCTAGTTCTTTATACCCCACGTTCCAGTCATTTTTGGTGTGTTTGGTTATTAACAATTAATCTCCCTTGAAGACCTGTCTTTCTCCTTAGTGTTTGATGAGAGTTTCACTGCCCTTGAATTAATAATTAGTTTAGAAAGAATGGTTGAGGATGCAGCAGCTGGATGATGTTTTTTCTGCACCATGAATAATTTGTATCTATTAGAGAGAATGTCTACTTGTTTGTCCAAAGTTGATAGCTTCACCCAACTTTGCAAAGAGAGTGGTTTGGGGTACTGGACAGACATTGGCTGGTTGGGAGCACCAGAATTAAAGAGGGAATAGCATGCCAGGGTCACATTTTAACCCACTGATCTCAGAGGGTGAGAAGCGACGGCTATCGGTGTTGTCCTGGATGGGTGTCTTGCTTGGAGATTTGGTTTTTTTCTTACCCTGCACAAACTTGCTTTTGGGATTCATGGTTAGTTAAGTATGGGTATGAAGAATATATTGAAACAGGAACTTGCGTCTGGCAGCACTGTGGCAGGCAACAGGCACTGGTACTCGCAGCAGGAAATGTTTATGAAATTTTATTTGCAGTGAAATGAGTTGATTGAGTTGGTTACTGTCGATGTGTTATGACATGCTTAGTCTCCATGTACTTAGCTGTCTGTAAGTGGTGGTCTACATTATCTGAGTGTCGATGTGGGCTGTAATACAGCTTTCAATGAAGAGCGCTGCAAGCATCCACACAATCAATGACCATCAGTAACATACATATGTTATGTATACTCTTAAGAAGTGGGTGAGCTCACAAAGCAGACTTTTGAGCTTGTGAAATGCCCATCTGTTTGCAATTCTGCTCCTTTTCCCATATAGACTACCCATTGTAAACAATACAGGTGGAACATGCCAATGTCTGATGCGGTGCTTCAATAATTTAACCCATAAACAGTGGTTATTGTCAGTTGTTGATTTAGAGGGTAATGTGGTTATGATCATATAAAGATTTAAAAACTAATTGTCTAGGTTTTACGTGTACAATGTAAATATGGATATATTAGGTCTGTGGATGCAATGAAGTTTACCTTTACCAATGAAAAAAATCCTGCTGCTATTTCATGGTACAAATTGGTTATTGTCATGAATGTCACTAGGGGAATGTGTTCATCATCATATGATGATTTAAACAATTATTGTCAGGGTTTTACATGTATGATGCAAATATGGATATAAAAGCTCTCTCTGTGGATGTAAATAAAGAAAAACAGGTGATAAAACAATCGGTGAATCATCAGAAAATAAAACAGGAAACGTCAGCAAAGTCAAGCACCAGGTGCTGACAAGTGGCGGACAGCAGCCATGCAGAGCGCCTCCACCCAGTGAAATTACATATACAATATTCACTTATTTTCGGGGGTTTCTTACATACAGATTAATAATTCTATAATAACAAATTATTTGTTAGAATTTGTAAATTTTTTTGTGCATAGGCAGATATGAACATTTCTCCATAGCTGCTGTGTAAGGCTTAAGATGGTAGATCCCTATATAAGCTTTGATGCTACATAAGCTTTGACTGATCATAGGATTTCAGCATTCTGATAAACAACTGATAAGTTTTTACATGTGATACTAAATGGATGATGGTGTGATGACCAAACTACATCAGAAAATGAAGAAACGATGACTTTTCTTGGTGGATGATGGTGCTTCATGAAGATCCAAGAGATGAAAGAATAGATGTTAATAAGTTGAGAAAAAGAATGAGAAGAGCTACCTAGTTGGATGAGGAGCTGCCAAATGCAGTTGATGGTAAGAAAAATGTTAATGCTGTCAATACAGAGGGGAACAATAGAGAGAGAGAGAGAGAGAAGAGAGAGAGGGAGGCAAGAGAAGAGAGTAGCATAAAGAGAACAGTACAACATCCATTCAACGCACTATATATGGGACCAACCCCGGTGCGTTGCAGGGTTGGATTCGTTGCAAAAGGTGACCTTCAGGAGGTGTTTGTATCTGTCTTTTATTTTTCTTGTAAACAATAAAAATACATTACCACTTTATATACTGTACCTATATATTACTACTCTACTAAAATATACTGTTAGTTTTTATTTACCTTATGAATATCCTGCAACACAGATGGTGCTATCTAGTCTTCCCAGCTTGGCACCTGCTTTTGAAAATTTCTTATATGCTACTTTTCTCATGGTAGCTACTGTAAGAGATCGAATGAAAATCTACTTCTATTAAGGAAATGTAAGTTAGGTTAGCGAGTACAGTCACGTTCGTTCTCGACTCACAATTGGGAATTCTGGGTTTGAATCCTGGGCAGGATTCCTGCCGACCAGCAGGGAGCCGGTCGGCCGAGCGGACAGCATGCGGGACTTGTGATACTGTGGTCCTGGGTTCGATCCCAGGCGTCGGCGAGAAACAATGGGCAGAGTTTCTTTCACCATATGACCCTGTTACCTAGCAGTAAAATAGGTACCTGGGTGTTAGTCAGCTGTCACGGGCTGCTTCTTGGGGTGGAGGCCTGGTCGAGGACCAGGCCGCGGAGACACTAAAAAAGCCCCGAAATCATCTCAAGATAACCTCAAGATAACCTTATTGTTGGAATTATGTTCATCTTGAATTCTCATGGAGTTGTGAATGCTGTACAGTAAATTCGTACTGTGCTGTATGTTGAGTACTACAATACAGTTTATGAAAACTATTGTACACTAAAATTACTGCAACCTTAATTTTAACACTTTTAACCTCCGAGCTACTAAGGGCTGTTTGACCTTTCACACCCCACAGGCACATAAAATAAAAAAAATTTACATTTTTTTCGTTCTTATAAACCTTTAATTTGTCTTCCCTGATCACGGGAAAAATATTAAAAAAATCGTAAGTGGCATATTTGGCCACAATAGGGCGGGGAAGTGTAGCAAAAAAGAGGCGTGACTCGGCAAGTGTTGGAAGCGGTCTGCTCCGCCACAGCTGTCAGGCGGGTGTTGCCACAAAGATATAATTACCTAATTATTTCAATGTCTCCGATTGATTTTTTCTTATTTTTTTTGCAGTAATATTATTCAATAATGTATTGTGTGATCTATATATGTAATAAAATGTGTGAATCATCGCTGAACTCAAAATTATGGTGTGCATATTATTGATTCAATTATTATGTTCATAAAACAATAACAGATACTTATATACAAGTATCTGCATGGTTTGTTCACCATAACGAACCACTAAGTTGATATTGTGAGGCAAAAAAAGCAACGAAGAGTTGTCAGCCAGCCTTTCGCTACCACTCCCTCCCTCAAAAACTCCTCAGTCGCCAGCATCCTCCTCCCACCATACTGTTTTTGCTTTTGTTCACTATATACAAACGTATATAAGTATCTGCATGTTTTGTTAACCATAGCGGACCACTAAGCTGGTATAGTAAATGCAGACAGCAACAGGTGGCCACAGATTTGGCAGACGACGCTACAGCCCTCCCACCCTCAACATTACTCCACCCACAGCACAGTGCAAATTATCACAACAATCCTGCTATTATCAGAATCCTGGTCATTTGTATCACAGTCAGGGGTCTTCTGTAATACTATCATCACAAAAAAATACCAGTTACATATATTTATGACATTTTTAGGCGATGCTGTGATCATAAGCTGAACAGCAATGCTGTGAGCTGATGCTGCGTGTGCCAGCCTTGGTGGCTCACTCAGTACTGAGGCCTTCACACCCGGGAATGTCACCCTTGATTTTTTTTTAAATGGCGTCTGTTTACAAGAGCCCTGAGGAAGGTAATATGAACCCTGTGTATCCGCGGGCCGTTTAAATCTTGCGTAGTACTCCAAAACTGCATATGGAGTGTTGTGCACTTTTGTGTCAGTTACTCAAAACTGCAAATGCAGTTTTGCACAGTTTAAAGGTTAACACTATGTACTTAAATTTAACACATTTTAACTGTACACTCCACAACGATGTTCTTAGATGTTTGCATCAGGTTTGCTGGTGCTCGTTGCTGCTGTTTGCTTCAGCTGCTTTTGAGCTGGTGCTGGCTGCTGTTGTACTGGTGATAGCTACTGCTGTGCTCGTGCTGAGTAAGGCTGTGCTCGTGCTGGGTACGGCTGTGCTCGTGCTGGGTACGGCTGTGCTCGTGCTGGGTACGGGTGTGCTCGTGCTGGGTAAGGGTGTGCTCGTGCTGGGTAAGGGTGTGCTCGTGCTGGGTAAGGGTGTGCTCGTGCTTGGTAAGAGTGTGCTCATGCTGGGTACGGCTGTGCTCGTGCTGGGTACGGCTGTGCGCGTGCTGGGTACGGCTGTGCTCGTGCTGGGTATGGTTGTGCTCGTGCTGGGTACGGCTGTTGGTTGATACCTGGTTGATGGGGTTCTGGGAGTTCTTCTACTCCCCAAGCCCGGCCCGAGGCCAGGCTTGACTTGTGAGAGTTTGGTCCACTAGGCTGTTGCTTGGAGCGGCCCGCAGGCCCACATACCCACCACAGCCCGGCTGGTCCGGAACTCCTTGGAGGAATAAATCTAGTTTCCTCTTGAAGATGTCCACGGTTGTTCCGGCAATATTTCTTATGCTTGCTGGGAGGACGTTGAACAACCGCGGACCTCTGATGTTTATACAGTGTTCTCTGATTGTGCCTATGGCACCCCTGCTCTTCACTGGTTCTATTCTGCATTTTCTTCCATATCGTTCACTCCAGTACGTTGTTATTTTACTGTGTAGATTTGGGACCTGGCCCTCCAGTATCTTCCAGGTGTATATTATTTGATATCTCTCTCGTCTTCTTTCTAGTGAGTACATTTGGAGAGCTTTGAGACGATCCCAATAATTTAGGTGCTTTATCGCGTCTATGCGTGCCGTATATGTTCTCTGTATTCCCTCTATTTCAGCAATCTCTCCTGCTCTAAAGGGGGAAGTGAGTACTGAACAGTACTCAAGACGGGACAGCACAAGTGACTTGAAGAGTACAAGCATTGTGATGGGATCCCTGGATTTGAAAGTTCTCGTAATCCATCCTATCATTTTTCTGGCTGTCGCAATATTTGCTTGGTTATGCTCCCTAAACGTTAGGTCGTCAGACATCATTATTCCCAAATCCTTTACATGTTGTTTTCCTACTATGGGCACATTTGATTGTGTTTTGTACCCTGTATTATGTTTAAGGTCCTCATTTTTACCGTACCTGAGTACCTGGAATTTGTCACTGTTAAACATCATATTATTTTCTGATGCCCATTCGAAAACTTTATTAATATCAGCTTGAAGTTTTTCAATGTCTTCAGCCGAGGTAATTTTCTTACTGATTTTTGTGTCGTCTGCAAAGGATGATACGAAGCTGTGACTTGTATTTTTGTCTATATCTGATATGAGAATAAGGAAAAGCAGCGGTGCAAGGACTGTACCCTGAGGTACAGAGCTTTTAACTGCACTTGGACTAGATTTTATATGGTTGACCGTTACTCGCTGAGTCCTGTTTGACAGAAAACTGAGTATCCAGCGTCCTACTTTACCGGTTATTCCCATTGACTTCATTTTGTGTGCTATCACGCCATGGTCACATTTATCGAATGCCTTTGCGAAGTCCGTGTATATCACATCAGCATTCTGTTTTTCTTCTAATGCCTCAGTGACTTTATCGTAGTGCTCAAGTAGCTGTGAGAGGCACGATCTTCCCGCTCGAAATCCATGTTGGCCTGGGTTGTGAAGGTCATTGGTCTCCATGAAATTGGTGACCTGACTCCTAATCAGGTCTGTGTCAGGGCTGTGCTCGTGCTGGGTACGGCTGTGCTCGTGCTGGGTAAGGGTGTGCTCGTGCTGGGTACGGCTGTGCTCGTGCTAGGTACGGCTGTGCTTGTGCTGGGTACGGCTGTGCTCGTGCTGGGTACGGCTGTGCTCGTGCTGGGTACGGCTGTGCTCGTGCTGGGTACGGCTGTGCTCGTGCTGGGTACGGCTGTGCTGATTGATATTCTGCTACTAGTTCTTGCAAAATATTGACTCATTTTTTGGCACTAGTAATGCACTATTAGCAAGTTCCAGAGACATCTTGTTGTATAATAATACAGCTGTAATAAAAAAAAATGGTAAATTCCACGATTATTCTTCCACCAGCAGACAAACACATCACTTGCAGACAAAGCTAATGGCACTGGGTGCCTACTGTATGAATGCAGAATAGGTCTATACACCCTACAGTAGGCTGGTGTTTAAGCCAGATCCAGTAACATAAATTTCTCTCAAATATTAGATTTACATCATATTGTGTATTTTTTGGGTTATATATTTAGTTTAGCAACATTATTATAAGAGCTATAATAAAACACTTATTTTGGAACTGATTTATTAATTTTATTATCTCGAAGCGGTAGGTCACTGAACTGTGGTGACGAAATCAAATGAAACACGCGTGGTGGTGTGTGCACACGGATTAGACCCGTCCACTCCCGCTGGAGTAGTTGTGCTAATAACATGAATAATTTCTCAAATAGCAGGGGTCTATCATATTACAGTATATTATATTTTTGGTTTTATTTAGTTTAGTTGATTAGGATAATAAAGAGCTATTAAAACACCAGTTTTAGAAATGAGTTATTAATCTGAAACTTTCAAAATTCAACTGAACTATGACGACACAGACGAAAGTGAGTGAAAACTCACTGTAAAGTGAGGTTTACAGTACAGTATTCCCTTATCTGTCCATCCTCACTCATCTTGTTTCATCACAGAAAATGTATATTAGATGATTTTCTACACATTAGCTAGCTATTCACACTTCAGCCTTTAAATTAAAGATACGTGTGCCACGAATCGGTGAACAGAAATCATGGAAACACAGTCGTTCGCTTGTGTAGACCACTCTGGCTGGTGTTTGGTTAATATGCTGCACTTGTTGTGGGGACCATTTTGGCTGGTGTTTGGTTCCTATTGTTCCCTTGTTGCGTGATCCACTTGCGTGATCCACTTGCGTGATCCACTTGCGTGATCCACTTGCGTGATCCACTTGTGTGATCCAACTTGTCATATGAAGGAATTATTAATTGTAACCTATGATAGAATGTGAAAGTTTTCCACCAGTATATGAACCACCAGTTTTCCACCAGTCTGTCCCAACATCGGAAGCAAATCCTCACATCCCCCCGCTTCGGTGAACTAGAGTACGCCGAACCGGGTGAGTAAATCCAGCCTGAAGAGTGTACAGCCTAGCCGGAGATTTGCCTAATCGAGGTACGTCGAATCAAGGTTGTACTGTAAAAGGAATAAGAAAAGATTAGGGAAGCAAAATAGTGTAAAAAAAGTTAGGAAGAATAAAAAACAAAATCAGAAAGAAGGAAACTGATCTGGAACAAATAAGAAAGTTAATGGGAATAAGTCTTTCGACTTCGACACAGTCGACTTGAGAATGGTCCAGGACGGACCGAAACGTCGTCGTCCCTTCACCTTCTAGTGTGTGGTCTGGTCAACATACTTCAGCCACGTTATTGTGACTCAATGTCTGCTTAATGGGAATAGCACAATAGCATGGGAGAATATTTACTGGTAAAGAAAAAGTTAAAAGTAGGTGAGGATAATTTGAAAGTTTAATTGGTGGAATGACAAAAGTGAACATAATTTTTTTTTCAATGAGAAGACTGCAACACTGAACACAAGCAGATATACCAATGGAAGAGGAATGTGCATCAGTGCAGAACTTAGAATATGGGAAAACAATAGGCATTGATATAGCATACAGTGCATTATGCAGAACATATTAAATAATGTGAAGTCACCAGTCATTGGACACAATGTGGATACACATTGTGTCTTACTGGACCTAAAAAAGGCTTTTGACAGAGTCCTACACAAGATGATGATCTGGAAACTGTAAGATGCTGGAGGGGTGACAGGGAGACTTCTGACATGGATGAAAAATGTTCCGACTGACAGACAGATGAGGGCAGTAATCACAATGTGTCTGACTGGAGGAGTGTTACTAGCGGAGTACCACAGGGTTCAGTTCTTGCACCAGTAATGTTCGTCTACATAAATGATCTACCAGAAGGAAGACAGACTTATATTATCATGTTTGCGGATGATGCTAAGATACAGAGGGAAGATAGGAGACACAGACAATCTAGATAAATCAAATCGATCTAGATTAAATAAGTGCTTGGAGCGTCAAGTGGTAAATGGAATTCAAAGTGAATAAATGCCATTTTATGGAATATGGAATTAGAGAAAATAGACCACACACAACTTACAAATTATGTGGAAAGGAATTATAAAACTCTAATAAAGAGTGAGACCTAGGGATGGTTTTGGATAGTAAGCTGTTGCCAGAGGAACACATAAAGAACATTGTTAGAGGAGCATATGTGTCGCTTTCCAACTTCAGACTTGCAGACTTTTATGGATAGTGAAATACTGAAAAAACTGTTCAGGACTTTTGTCGGACCAAAATTAGAATATGCAGCAGTTGTACAGTGCCCAAATCTCAAGCAGCACATAAACTGTAAAAGGTGCAACAGCATGCTACAAAATGGCTTCCGGAACTGAAAAACAAGAGTTACGAGGAGAGACTAGAGGCGTTTAAATATGCCAAAATTAGAAGATAGAAGAAAAAGAACTGATATGATCACCACTTACAAATACTAACAGAAATTGACCAAATTGACAAAGCATCAGGATGTTTTGTCATTCCTTGAAACCAGCAACTTTACAAACAAGAGGACACAGATTCAAGCTAAAGAAACAAAGGTGCCAAAAAAATATTAGAACTTTTCCTTTTGCAAACAGAGTGGTAGACAGTTGGAACAAGCCAAGTGATAAGGTGGTGGAGGCCAAAACTGTTGGTAGTTTCAAAGCGGACTACTTGGTTTGTGAACCCCTCGGGAATGAAACCCGTTGGTAAACGAGAATTGTAGGAAAAAATAAATGAGAAATATAGGAAAAAATAATCGAGAAATGTCGGGGGAAAAATAGACAGGTTCATAGCATAAATGTGACAGTATTTTGTTTGTACTCACCAATAAGAGAAGTCCTGATCCACTTATCTTGATCATCATTGTTGATGGATCATAGTTATTTACATGGAAGAGGTGGTGGATGTTGGTGTTGGGTTGACTGAAGTGGAGATTAATGGTAATAAGGTAACCTCAGATGTCGACACGTTTGGCTCAACATGTAACGAGTCAGGTGCAGGTGAGGTAATGCGAGCTTTCTCAGAAGCCATTGCAAAATACTCTTTAATTGACATTTGTTTCATTCCCTTTGATCTTGTTTTTAAAGACTTCATATACAAATTGTACTCTTCCTCTTCACACATCATCTTCATTGCACTCTTCTGACTTTTTTCCTGCACATACTAATTCTATAATTTCATCATCAGTCATGTTTTGATTGGGGCTTCTTTGTCAAAATTTATCCACCTATTTATTTCATCTTCTATTGTTTGTTACCAGTTCTACTCTCAGTGAGAGGAACGAGTCTATACCCTCTGGAAGATTGTTTCCATATATTAGAAATAGGATGGGTCCAAGTACTGAGCCCTGTGGGGCTCTGCTGGTGACATCTTGCCACTCTGATGTCTCCCCTGATGACATGTGATGTCTCCATGTCTCTGATGTCTTGTGTGTCGCAGACTTTGATGTCATGCTCCCAGCGTTTTGGGCGAGCGTGTGGCGACGCCGAAATGTGTATACTCGTTTCAGTTTTCTCACCTTAATTCTCGTGCTACGTCTTTCGTTTTGGTATCATTGTGTTTGCAATAGAATTGCAATGCAATAGAAATGAAATGCAATGCAATGAAAAATGCAATGCAATGAAATGCAATAGAAAACAGGGGTATATACATATAAGGTCCAAAAGCCCGGCATGACTCCCCACAGCAAAGTGTAAAGTCAGCAAAGTTACCCCTGAGTGCGCAAAATCATTAAAATGTGTATATTCGTTTCAGTTTTTTCACCTTAATTCTCGCGCTACGTTATTCGTTTTGGTATCATTGTGTTTGCAATAGAATTCTCTGCAGGGGTATATGCATATAAGGTCAAAAAGCCTGACATGACTCCCCGCAGCAAAGCCTAAATTTGGCCAACTGTTACCCGTGAACGGGCACCAATTGGCACACCCGCAGCCTATTGTGTATACTCGTTCAGTATGATAACATCACCTTTCGTTTTACGTCTTACATTAATAGCACAATAAATGGAATTTTAATAAATATTTTAAAATTTGGACCACAAAAGTATTTATTGTATAATCTTTCAAGTGTTCTGACCTCAATTGTCAGGGTACATCGTCATTATTGTATCAAATTGTGTGCAATCTAAAGGCACTCATTTTGAAATCACTCCCAGACAGATCGGATAAAATTAAATTTTTTAACAAATACTGGTACTGTACTGTACTGTATTTTAAAATGGACGCGTGAACGAGTCAACCGAGATGACTCGACAAAAAGTTGACTCTTCGACGAGTCTGTGTGTGTTATTAGTTTACATTATTATTTCACCACTTGAGAGCAGATGGCTCCATAGTCCAAAGATGTTGTCAAGTGCTTTAAACATTGCGAGTCTATCGTGTGTATGGCGTGTCATCAGTTATGTTTACTCTAGATAGGATCTTGTTAGTATTCTTGCTTAAGCTTCATTACCTATGAGGTTATTGTATTATATATAATGTTTTAGAATATATTATAATGTATTGTATTCATGTCTTTGTTAGATGATGCAAACAACAATGGATACGAGTCAGATGCCATATTCACCTGTCATACCCACGTTAACAACACACATGCAGCAGCTCCACCTCACGCCCGGCACTGTGAGTACATGACCTCCTATATCTGCACTTTGATGTGGGTAAAGGCGTTTTATGCAATATTTGGTACACAGTTTCCTATAGTAGATGCTTCTCACCACCAAAGCCTCTAACTTTATACAGTTTTTTTTTAACTTTAAACAATCTCTCGAGATATTATTCTGTGGAATGATGTTGGAGTTAAGGACCTTAGCACAGACAGTTTTTCATAATAATAGTTAACTTTTTATGTCCTTTCCTCTGTCATGTGAATATAATCCAGTGTTATTTGGTACAATTATATTTTAATTTGTATCCATATTTCACTGTGTATATGAACTAAGTTTAAGATTTTTCTTAGTTCAACCATGAAGTGTCCATGTGTGAATGGTTACAGCAAGGAGGATACCTGACAACTAGTGGAGGCTATCCACCATCTCCCTACACCCCGATGATGCAGCATATGGCCATGATGGATGACTCCACACCGCACTCCCCTGATGAATATCAACCTTACCCAACCACCCCTGGTCCAGTCCAATGTCAACCACAGCCTAAGTAACATTGTGAGTATCTTGCATTTCAGTCGCTAAAGATTTCTGCTATGGCAGAATACCAGACGTACTCTAAATGCTGCTGGGAAGATTTATTTGATGATCATAAAGCAACTTTTATAGCAAGTAGATAGTCGAAATAGAAAGTTGTAATAAACTACCATAGGTTATAATTCACTGTACAGTATTTAGTTCATGATACACTGCATAATAGCTTCTGTCCAAAATGCTATGCATGTTAGTGGCTTTGCAAGAATGTAAAAATACTAATCTTGTGTAATCTCACATATTCATTGTACCTTCTTGTAAATAAATATTACTATTATTATTATGATTTATTATTATTATTATTATTCTATTATGTGAATTTGGTATGGCAGCAGTGATGTGTATGTATGGGGAAAGGTGGCAGTGGTAATTACCCAAGTGTAGTACAGGATGAGAGCTATGCTCGTGGTGTCCCGTCTTCCCAGCTCTCTTTGTCATATAACGCTTTGAAATTACTGACGGTGTGTGTCAGTGAGACAGCAGTGGTGTGTATGTGTCGGAGAGGTGGCAGTGGTGTACTCACCTAGTTGTACTCACCTAGTTGTGCTTGCGGGGGTTGAGCTCTGGCTCTTTGGTCCCGCCTCTCACCGTCAATCAACAGGTGTACAGGTGTGTGTGTGTGTGTGTGTGTGTGTGTGGGAAGAGGTGGCAGTGGTGTGTGTAATTACCTAAGTGTAGTTACAGGATGTGAGCAATGCTCGTGGTGTCCCGTCTTCCCAGCATTCTGTCATATAATGCTTTGAAACTACTGATGGTTTTTGCCTCCACCACCTTCTCGCCTGATTTGTTCCAACAGTCCACCACTGTTTGCGAAAGTGAAATTTCTTAGGCATTTTTGTTTAGTTTAAATCTGTGACCGCTTGTTCTGGATATTCCAGGTCTCGGGAAATCTTCCCTATCAGTTGTATCGATTCTCATTACTATTTGTACATAGTGATCGTATCATCTCTTTTTTTTTCTTCTATCTTCTAGTTTTGGCATATTTAATGCCTCTAACCTCTCCTCATAACTCTTGTCATTCAGTTCTGGGATCCATTTAGATGCATGTCTTTGCACCTTTTCTAGTTTGTTGATGAGCTTCTTAAGATATGGGCACCATACAACTACTGCATATTCCAGCTTTGGTCTAACAAAAGTCGTAAACAGTTTCTTTAATAATTTGCCATCCATGTATTTAAAAGCCATTCTGAAACTAGAAAGTGTAGCATAGGCTTCTCGCACAATGTTCTTATGTGGTCCTCAGGTGATAATTTTCCATCTAAAACTACCCCTCGATCTCTTTCTTTATCAGAATTCTTTAAAGATTTCTCACATAATTTATAGGTTGTGTTGGGTCTATGATCTATCCCACATTCCATAACAGGGCATTTATTCACATTAAATTCCATTTGTCAAGTTGTGCTCCATATACTATTTTGTGCAAGTCTTCTTGAAGGCCATGACAACCATCTAAGTTTCTTATCTTCCCTATTATCTCGGCATCATCAGCAAACATGTTCGTATAATTCTGTATTCCATCTAGTAGGTCATTTATGTAGACCATGAACATTACTGGTGCAAGAACTGAACCCTTTGGTACTCCACTCGTGACATTTCTACAGTCTGATACATTGCCTCTGATTACTGCCTTCATTTTTCTGTCAGTTAGAAAATGTTTCATCCATGTTAGATGCCCACCGGTCACTCCTCCAATATGTTCGTTTCCAGAACAACCTGTTATGTGGAACTCTGTCGAAAGCCTTTTTTAGGTCTAGATAGATGCAGTCAATCCATAATTCTCTTTCCTGTAAGGTCTCTGTGGTTTGATCATAGAAACTGAGTAAATTCATTACACACGATTTTCAGATAAAAACCATACTGTCTGTTATTATATTGTTTTTTTCCAGGTGTTCTACCAATTTAGTTTTAATTATTTGTTTAAATATTTTGTCAATGATACAGGCCTGTAATTGAGGTCTTCCCTGCTGCCACTTTTGTAGATTGGAACTATGTAAGCCTTTTTCTACACATCAGCTACAATTCCTGTACACAGGATTGCCTGAAATATCAGTTGAAGTGGAATGCTGATCTCAGGTGCACATTCTCTCTGAACCCCATGGTGAAACTCCATCTGGGCCAACTGCTTTGTTCTTACTTAGCTCCTTGTAAGCAGCTATTTTTCCACATTGTCTCTAGACACCTTTGTGTGTTCTGTGTTGTTCTCTGCAATTTTTTATTGTGTCTGATTCTCTGAAGATTTCATTTTGTACAAACACACATTGGAACTTTTTGCTTAATGTTTCACACATTTCCTTTTAATTTTCTGTGAATTATTTTCCCATTTTCAACCTCTGAATATTATCTTTTATCTGCAATTTGTTGTTGATTAATTTATAGAATAGGCCTGGTTCTGTTTTACATTTGTCCGCTATCCTTTTCTCAAAATTTCTTACTACCTCACTTCCGTGTAGTTGTTTCTTGTATGTTTGGGGGTTTGCCCTCTTACTATATTGATTTCATTTTGGTGTCTTTTGGTCTCTGGCCTCACAATTTCTGTTAAACCAATACTATTTCCTAGTTCTGCATCTCTGTTTTGATATAATTTGTTTTGTGCCTTTATCATACATTTTACAAAACTTGACATGCATCATATTTATTTCCCTTGTCTAACAGCAAATCTTTCCAGTCAAATTCATTAAAGAACTTTCAAAGTTACCCATAATGTCCTCTCCTGAAATCAGGTTTTTCAAGTGCTTCATTTTCTCATTCTCATCTGGATTATAATGCATTGCAGTGTGTGTAATTACGATTACCTAAGTGTTATTATCGTATAGGAGCTATGCTCTTGGTGTACCATCTTCCCAGTACTCTTTGTCTTATAACACTTTGAAATTAATGACAGTTTTGGCCTCTTCCACCTTCTCGAGTAACTTGTTCCAACCATCTACCGCTCTGTTTGCAAAAGAAAACTTTAAAATCTTTTTTGACACCTTTGTTTCCTTAGCTTGAATCTGTGTCTTCTTGTTGATGAAGTTGCTGGTTTCAGGAATTCCTTTTTGTAAATTTGGTCGATTCCTGTTAGTATTTTGTAAGTGGTGAACATAATACCTCTCTTCTATTTGTAGCATAATTTATACTCTAGCCTCTTCTCATAACTTGTTTTCCAGTTCCGGAAGCCATTTTGTAGCATGCCTTTATCCATTTTCCAGTTTATTTATGTGCTCCCTGACATATGGACACCATACAACTGCTGCATATTCCAATTTTGGTCTCACAAGAGTCAAGAACAATTTCTTTAGTACAGTATTTCACCATCCATATAATTAAAAGTAATTCTGAAGTTCGAAAGCGACACAAACACTCCTCACAATGTTTTTTTTTTTGTTCCTCTGGCTACAGCTTATTATCCAAAACCACCCATAGGTCTTGTTCTTTATTAGAGTTCTGTAATTCCTTTCCATATAATTTGTAAGTTGTGTGTGGTCTCTCTTCTCTGATTCGACATTCTATAACATGGCATTTATTCATTGAATTCCATTTGCCACATTTTGCTTAAGCACATATTTTATCTAGATCAATTTGAAGGGCATTTCAATTGTCTGCATCTCCTATCTTCCCTAGTATCTTAGCATCATCCACAAACATGTTCATATAATTCTGTATTCTTTCTGGTAGATAGTTTATATAGACGATGACCATTACTGGTGTAAGAACTGAGCACTGTAGTACTTCACTAGTAACACTCCTCCAGTCAGATACACTGTTTCTGATTACTGCTCTCATCTGTCTGTCGGTTAGAAAATTTTCCAGCCATGTCTGAAGCCTTCCTGTTACCCTTCAGCATGTTCCAGTTTCCAGAATAATCTCTTGTGTGGGACTCTGTCAAATCCCTTTTAGGTCAAGATTGACACAGTCAACCTAACCACCTCTTTCCTGTAAAATTTATGTGGCTCTTATCATAAAAACTAAGTAGAATAGTTACACAGGATAATCCTGTTCGAAAACCATACTGTCTGTCTGTTATTATGTCATTACTCTCTAGGTGTTCTACCCATTTGCTTTCAGCTATTTTTTCTAGTGTTTTGACTACCACGCTTGTAAATGATATGGGTCTATAATTTTAGAGGGTCTTCTACCATTTTTATAAATTGGTACTATGTTTGCCTTTTCCATATATCTGCTAAGATTCCCGTGCACAAGGATGTCTGGAATATTAATTGGAGTGGAATGCTCAACTCGGTTGCACATTCTCGCAGCACGCAAGGTGAAACTCCATCTGGTGCAACTTCTTTATTTCTTCCTAACCCCTTGAGTAATTTTCCACTTCGTCTTGAGATACCTCTATGTATTCTTTGGTGTGCTCGGAAATAGCATTGGGTCCGACTCTCTGAAATCCTTATTTTGTACAAACACACTTTGGAAATGTTCGTTTAGCATTTCACACATTTCATTTTCATTCTCGGTAATCTTTTTTCCCGTTCTCAATCTCTGGATTTTATCCTTTACATGCAGCTTGCTTTTAATGAATTTATAGAAAAGGCTGGATCTGCTTTACATTTGTCTGCTATGGGGGGGGGGGGGGTGTGGAGAGGCAGCAGTGGTGTGTTGGGGAGAGAAGGCAGCAGTGGTGAGTATGGGAAGAGGCAGCAGTGGTGTGTTTGGGAGAGGCAGCAGTGGTGTGTTTGGGGAGAGGCAGCAGTGGTGTGTTTGGGGAGAGGCAGCAGTGGTGTGTTTGGAGAGAGGCAGCAGTGGTGAGTATGGAAAGAGGCAGCAGTGGTGTGTTTGGGGAGAGGCAGCAGTGGTGTGTTTGGGGAGAGGCAGCAGTGGTGTGTTTGGGGAGAGGCAGCAGTGGTGTGTTTGGGGAGAGGCAGCAGTGGTGTGTTTGGAGAGAGGCAGCAGTGGTGAGTATGGAAAGAGGCAGCAGTGGTGTGTTTGGGGAGAGGCAGCAGTGGTGTGTTTGGGGAGAGGCAGCAGTGGTGTGTTTGGGGAGAGGCAGCAGTGGTGTGTTTGGGGAGAGGCAGCAGTGGTGTGTTTGGGGAGAGGCAGCAGTGGTGTGTTTGGGGAGAGGCAGCAGTGGTGTGTTTGGGGAGAGGCAGCAGTGGTGTGTTTGGGGAGAGGCAGCAGTCGTGTGTTTGGGGAGAGGCAGCAGTGGTGTGTTTGGGAGAGGCAGCAGTGGTGTGTTTGGGGAGAGGCAGCAGTGGTGTGTTTGGGGAGAGGCAGCAGTGGTGTGTTTGGGGAGAGGCAGCAGTGGTGTGTTTGGGGAGAGGCAGCAGTGGTGTGTTTGGGGAGAAGCAGCAGTGGTGTGTTTGGGGAGAGGCAGCAGTGGTGTGCTTGGGGAGAGACAACAGTGGTGAGTTTGGGTAGAAGCAGCAGTTGTGTGTGTAGGGAGAGGTGGCAGTGGTGTGGATAGTGGACTCAAATACCACTACATCATTTGTTTCATACAATACAAATTGTAGGTATTGAATTCATACTATTAGGATAAATTTGAAGCCATTCAAGCCAATTGAACGAAGCCATGCAATTCCAGAATTGATAAAGAAGAAATAACAAATGGTAGGATAGCAAAATATTACTTGTTTTGGTAGGGAAGGGAAAGTGTGTGTAGCCGACTCATAGGTGGTGTACTGGCCCAGTTGTAAGTGCATTAGTTGTGTTTATGTAATGATTTTACTTTTTGCTGGTAATTGCCATAAATTTATAAATTTGATGTCAAAATTATCACATAGCTTTGTTTTTTGTTACATTATATATTAGAAAGTGAATGTTGAGGCAGCTTTCCTATTTGGGTCTTACCTTACCCAAAATATAGTAGTTACAAATTCGCACAAATGTGACAATTTTGGGAAATCTGAAATTATTTGTTCACTGAAAATTTCTAACATATTAATTTGGATAAAGAAAGCTTCATTATACAGTACAGTAGTATAATCGTACAAGGTCACGTCATGTCAGACGTCAGATGCAAGAGTCATTAATATCCTACCAGAGACCAGAGGTCAAAGCCTGGTCCCCCTCTCAGAGGTGCATGGTGCAGGGGATTTAGAATAGCCCTCACCAAAGAAACACCCCCCAGAAATGAAGCTAAGCAAAACTGACATCTGTAAAAGTTTACAAAGCAGCAAACAACTCTGCAAATAGTCCACCCAGTGGTTAGGTCATAACCCCTTCAGTTACTGCTGGTCACTGCCAGGTGGCACTCTATTCCACTGATACAGTATTCCACTCTAGAGAGCACTATCGTCTTTGCCCACTGGGAAAACTTGCAGAAAGTCAGTGAACCAATAAAGAATACTGCTGGATTTGAAGAGACTGAAGCCTCTAAAACTGCCATATGACAGCCCGTCCTGTAAGCAAAAGCCCAAAGTCCATCCCATGCACCCGCCGAACCCCCTGTTTATGAATGAAAAACGTTTTACACACGACTTAAAACTGATGATGTCTGAACACTTCTGGAACAGCTGACGACTTTTGTCTGACAGCTGCAACGGTGTAAATGCTTCACCCACATACTACAAATACAAATATTCGCCAACGGAACCTAAACACCTAACCTAACCTAACCAGTGACTAAATATGCACAATATGCTAATATATGATAATATTAATTTATATTTGAGAAAATTCCTATTTTGAATGAACAGAATGTTAAAATTGTTGAATGCGTCTTTGGGGTCGACTGCTGGATTGTAAACATATGATGGAATTTCTCAAAAGTAGAGTGAGCTTGTTAGCATTACCCCTCTGCCAGTAATGGGGGGGGAGCAGAGCTCCTGTTCCCTTCCAGCCTTCTTTGCCAGTTTTGTCACTAATGTGGAAGTGTGTGGAGGTCCACTGTAGGGCTCCCAGGTTGTCAGTGTGCCACAGCAGGTCCCACAGCTTCTAAGCTAATTGCCAGCCACCCTTGGCCTGGGTGGCCTATAGGGCCATAAAACAAATGGCCTATTAGGGACCATTTGTTTGGTATTGTTCCTTGTTTTAGTTAGGCTCCACGAGCGTGTTTTATACCTGGTTTGTGTTGTGTGGACCTGGGTCAGAGGGCACTTGGAACTACATGCACTTAAGGCTACCTTCCCTGTGTGCTCCCTATCGCTGCCCATGCACTAACAGTGTTCTCTTCTTTGCTCTGCTTGGGAGTTCACTCTTTAAAGGCCAGACCTTGGTCATGTCAGGTGGGGCCTTACCTTGGTCATGTCAGGTATCCTGCCACTCTGCATAGGTCCTTGGATGGAGGTGAACATTTCGGCTGGTTGTGGCACACTGATAGTTCATGCACGTGTTTACAAGGCACACTGAGGTTACCCTTCACAGCTGTATTGACTAGGCTGTGTCAATCTACTTTATAATATCCAACAAGCATCCTCAGTGCATGGGTATCCTGCTTGGTTCGTCCTTATGGCCCTGATAATCCCCTTCGGGTTTCAGTATGGTATATGGATGATATCCCTTCCGAACCCCCACTTGCCTTGTGAAAGTTTGAAGGCTGTTCGTCATCTGTACCACAGGGTGACAATCATTCTTTCTGCCTCCATCATGCTGCCTGTTGGGTTGCTGACACCTATCCTGAGTTCTGTGAGGTTTGTTCTCCCTATTTGGCTCTTCTCTTTGACCCACAATGAAGTTCAAGCTTATCAGGCAGCTACTGCTTTGCAGGTTTGTTTTGCCTGCCTTCAGCAGATATGACTTTCTGCCCATCATGATGCCCCAGAGTTGGCCCATCTTGCTCTTAGGGACTCAGACTTAGAGGTGTTGGTGAATTCCACCTTGATTCTGTTCCTGACTCTTCTTTCTTCCCCTTCAGGTGAGATGTGCTGGCTTCTGTTTCTCCTTCCTATCCCTTCCAGCTTCAAAATGTCTGAGGGGTGTCAGCATTGGGGCAGGGGTTTAGCTCAAGATGTGGCTTAGCTTTCTGTGAGAATGGCTCCTTCCACTTCAGGTGTGGAGGCCATTGAGCCACCTAGTCTCACCCAGGTTTCAGTTTTATTCCTTCCAGCTGATCCCCTTCCTCCGAGACGTCTCCTTTGGATTCCGGGGTTCTTATCCCAGGCAATTGGCATGGACTCAGGCTCTGCCTTGGAAATTGTTTGGTTTCTTGGGCTTGCAGGGACTTGAATAGTTGGCCTTGGGCACCTTAGGACCCCATATGGTCCTTTGTTTTTTATTTTTGTTTTTATATATATATATATATATATATATATATATATATATATATATATATATATATATATATATATATATATATATATATATATATATATATATATGAGTTCTTACATTCTTATACAGCCACTAGTATGCGTAGTATTTCGGGCAAGTTCTTAATCCTAAGTTCCCTGGAATACGACCACCCGCGAAAAATCGTTTTTACAACCAAGTACCCATTTTAATGTTGAGTTAAACAGAGGCTACAGTTAAGGATTTGCGCCTAGTAAATCCTCCCTGGCCAGCATATGAACCCAGGACAAAGTGCTCGCGGAACGCCAGGCGAGCGTCTTACCACTACGCCACAGACACTGTTTCTTCTGATGAGGCCTTATGCTTCTGGGGGAGCAGTTTTCATAACTAGCCTTCTCCTCTTCCCCTCCCCTCCCCCCCTCTGTATGATTTTGCTATTAATGCAGCTTCTCCCAGAGTTCATTTCTGTTTGCCTTCTGACCTGTTGTAAGAGCACGACTGGTAAGACATACCCTAGAGTACGAACTCACGAAACCCGTCCTTGCTTGTTTATTTCTAATAAACAAGTATGGGCCTAATGGCCTTCAACACTTCCAGACACAACCAAAAAAAAATTACATTTTGTTTTCATCTCATAAAAGTGTTCATTTATGTCCCTGACATTGGGAAACAAATAAAAAATCGTAGCGACAGTTTGGCCACAATTGGGCGAGGAAGTTTGGAAAATAGAAGAGTTGACAGAGTAATCGTCAGAGGCGGTCAGCTCCACCCAAGCTGTCGGGGGGGGGGGGGGGGAGTTGCCACAAAGATATTATTACCTAATTCTTTCAATGTCTGATTGAGTTTTTTTTTTTTCAGTATATTATTCAATAGTGTGTAGTGTGACATATTTATATAATGTGTGAATCATCGCTATACAAAAAAGTATGGGGTGCATATTAGTGATTCAATTATTATATTCATAAAACAATAAACAAATAGTTTTGCTGTTATTACACTATATACACAGGTTACATACAGTCTCTGCATGTTTTCTTCACCATAACAAACCACTAAGTTGGTATGGTGAGTGAAACCAACACCAATGGCAACCACACACCAGCCAGCCACACCCACCACCTTCCCTCCCTACCAACACCTCACTCGCTAACATTTCTCCTCCCTACTATACTATTTTTGCTTTTATTCACTATATACAAACATTACAGACATTATATATAACTATCTACAAGTTTTGTTCACCATAACTGTACAATAAGCTGGTACGGTGAGTTCAGACAATAACAGAGGTCGCCACACAGAGTCAGCAGATGATGCTACCTCCCTCCCCACGAAGATTACTCCTCCACCATACTACACACAATGCTAATTATCACCACAATCCTGCTATTATCAGAATCCTAGTCATTTTTGTCACAGTCAGGGGTCTTCTGTAATACTATCATCGCTAAACTATAGGAGGTACATGTATATATTTGAAATTTTTAGGGGATGCTGTGGTCACAAGCTGAACAGTAATGTTGATAGCTCATGCTGTGTGTGTCAGCCTTACACTCAGTACTCAGTACTGAGGCTCTCATACCCGGGAATGTTACCAACTATTAAAAAAAAAAATGGCATCTGTTTACAAGAGTCCTAAGGAAGCTGATGTGAACCCTGTCTAGCCGTGGGACATTTAAATCGTATGCGGGACCCTCAGTCGTCTATGTATGATGTGCACAAATTCCATGGCAGTTACTCTCATTGCCTATGTAAGTGTAGTGCAGCCTAAGGGTTAAAGTTCACAGCATGGAATTGGGGTTTGCAGCTGTGTGGCAGGCACTGCAACAGAGCTTAGTGATTTGGCTCCATTCGGACTGCTCACCCATGGTTCATTGTCTCAAGCGGGGAGGGGGGGTCTTTGTGGCTTTGTGGCTGGTCGTTTCGGATAGCTTTTCTGCTGTGTTCTCAGGGTTTAACTCTCTATGCCATTCACATTCAGGGTGTGTCCAGCATCCTGGCAGACAGCATGTCGCGCTTCATTCCTCTTCGACAATCAACGCTGCCTCCTTCCTTTGGTTTTGTCAGAAATATTGGGCCTGGAGGTGGACCTCTTTGCGTTTACATGGTCTCGGTGTCTCCCATTGTACGTGGCACCGTTCCCAAAATGCGAGAAAAGCATTTACCACAAAGCATTGCGGTAGATGCTTTTCGGTAGGACTGGTCGCAAAAAACTGCGACAGCGCATCCTGCAGGATTGGCGCAAACAGCTTCAAAAGCGCAGACGACACACGAGTAGGCGAGACCAAGGCACCAAACCCAGGGATGGCCCCAAGCACGTCCACATCCTGCTCAAGCCAATCCGAAGACAGCTCCAGGAGGGAAAAGAAACGCAGGACCGAAGCCAACAGGTCACGGGCGCGTAAGTCCTGAGCCACAACTGCCGCCGAAAGGGAAGGAACTTGCACGTAAAAAGTTCAACTGTGCCAACATCCCACAGAAGGGCCGGAGCAAAAAGGCACTCATTAAGGTGCTCAAAGTCGCCCCCTCCACTCCCCAGGTAAATCTGGACCACAGTCGACGCCTCATGCCACTCAAGCGTGCGGTACGACAGAAGGCTTCCCAAGCAAACAGTGAGAACAAAAAGCAGTCCGCAAGCCAGGACGAACCCAGAAGCTCATAATGAACCCAGCATGGAGACGAAGTTTCAAACCTGAAAAAAGACGGATCCATTATAGAGGCATACTCCAGGTTGCGCAGGAGGTAAGCGCAATGGCTGCCCGCACCTCAGTAGGCGAGACGCGGGAAGCCGAAAACCTCCGGAAGGACAGAACCGAAGGACCCGCAGGGACACGGAACCGAACCTGGGGAGGAGCCCAACCCAAATCTAAATTGTACGCAGGGGGGGGGGAAAGAAAACCCCACTCCTTGTAACAGTAAACCCCGCTCAAAGGGTTGGAAAACCCAGGCGGGGTCCAACAGGCCCAAGGCCCCCAAGCCAGCTCCCCCCCACCTCGAGAGCCTCCATGTCAGGCCCGGGGATGAGTCGTCCTCCAAAGCCCCGACCTCACAAGAAAAAGCGGGGGTGACTGAAATAGCAGGAAGAGAATGGGCCCACTGGTCAGACCCTGGAGCTACAGCTGGAGGAACAGACTCGAATGCCTCCATCGCCACCCTGGAAGGGGCAACCCCCCCCCCCCCCAAAAAAAAAAAAAAAACGCTTGAGTCTCAGAAACCTCTAAACTCTGCCCCGGCCCCAAAGCCCTCAGATGATTAGGTGCCGGAGGCAGAAGGGGGGGGGGACCGAATGAATCATAGCAGGGAAAGAACGAGGGGGTGCGGACGAAACCAAGGCTGAAGCGACAACACTTCCAAGTCCAGGTCCCTATAAGCAAAATGCGGCAGCCTCGGGTCATTCGGGGAAGCAACCAACCGAGCACGTTGCAACAATCTAAACCTATCGTACAACGTGCTAGCCGCCTGCACCCGAATAATGTCATCATCAGATTGGGTGAATTGAGTCACAAACAAGCAACAAAGCTCACATGACTCAGAGTCAAATGTGTCACCGACCCAACAGGCAACATGACGGAAGCAAAAACAATGAGCGTTGCCCTAGGACAAAAGGACAGAGCAACCCCTCAACTTGCACACAGCGAGAGGGGACTCGGGGGTCGCATCAGCCATCGGACCCGAGTGTCCCCGTGGGGTTTCCCAAGGCCTCTATAGACTAGGTCTGCAAAGGGTAATTCCAGGCAGGGTACTGCTAACCAGTGCCCAAGTTACCAATCAACACTGCTAAAGCTGAACCCCCGGGACGTGTGCACTCACGAGGGTGAAACAGGGGTACCACCAAACAAAAAGAATTTTTTTTTTTTGAACCTGAAAGGAGGAGAACTTTTTTCAACTTTGAAGAGTTGAAAAATCCTCGCAAGAGGACAGCATACCCGGAGGGAATAGAGCCGGCCACTGTTATAGGTGAAAACTAGCTGCGCAGTACCCCGTGCCCCTACCAGTGCAATAACTACCACTTACCCTAAGGTAAACAAAGGTAGAAACCCCCCAAAACACTCAGGCAGTTTTAAATTTGTTTTAATACATGTGCAAGAGATTTTGAAATCAGGAGCTGTCAATTCAATTCAATTTCTTTCTTTATTATGCACCCCATACCCATCCCGTGGGCGGTGGTGTAAAGGATTACAGAGGCACATAATCGGTTCAGGAACTGAATCTTCTAGTTCGGTTAGCTAAACAAATAACAAATCTTTTGACGCTAATTACAAAATTATTAATGTTATATATACATGTACACATACTCATACATACATGTACATATATACAGTATACGTATACATATATACATGTACATATTTAATCACCCACACAAATACACACATTAATAATCTTTTGTGTCACAAGTTATTTAGCAAGAGGCTCACAACAGTCACTATACAAGGCACTTTACATCTATAGTGAATCACACGGTTACTAAACTTGCTGCACACCCACCCAACTGGGCGGCAGCTTTACAGTCATGTGCATGCATTACCTACAGTAAGCAAATTTTGGATACCTCGCTAAGATTTCGGGCAGCACATCATTATGAATGAAGTACTTACACATTTCTTGGACTACATTGATGGTGTTATCTCTAAATTCTGCGATTTTTTCACATTCCATTATATAATGACACAAAGTATGTGAATAGTTCTACAGATAGTTTACATTTATTTAGTCAACTCTACATCAGCAGATGTTACAAATTCCCAAAGGTACTTGTAGCCAAGCCTAAGCCTAGCAGTTGTAACATCTAGAAGTCTACTAACCTTATTGGATGACCCATAGATGTGCAGTACTTCCTGCATAATAGAATGATGATAGATGGAGTAACTGGTGTGAATTTCACTTTGCCTCAAGTCTCCAAAATTTAGTTGATGTTCCCAGAATATTGCTGCCCTCAGGCTGCTCAAAGGCAGTCCAAGATGGTAATCAATTCCCTCTTTATGAGCAAAAGTCTTGGCCAACTCATTAGTTCTATCATGTATTCAGAGACCAATATGGGAAGGAATCCACAGGAGACAGACTCTGACTCCATCATTGATTATTTCATTATATCTGTATCTGGCTTCAGAGATAAGCACATCACAATTATGCCTTGGGGAGCTGATGGCAGTCAAGGATGACAAGGAGTCACTTAAAATTAGCGTGTCAACTTTGGTTTCATATACGTGCTCGAGTGCAAGGATTATGGCAATCAATTCTGTTTGAAGATTAGAGGCCCAGTTACTTAAACATGCTCCACACTCATGGGAGAAGAAACCATCTCTCCCTGTCACAACAACTGCACTTCCAGCTGCACCATAGGACTGATGCAAGGATCCATCAGTATAAATAATCTGGGAAAGGGAGCGCTCTCTGACTAAAGCATCAATTTGGCTTAAGGCATTGTACTTTGCTTCTTGTTGAAGTAAGGCTTGTTCCTTAATCAGCTCCTTGGGTGAGAAAGGAGGGACAGTAATTTGGGAAGGAGTGATCTCCCATGGGGCAGGAAAGTGTCATTGTTGTCTCTCTTGGTAGGGGTGATGGAAGTCATACATTCTGAGCACATTGGCAGTTTCTGTAATCCATTTGGAGGGATGCTGACCTTCAAGAAAGAAAGCTTGGAGGGCTTCAGTGCAGCGGTTAGGGTGGGTTAGCCTATCTGTGAATAAAGTGGTGCATTGTGACAACAGCAGCATTTTCTTGTTTTAAAAGAGAAACAAAATCTTTTGTAGAGGCAACCATTGATGGGGTTGAACTATCTATATTGATGGATGAACTATATTGATGGATGAACTATCAGTACAGATGCCAACACAGTTATTCCAACAGAGACCTCTTTTTTCCAGATATGAGAAAATATTTATTACCTTGCAGAATCCCCAGTGAGCTCTCGTGGAACCCTAGGGTTCTGGGGAACCCTGGTTGAGAAACACTGCTTAAGAATTAGGATGAACCTTGCCTTAAGTAACATTTGAGTGAAACAGTAAAGAAAAACCTTGCCGGTTTTGAGTAATAGCTCATCTCTCATGTTGTTGGCCAAAAAAAAACAATCTCAGTCAGATTTCATGTTTGCATTTATTTCCTCAGACTTGGCTATTTATAATACAGTATTATAATTTTTTCCATGAATTGCTTCTCAGTCATTGAAGGTAAATTACATTAAATTTATAACCATTTGACATTCCATGATGCAAAATGCACACACATTTAGTGTACAGTTCAGTATTTTGATCTTTCAAAGCATTTACTACCCTCTAATTATGGTAAGAATAATTTTTTATTTTTTTTTTGTTTTCAGGCCTGGAGTTAGGAATTCTTGTTAATGACTGTATTTTCCTTCTGAAGAATGGGAGAAGCTTAAGAAAAATTGCCTTGTCCACACACTTGCTGGGCAAATCTCTCATGTTATTACTATAGTGAAAACACACTTGCACGTTGTTGTGACTGCCAACACGACAACTGTAGAAGGATGTGGTTGACTAATGTAAACTAGGCAAATTGTGTGAGCCAACATTCATGTCTCTCTGCTATGGTATTTCATATTTGAAAAATTGTGGGATAGGGGCTCTGACCCTAAAAACTCACCTGATATAACGATGAGTTCTTTCATAATGCCGAAAGCACCGAAGTGGGTTGACAAGCGGCATCACTTGTGTTACTGCTGCCAGGAGAGCAAAGCATTACGGCCCACCTTCCTTCAGCCACCTCATGTAGTGTACTGTCCTTAGCCAGCCAATCATAGATTGGAATTAAATTTTACACACCGTCAAGTAAGCCAACATCATGCCCAGGTGGTGTGACCAGGAGTATGGGCCGTGATGTAAGACCTGTGATTCATTTAGAAAGAAATTAGAATGACTAGTATAGAAAGTTATTTAATGTAAAGCAAGTGCAACTTCTCGGGATTCTTAATAGAAATGAAATGAATTCCGTGTTTTGTTACTTGAACCACATAGTGAGAACCCCAGAAATGAAGAAGAAATTTCCTGTTTAAGATAAATGACAATGGTAGAAAATTTTTGAATCTTGTGATCTACTTCTACATCATTATAATTAACACTCCAATTGTTCTTCTATTCAGGAAGTGTCCTGAATGTCAATATTAATATTACAGTATTTAAGTTTTTAATTTGTTGTTCACAAGAGCCTGTTTGTAAAAAATGGTTCTACAGTCTAGTGGATTCAATAGGCTTTTTCTTCCATTTATTTATCAAATCTCCCATTGTAGATTTTATTTAAATTATTTTCCTTAAGAGTTTATCCATGTTTCTAACTTCACATTCAGTGAGTTCATGAATTTATTCTTCTGCCTTAATTTACATCCAAAAACCTATTTTCACACAATGACTCGTGTGGCCACTCATCTTACGATCCTTGGCTGTGTTCGACATCACTCGACAGTTAAACACAAACAAAAGTAGGCGTTTTCCAAGCGAGTAAACAGAGGCGAATACTCTTTCACAGACCTCTATTTTGTGGATAGAGGGTAGAACTAGGCGAGACGCAGGAAGTTAGTTGTCGAGTGCAGCCTTTGTGTTCCCCATGGCTACAGTCAACCACAGTTCACCACGTATATTTAAGTAGACTGAAAAGTTGACTTCCATACATCATATTCATTAAAGTATTTTGCCAAGTATACATAAGATATATAAATTATTACTGCAATTAGCAATGATGAATAAATCCCCGTTCCACAATTTTTACACTCAAAGCACATGTAAATATAATTCCCAATACATGTGAGAAACAAATAACTTATTTTCTGATATATTACTAAAATAGATTAAAGCATTATATCCTAACACTACCTAGTAACATTTTCTTCTTCTTGCCAAATGGAAACCAAAGCTTCGAGAGCTTTTGAATATAAACTCTGCTGCAAGGTAATGTTGATAATTTGT
>WNGS01164858.1:22511379-22526960 GCA_020271785.1 Procambarus virginalis
TCGGGCTCCATGCTAGTTATGCCTCTGATGGGGGTAGTCTGGCAACACCTTTGATTTCACCATGCTAAAGCTTCTCTTGTTGTTGTGCTAGAACAGTAAGAGAAATGTTGTTATTGGGGCATTCAAAGTTAGCCAGCCTTTTGGGTCGAGTTTCTTTTGTTAGCCCAAGAGTCGTATTCACAAGTTGTGCCGAGGTCAGTCAAAGAATACATTCACACTTCATTCATACATACATTACTGTTGGTGTGTGATGCGCAGTTTTAGGCCTCACGTGCAAAGTCTTGCATTTTTTATATTAAAAGCTTTTGCAGTCTTCTGACCATTTGTGGAGTTCATGCAGCTCTCTTTGTAAGGCCACAATATCCTTGTTTTGCCATGAATTTTGTCTCGTCTGCAAATTTGATGTCATTGTAATATGTCATAATATGTATATGTTTGTAATAATCTGTTATTGATGTATAACAAAAATGTTTTGCCCCAAAATGAACCCCTGTGGTACCTCACTCACCATATTCCCAAGTCAGATTCATTTCAGCTTAGCACGACCCGTTGTTTTCTTTTTAATTATTGTTTATTCTTTCTAGTATTCTACCATTTATTTCATGTGCTTGTAATTTCCTTGCCAGTCTTTCATGTGGTGCCTTATCCGAAGCTTCAGCGAATTCCATGCATACTATATCTACTGGGACTTCTTTGTCTAAATAGCTGGTTACCGGGTGAATGTGGGTCAAGACTTTCTCACTGTTACCAGCACACACATCCTGGTAAGTTGTGGAAGCCTCCTCCAACTTTCAAGCCAAATTCGACAAATAATTCGACCGTTAGCATAGTTCAGTTAGATCGCGACACCTACAACACGCCTAGTATGCAGTAGAAAGGAGCAAAACCTCGCTTCCTCGTATTCATGATAGGTTAGTTCATATATATTTGGTGGTTACTGGGGCCGGGGCGCGGAATGTGTCGTGTTGACCCCTTCCTGACGCTAGTACTTGTGCACAAGTGCTGAGGCAGCAGCAAGTAATGAAGCCACTAGAGTTGCTAAGGAAAATAACTGTAGGTTACCTTAAGGTTACCTGGAGGTGCTTCCGGGGCTTAGCGTCCCCGCGGCCCGGTCGTCGACCAGGCCTCCTGGTTGCCTGGTAGGAGCAGACAACGTGTCACCAAGGATGTTAAAGCTGTACTGGGCCTCCAGTGTACTTCTAGCATTGATTTCTAATGATTCATTAGCCAGGGGAAGCTGGCTAAGATGTGGACATTTACACCACTACACAATAACCTCGCTGAAACAACTGACGAGGAGGGGTAGATCCAGGAGTAGACCAAAGGTAGATCTAGGGGTAGATCCAGGAGTAGACCAAAGGTAGATCTAGGGGTAGACCAAAAGAGTAATCTACAAAACATCAAATCTTACCTAGAAGGCACATTCAAATAGATAACGTCAGCAGGATACTCTAAAGTGGCGAACATCAGAATAGCCTTCATCAACCTCAATACGGAGGCATTCAGATTTCCACGTGATAGGAATACAACATTGTAAACTAGAGGACAATATGATAACTCTAAATGTTTTTAGAAGCAGGCAGAAACAACATAGAACATAAGAGAGGGAAACAGACAAAAGTAGGAACATTGCAAGAGTATGGATGGGAGGGGTGGGAGGGTGGAGAAGTGCAGAAGATTGGATTCGAAAGTGGTCATAAAGAGAACACACACACACACACACACACACACCACACACACACACACACACACACACACACACACACACACACACACACACAACACACCAACATCACACACTACCAAACGTCACAGCACCAGTACTACATGAAAATTTTACGAATTATTGCCCAAACTGCAACACACACATGCATCGTGATGGAGATGGCAGATAGCGCCCAAGACACACCACAAGCGACAACAACACAGTCTCCTATGTTGTGTGTAGCTCCGGGTATATGACTCTGGCCCAACATGAAGACCCAGAGTCACAATTGACAAGCAAGGTTATGTTCACAATTAGCGAACTAATTGGGTTGAACGGTGAAGTCTGGATCCCAGAATATAATTTATTGGTGTTATGAGTAAAAAGTCAAATTGAGGAGTAAATGTGTGTATTAGAGAGGAAGTTTTTTTTATTATTTTTACATGCAAGCATGCGTATAAATACAATAAACCGAGAACAAAACAGAACACAAATCACAAGCTACAAAATCACAAAAGTACACGATTACAAGACATAAAATACCGGTCCGAAGGGCCGATAACAAAAACCCGACAAAAGCACAAACATAATGCAAGACAGTACAATACATATTACCCAAACCCGCACCCAACAACCCAACCCTCGACACAACACAAAACAAGCCTACCGGCCCCGGAAACCACACACGGAGCGGCACCAATACAGAATGACAATATGAAGAAAGGAAACGTAAAAATAAAACGCATCAACACAAAGAAATTAACATCGGCAATTCGTGATAATGGGAATAAAAACAGGCAGAGCCACACAAGCAGCCCGAAGGGGACGCCACCACTCCACCACGCCACCACTCCACATACAAGCGCACACCGGAACCGGAAATATGGAGCACGCAGGAACCGGGAAAACAAACCCGGCCCACCCACACCCACCCACCCACGCAACCCCACCCACATCCACGCACACAACCTCACCCCACATCCACGCACACAACTCCACCCACATCCACGCACACAACCTCACCCCACATCCACGCACACAACCTCACCCCACATCCACGCACACAACCTCACCCCACATCCACGCACACAACCTCACCCCACATCCACGCACACAACCTCACCCCTCATCCACGCACACAACCTCACCCCACATCCACGCACACAACCTCACCCCACATCCACGCACACAACCCCACCCACATCCACGCACACAACCTCACCCCACATCCACGCACACAACCTCACCCCATATCCACGCACACAACCCCACCCACATCCACGCACACAACCCCACCCCCCATCCACGCACACAACCCCACCCCCCATCCACGCACACAACCCCACCCCACATCCACGCACACAACCCCACCCCACATCCACACACACAACCCCACCCCACATCCACACACACAACCCCACCCCACATCCACGCACACAACCCCACCCCACATCCACGCACACAACCCCACCCCACATCCACGCACACAACCCCACCCCCCATCCACGCACACAACCCCACCCCCCATCCACACACACAACCCCACCCCACATCCACACACACAACCCCACCCCACATCCACGCACACAACCCCACCCCACATCCACGCACACAACCCCACCCCCCATCCACGCACACAACCCCACCCCCCATCCACGCACACAAACCCCACCCCCCATCCACGCACACAACCCCACCCCCCATCCACGCACACAACCCCACCCCCATCCACGCACACAACCCCACCCCCCATCCACGCACACAACCCCACCCCACATCCACGCACACAACCCCACCCCACATCCACGCACACAACCCCACCCCACATCCACGCACACAACCCCACCCCACATCCACGCACACAACCCCACCCCACATCCACGCACACAACCCCACAACACATAGCAAACAAATTAAATCACTTAAAAGGAGAACAAACCTCAATGGGAGGCGAATATTTCTCAGGGAACTCATACAGAGGATATTTGTCCTTATAGGCCTCCCATATCAAATACTCCGTCGGTAGCGTAACGATCCCCCTGCTTCAGGGTGGGCCGCATAAACTCAGGAATCACTAAATCAGACAGAAACGGCAGCTCCTGGAGCTGGTTGACAGAAGTCGTATAACAAGGAGGGGTATGGCGAACTACCACCTCCTTGGAAGCAAAAGATACCGAAGAAACGTACGTAGGCCGCCGAGACGACCCCGCCGCCGGATGCACAGGAGGAGAAGGCGCAGGCTGCCGCGACGGTAACACCACTCCCGACACTGCAGGAGATGCAGAAGAGATGGCCGGAGACGGGAGAGGCGGCAAAATCGCCACCGATGAAACAGGGATTGTACACATGCAACAGGCGACACACGGGGCACTTCACCAGCCAAAGAGTCGTCCACATCCACAGCTACCGAAGCCTCCTCCACAGGGAGCGGCGGGAAGTCGTCCTCACGGAAGAGGTTGACGGGCGCGACGGCAGGCGCAGAGCACCCAGCAGCCTGATGGCCCAAGAGACCACAACGGTAACACGTACGAGGCTGGCGGCCGTAATACACCCTAACGTAACACCCAGGAGCTTAACTGAGGACGGAATGTCCGCCCGCAGCCTCATTCCCAGGGTTCGAATGTTCGACCGCACACCCTTAAGCGTTCCCGAAGAGAGCAGGTGCAACCGCACACTGACAACTGCTCCAAAACTGGCCGAAATAACGCCGCAGCAGCCCCTCCGGGAATTCCAAGGGCGCCCCATGCACGCTAACATACGTGATGGCACCTCTCCGATCTGAGACAGTCACAGTGTCTGCACCTTCCGGCAGGGGCAAGGTCCGCCCTCCCCCCCCCCCCTTGTAACGACGTAAAAACGCCCGGTACACCACCTCCGTCGTAAACTTGACAATCACCCTACAGGCAGTCACCAGTTCAATGCCTTAAACGTCCACCACAGGGACCCACAGCATTTCACACAGCACGAGTCCCACCTCAGGATATCCAGCTCGATCAGAAAACTCGAGGCCCACAGACTGGGCACGCACAACAGAGGGGAGGGGAGTCCCCCCACATGGCGCCGCCACGCCAAACGGCAGCCTCCCACTCGCAACTCTAGGCAACAACTGGCAGGGCAGGCTAACACGTCTGAACCCCCTGGTGGCCAACGAGGTAATCCTAACGATAAAGTTGTATACACAGAGCTCTTCAACTCCACAAAGAGGTGGCAAACTTACTGGAATCAAAGTTGAGAACATTAATCTCCTTATTTTTCTAATTTCTAAACTACCAGGTGGCACCGTTGAGGAATTCACAGTCCAGATAAACAAAATAGAGAATTGCCTAGATAATCTAGACCTGTTAAGAAGTTGACCTCAAAATGATTTTCGTTCATATATCACGCCATTGTGATTTGGCTGTGATCCGACTGGGGCGTAAGTGTGTGAATGTCATTACTGTGGGCTCCAGTGTGGTTGGGTTGGCTGTATAAACCTGGTTGGGCCTCAGTTTGGGGCCTCCACAACCTCCCTGTGAGATTTTTCTTTTTTGACATATATCCTTCTTTGACGGTTTTGAACATTAATACAAATGTCTTCAGTCAGAAAGGACTGCACCAGAGCAGCTTATACTTTAAGACTGAAAATAGATAGGCGAGAGCAAATGCCAGAGTTCCAACAGCTGGAATCCTAATCCACTAGGTCGTTGAGCTCCTCGATTGCCAGTTCAATATTTAGGGTAGCTCTCGAGTTCTCACACCAAACACGATTTGATGTGTGCGGCTATGAATCTGGTTCGAATCCAGAAGCAGGCCCTTCGTTAAAGATGTCAAGAACAGTTCAACATGCTGCAGAATATGTGGGGGGCAATAATATTGAAGGGTATTGATATAAAGACAGTTTCTTTGTCAACAATAACAGTTTATTCATAAAGAACTAAGTCTAATACAAACAAAACGATCTTGACGTTAGGTCAATGTAAGTAAGTGACACGTTAAAGACAGCTAATGTTTAGACAGCAGCCTAGTTTAGCACAGACTCGTGTCTATGCCGCTCTCAAGTATAACAACAGACTCCACTCTGTTGTCACTTCGGGCTGATAAGTGAACTAACTGAACACTATGGGTTGACCCTGAGCAGCCGTGGAGTGCGGACGTGTCCCTCCGTGACTGCTAGGGTAGTTAGCTGTTTGGTCGCCAGGTGGCAGGGCGTAGCTGCCCCCCAGTGTTGTTGCCTGGCTGGCGTTTTGCTGACGTGGCGGACCTGCGTTACGATGGGGGTCACCATCCCTCCTGTATTGCGGGCTCAGTCTGTGGGCCTGGAATTTTCAAGCGGGCTGGGTACCCGGAGATTGCACGGCGTGTGAGCAGCTGCAGGTGCCTGTAATTGACATCTACGGTGTCGAGCTTGTGACGGCCCGTCGGGTGATTATCAAGTTCACTGAGGAAATGGCGTATAGTGCATTTCTCCGTAGGTACGAGGGGCGGACTCTGCCTCTACAGGATGGTGAGGGCACTGTTCCATCTCGGATCGGAGTGGTGCCCTCACCTACGTCAGTGTCCATGGGGCTCCGTTAGAGTTTCCAGAGGGTCTGCTCCGGCGGTATTTCGGCCGGTTTGGCGCCATTGAGAGTGTGCGTGTGAATGTGGTGTCTTCGAGCCCGCTTAAGGGCGTCCGAACGAACATTCGTACCCTGGGTATGAGGCTACGGGAGGATATTCCGTCCTCTGTGCGGCTGTTGGGGTACACAGTTCGTGTATTCTACGCCCGCCAGCCTAGGACATGTTATCGTTGTGGCCTGTCGGGCCATCAAGCTGCTGAATGTTCTGCGCCCGCCTCTGCACCTGTGAACCTCTTCAGTGAGGAGGACTTTCCGCCACTTCCTGTGGAAGAGGACGCCTCTCCAGCCGCGACTGCGCCCCCTGTGGTGGAAGTTCCCCCGAATGTCGCCGACCCAGTTCCGGATGTTGCGATGCACTCGGTGGATACTCCTGCTCCTGTCCCTGATGCTCCCGTGGGTCTTTCTGATGCTCCCTCCTCACCGTCTGCGTGCCCGTCTTCGGTTTCTGCGCCTGGCCCTGCGTGCTCGCATGCGACCTCGCCTCGGGTCCAGGCTGCGCTGAGTGCTGAGGAGGCTGTGGGGCCTCCTGTTGTGTGGTCCGGTTCCCCCTGTGGTTGAGGCTGCTGCAGTCATGAGACGGGCGTTGGTCCGCACGGCTTGTGATGCCCGTGGTTCTGGGTCCGCCTCCGGTTCTGAGGATGTGCGCCCGGTGCCCAAGCGGTCCAAGCGTTCTTCTCCTGCATGGGCTGATGTGGAGTCTTCGGGAGATGAGGTGGTGGTCGCTGACGTCCATGTACCTGCTGATGCACAGGATTGTGTGTATGATTCCCCTCCTGGTTCTTCTGTCGGCGGTTTCCCGCAGTGGGAGGTGGTTGCTCCTCCAGATGTTGGTGAGGGGGGTGCTGGTGAAGGCCGCGACCTAGTGTTGTTACTTAAGAAGGATGTTCGGCGAGGGGAGCCCCTGCAGGTGTCCCGTCCGGTGGTTGCTGCGGAGCCCTGTGGGGCTGCAAAGGTTACGTGTGCGCTGCCCGTTGCCCGCGCCGGTAAAGGGAAGCACGTCCCGTTCATCTTGGCCTCCGGCGTGGAGCACGATGCGGTGACCAACCCTTTGGTTGTTCGCTTTTATCCCCAAGTGCTGCCTGTTCCGTGGTGCCCCTCGACCGTCTGGGTTCCACGGGCTCAGGTATTTGTTGAGAGTGTGCCGCTTTCGATGCCCGATCCTCGGACGTCCTTTCGTCGCCCTCTTACGGAAGTAATCCTGTTGGTGTGGGAGGCGTATTGTGTTCTTTTCCGGCAGCGGAGTGGCCGGAAAAGTATGCGCAATCTTGATGGTTTATATAGTGTGTATTGGACTTTTATGTTCTGTGATGTATTTGCCCTTCAGGCCACTGTCCCTGTTAATTGTACTTTAGGCTATACCTTTTCATAAATTAGTTTCTTTGATTTATTGTATTATGTGCCCTTCTGGCTATGCTGTTTGCCCTCTTAAGCGGGGTTATTGTGCAGAACAATTTGTTGTATACTTGTATTCCTTTCTTATTTTTGTTATTATTATATTATATTTGTTCTTTTTTCGGTTTATGTTGGTGCCTCTCCGTGTATGTTTGCGGTGCTGGTAGCCTTGTTCTGTTTATTACATGTTTTGGAACCATTTCTGTGTTGTATTCCGATATGTTGGCTTCTTTGTTGTGATTTGTTTGTATTCATTGCTGTATTTTGTTCTGTATTTGTTTGTATCTATTGTTGTATTTGTTCTGTAATTGTTGTATATTGTTTTGTGATTATTGTTAATTTGTGGTCGGCCCTTCCGGCCGGCGTTTTTGTGTTTATGTACGTGTTTATGTCCTTTATGTTTTGCTCGTGCTTTATTGTGCTGCTTGTTGCGTTTGTTTTGTTTTATGTACTTATAAGCATGCTTGCATGTAAAAATATAAATAAAAAAAAAAAAAAAACTGAACAATACGNCCGGGGGCCTACCAGAAATATGGAAGACTGCTAAGTACCAATATACAAAAAGGGTGACAGACAAGAGGCACTGAACTACAGGCCAGTGTCCTTAACTTGTATACCATGCAAGGTGATGGAGAAGATTGTGAGAAAAAACCTAGTAACACATCTGGAGAGAAGAGACTTCGTGACAACCCATCAACATGGGTTCAGGGAGGGTAAATCTTGCCTTACAGGCTTGATAGAATTCTACGATCAGGTGACAAGATTAAGCAAGAAAGAGAAGGGTGGGCGGACTGCATTTTTTGGACTGTCGGAAAGCCTTTGACACAGTACCCCATAAAAGGTTGATGCATAAGCTGGAGAAACAGGCAGGAGTAACAGGTAGGGCGCTCCAGTGGATAAGGGAGTACCTAAGCAATAGGAAGCAGAGAGTTACAGTGAGGGGTGAGACCTCAGACTGGCGTGAAGTCACCAGTGGAGTCCCACAGGGCTCTGTACTTGGACCTATCCTGTTTCTGATGATTCTCCAGAGGGTATAGACTCATTCCTCTCAATGTTTGCTGACGACGCCAAAATTATGAGAAGGATTAAGACAGAGGAGGACAGCTTGAGACTTCAAGAAGACCTGGACAAGCTGCAGGAATGGTCGAACAAATGGCTGTTAGAGTTTAACCCAAGCAAATGTAATGTAATGAAGATAGGGGTAGGAAGCAGGAGACCAGATACAAGGTATCATTTGGGAGATGAAATACTTCAAGAGTCAGAGAGAGAGAAAGACCTGGGGGTTGATATCACGCCAGACCTGTCCCCTGAAGCTCATATCAAGAGGATAACATCAGCAGCATATGCCAGGTTGGCTAACATAAGAACGGCCTTTAGAAACTTGTGTAAGGAATCTTTCAGAACATTATATAACATATGTCAGACCAATCCTGGAGTATGCGGCTCCAGCATGGAGTCCATATCTAGTCAAGCATAAGACTAAACTGGAAAAGGTTCAAAGGTTTGCCACCAGACTAGTACCCGAGCTGAGGGGTATGAGCTACGAGGAGAGACTACGGGAATTAAACCTCGTCACGGGAGACAGAAGAGTTAGAGGGGACATGATCACCACATTCAAGATTCTCAGGGGAATTGACAGGGTAGATAAGGACAGATTATTTAACACAAGGGGCACACGCACTAGGGGACACAGGTGGAAACTGAGTGCCAAATGAGCCAGAGATATTAGAAAGAATTTTTTAGTGTCAGAGTAGTAGACAAATGGAATGCATTAGGAAGTGATGTGGTGGAGCTGACTCCATACACAATTTCAAGTGTAGATATGATAGAGCCCAGTAGGCTCAGGAAACTGTATACCAGTTGATTGACGGTGAGGGCGGTACCAAAGAGTCAGAGCTCAACCCCCGCAGCACAATTAGGTGAGTACAGCCACATCATACGTAATGATCTCCCGGAGGGTATCGACTCATTCCTCTCAATGTTTGCTGATGATGCCAAAATTATGAGGGGGATTAAGAGGCTTCAAGAATTTAACGTTAATAAATGCCATGTTATGGAATGTGGAACAGGAGAACATAGACCCAACACAACCTATAAATTATGTGAGAAATCTTTAAAGAATTCTGATAAAGAAAGAGATCTAGGGGTGGTTCTAGATAGAAAAACTATCACCTAAGGACCACATAAAGAACGTTGTGCAAGGAGCCTATGCTACAATTTCTAATTACAGACTTGCTTTTAAGTACGGATGAAGAAATACAAAAGAAATTGTTCACGACTTTTATTAGACCAAAGCAGGAATATGCAGCGGTTGTGTGGTGCCATATCATAAAAAGCACATCAAGTGGAAAAAGTGCAAAGAATGCCACTAAGTGGCTCCCAGAACTGAAGAGCAAGAGCACGAGGAGAGGTTAGAGGCATTAAATATGAAAAATAAGAAGATAGAAGAAAAAAGTGGCGATATGATCACTATGTACAAAATAGTAACAGGAATCGATACAATTGATAGGGAAGAATTCTTGAGACCTGGAACTTCAAGAACAAGAGGTCATAGATTTAAACTAACAAAACAAAACTGCCGGAGAAATGTAAGAAAATTCACTTTTGTAAACAGTGGTAGACGGTTGGAACAAGTTAAGTGAGAAGGTGGTGGAGACCAAGACCGTCAGTAGTTTCAAAGCGTTATATGACAAAGAGTGCTGGGAAGACGGGACACCCCGAGCGTAGCTCTCATCCTGTAACTACACTTAGGTAATTATAGGTAAACGGCCGCAAGCACAACTAGGTGAGTACAGGTAAGCTCCCTGTCCTGTAGGAGGGGGGGGGTTGTCATGATGTAACATGCAGTGTGAATGGGTCATTGGCCCAGCAACAGAGGGGGCACGGTGATGCCTGCCACCAACCCGTCCTCGCAAATTCGTATAGTCAATATTGACTTATTAGTTACCTGCATAGGTGACATACTAAACATAATAGTTTCCCCTTGAAAATCTTCATAGAAAACACCGACCTTACCTAACCTACTTAGTATGTTAAAATAAGCATCTTATAGCTTCGTAATTACAATTGTTACTTAACCTATTATAGGTATAGGTTAGGTAATAATTGTAATTACGAAGCAATAAGATGCTTATCTTAACATACTAAGTAGGTTAGATAAGGTCGGTGTTTTCTATGAAGATTTTCAAGGGAAACTATTATGTTAAGTATGTCACCTGTGCACTTATTTAATAAGTCAATATTGACTACGAATTTGCGAGGACGAGTTGCTGCCACAGCAACAGAGGCGGCACTGTGATGCCTGCCACAGCAACAGAGGCGGCACTGTGATGCCTGCCACAGCAACAGAGGGGGGCACTGTGATGCCTGCCACAGCAACAGAGGGGGGGCACTGTGATGCCTGCCACAGCAACAGAGGGGGGCACTGTGATGCCTGCCACAGCAACAGAGGGGGGCACTGTGATGCCTGCCACAGCAACAGAGGGGCGGCACTGTGATGCCTGCCACAGCAACAGAGGGGGGCACTGTGATGCCTGCCACAGCAACAGAGGGGGGCACTGTGATGCCTGCCACAGCAACAGAGGGGGGCACTGTGATGCCTGCCACAGCAACAGAGGGGGGCACTGTGATGCCTGCCACAGCAACAGAGGGGGGCACTGTGATGCCTGCCACAGCAACAGAGGGGGGCACTGTGATGCCTGCCACAGCAACAGAGGGGGCACTGTGATGCCTGCCACAGCAACAGAGGGGGGGCACTGTGATGCCTGCCACAGCAACAGAGGGGGGCACTGTGATGCCTGCCACAGCATCAGAGGGGGGCACTGTGATGCCTGCCACAGCAACAGAGGGGGGCACTGTGATGCCTGCCACAGCATCAGAGGGGGGCACTGTGATGCCTGCCACAGCAACACAGGCGGCACTGTGATGCCTGCCACAGCAACAGAGGGGGGCACTGTGATGCCTGCTACAGCATCAGAGGGGGGCACTGTGATGCCTGCCACAGCAACAGAGACGGCACTAATGCCTGCCACAGCAACAGAGGCGGCACTAATGCCTGCCACAGCAACAGAGGGGGAACTGTGATGCCTGCCACAGCAACAGAGGGGGAACTGTGATGCCTGCCACAGCAACAGAGACGGCACTAATGCCTGCCACAGCAACAGAGGGGGAACTGTGATGCCTGCCACAGCAACAGAGGCAGCACTGTGATGCCTGCCACAGCAACAGGGGGAACTGTGATGCCTGCCACAGCAACAGAGGCAGCACTGTGATGCCTGCCACAGCAACAGAGGCAGCACTGTGATGCCTGCCACAGCAACAGAGGCAGCACTGTGATGCCTGCCACAGCAACAGAGACGGCACTAATGCCTGCCACAGCAACAGAGGGGGAACTGTGATGCCTGCCACAGCAACAGAGACGGCACTAATGCCTGCCACAGCAACAGAGACGGCACTAATGCCTGCCACAGCAACAGAGGGGGAACTGTGATGCCTGCCACAGCAACAGAGGCAGCACTGTAATGCCTGCCACAGCAACACAGGCGGCACTGTAATGCCTGCCACAGCAACAGAGGCGGCATTGTGATGCCTGCCACAGCAACAGAGACGGCACTAATGCCTGCCACAGCAACAGAGGCGGCACTAATGCCTGCCACAGCAACAGAGACGGCACTAATGCCTGCCACAGCAACAGAGGGGGAACTGTGATGCCTGCCACAGCAACAGAGGCAGCACTGTAATGCCTGCCACAGCAACACAGGCGGCACGGTGATGCCTGCCACAGCAACACAGGCGGCACTGTGATGCCTGCCACAGCAACACAGGCGGCACTGTAATGCCTGCCACAGCAACACAGGCGGCATTGTGATGCCTGCCACAGCAACACAGGCGGCACTGTGATGCCTGCCACAGCAACACAGGTGGCACGGTGATGCCTGCCACAGCAACACAGGCGGCACGGTGATGCCTGCCACAGCAACACAGGCGGCACTGTGATGCCTGCCACAGCAACACAGGTGGCACGGTGATGCCTGCCACAGCAACACAGGCGGCACGGTGATGCCTGCCACAGCAACACAGGCGGCACTGTGATGCCTGCCACAGCAACACAGGTGGCACGGTGATGCCTGCCACAGCAACACAGGTGGCACGGTAATGCCTGCCACAGCAACACAGGCGGCACTGTGATGCCTGCCACAGCAACACAGGCGGCACTGTGATGCCTGCCACAGCAACACAGGTGGCACGGTGATGCCTGCCACAGCAACACAGGTGGCACGGTGATGCCTGCCACAGCAACACAGGCGGCACGGTGATGCCTGCCACAGCAACACAGGCGGCACGGTGATGCCTGCCACAGCAACACAGGCGGCACGGTGATGCCTGCCACAGCAACACAGGCGGCACGGTGATGCCTGCCACAGCAACACAGGTGGCACGGTGATGCCTGCCACAGCAACACAGGTGGCACGGTGATGCCTGCCACAGCAACACAGGCGGCACGGTGATGCCTGCCACAGCAACACAGGCGGCACGGTGATGCCTGCCACAGCAACACAGGCGGCACGGTGATGCCTGCCACAGCAACACAGGCGGCACGGTGATGCCTGCCACAGCAACACAGGCGGCACGGTGATGCCTGCCACAGCAACACAGGCGGCACGGTGATGCCTGCCACAGCAACACAGGCGGCACGGTGATGCCTGCCACAGCAACACAGGCGGCACGGTGATGCCTGCCACAACAGTTCAGCCAACCTTACCACTCTCCACTGCTCCAATGCCGCCTCTCTCTCTCCCCCATTGATTGAACAGCCAGCTCTCAGCACCTCCACCTACGTCCACCCACTATCTCACTACACCCACCTCCACCCACGTTGTCTGAGGGGGTAGCTGGACATGAGTGGGTGGGTTGGGTGAGGGGTGGGTGGGTAGTAGGTGAGAGGGGGCGCCATTAAAGGTAGATGTGGCGTGCAGGCCTCCAGCTGGCCTTCGTCACCCCTCCCGCCGCGCCTCCACACTCACTACCCTTTCCGCGTGTGACGTAACTAGTACGTTATTGGCCGTCACTGTCCAGTCGTATCCCGCTGCGGCCTTACGTCATCACTCACCCTCTCGCCTTCCTCGCCTGTGTGTTTCCCCTCACCTGCTCCTGTTGTCTCTCTCACAGGTGGTGGTAGTGAGAGCAGCCCGTCACCTTGGTGGTGGTAGTGAGGGCAGCCCGTCACCCAGGTGGTGGTAGTGAGGGCAGCCCGTCACCTTGGTGGTGGTAGTGAGGGCAGCCCGTCACCTTGGTGGTGGTAGTGAGGGCAGCCCGTCACCTTGGTGGTGGTAGTGAGGGCAGCCCGTCACCCAGGTGGTGGTAGTGAGGGTAGCCCGTCACCTTGGTGGTGGTAGTGAGGGCAGCCCGTCACCCAGGTGGTGGTAGTGAGGGCAGCCCGTCACCCAGGTGGTGGTAGTGAGGGCAGCCCGTCACCCAGGTGGTGGTAGTGAGGGCAGCCCGTCACCCAGGTGGTGGTAGTGAGGGCAGCCCGTCACCCAGGTGGTGGTAGTGAGGGCAGCCCGTCACCTTGGTGGTGGTAGTGAGGGCAGCCCGTCACCTTGGTGGTGGTAGTGAGGGCAGCCCGTCACCTTGGTGGTGGTAGTGAGGGCAGCCCGTCACCCAGGTGGTGGTGAGGGCAGCCCGTCACCCAGGTGGTGGTAGTGAGGGTAGCCCGTCACCCAGGTGGTGGTAGTGAGGGCAGCCCGTCACCCAGGTGGTGGTAGTGAGGGTAGCCCGTCACCCAGGTGGTGGTAGTGAGGGCAGCCCGTCACCCAGGTGGTGGTAGTGAGGGCAGCCCGTCACCCAGGTGGTGGTAGTGAGGGCAGCCCGTCACCTTGGTGGTGGTAGTGAGGGCAGCCCGTCACCTTGGTGGTGGTAGTGAGGGCAGCCCGTCACCCAGGTGGTGGTAGTGAGGGCAGCCCGTCACCCAGGTGGTGGTAGTGAGGGTAGCCCGTCACCCAGGTGGTGGTAGTGAGGGCAGCCCGTCACCCAGGTGGTGGTAGTGAGGGTAGCCCGTCACCCAGGTGGTGGTAGTGAGGGCAGCCCGTCACCCAGGTGGTGGTAGTGAGGGCAGCCCGTCACCTTGGTGGTGGTAGTGAGGGCAGCCCGTCACCCAGGTGGTGGTAGTGAGGGCAGCCCGTCACCCAGGTGGTGGTAGTGAGGGCAGCCCGTCACCCAGGTGGTGGTAGTGAGGGCAGCCCGTCACCCAGGTGGTGGTAGTGAGGGCAGCGCGTCACCTTGGTGGTGGTAGTGAGGGCAGCCCGTCACCCAGGTGGTGGTAGTGAGGGCAGCCCGTCACCCAGGTGGTGGTAGTGAGGGCAGCCCGTCACCCAGGTGGTGGTAGTGAGGGCAGCCCGTCACCCAGGTGGTGGTAGTGAGGGCAGCCCGTCACCCAGGTGGTGGTAGTGAGGGCAGCCCGTCACCCAGGTGGTGGTAGTGAGGGCAGCCCGTCACCTTGGCACTACTGGCTGTTAGCCTATTTAAAGCATTTCTCGTCATAGTTGTAATTGTGGCACGCACCTTGCTGTATGTGGGATGCCAGTTAGATTGGTCAAAGTTTTGGACTTGGATTTACCTGAATTTACACGAGGGGCTACTAGATACTGGCCTAGACGAGGACAGGAAGCGGGCATTATCAAAGGTTTCTCCAATTGTTCTGATGAATTTATCGAGCTGGATTTTAAAGTTCAGCAGTGTTTTGGCATTTACGGCTTCGAGGGTGGCGGTTTCCATGGGTTATTGGCCTGTGGGTGAAGAAGCATCTCCTGTTGTTCTGTTTACATTGTGACTTGTTGGGCTTGAAACAGTTGCTCTTTGTGTTACATCTGACCGTTTGAAGAAGTTGT
>WNGS01164858.1:22538208-22549569 GCA_020271785.1 Procambarus virginalis
TGTGGAGGTGTTACCATGGTGGGACTGGTGTAGAGGTGTTACCATGGGGGGACTGGTGTGGAGGTGTTACCATGGGGGCTGGTGTAGAGGTGTTACCATGGGGGCTGGTGTGGAGGTGTTACCATGGGAGACTGGTGTAGAGGTGTTACCATGGGGACTGGTGTGGAGGTGTTACCATGGTGGGACTGGTGTAGAGGTGTTACCATGGGGGCTGGTGTGGAGGTGTTACCATGGGGGACTGGTGTGGAGGTGTTACCATGGGGGACTGGTGTGGAGGTGTTACCATGGTGGGACTGGTGTAGAGGTGTTACCATGGGGGCTGGTGTAGAGGTGTTACCATGGTGGCTGGTGTAGAGGTGTTACCATGGTGGGACTGGTGTAGAGGTGTTACCATGGTGGGACTGGTGTGGAGGTGTTACCATGGTGGGACTGGTGTAGAGGGGTTACCATGGTGGGACTGGTGTAGAGGTGTTACCATGGTGGGACTGGTGTGGAGGTGTTACCATGGTGGGACTGGTGTAGAGGGGTTACCATGGTGGGACTGGTGTAGAGGGGTTACCATGGTGGGACTGGTGTAGAGGTGTTACCATGGGGACTGGTGTAGGTGTTACCATGGTGGGACTGGTGTAGATGTGTTACCATGGTGGGGCTGGTGTAGAGGTGTTACCATGGGGACTGGTGTAGAGGTGTTACCATGGTGGGGCTGGTGTAGAGGTGTTACCATGGTGGGACTGGTGTAGAGGTGTCACCATGGTGGGGCTGGTGTAGAGGTCTTACCACGATGGTCCCACGCCAAGACCTGGGAAACAAGATTAGATCCTATAATCCCATAATGACGTACTTCTATCTATCTTCGCATTTCTTAAACATCTATCACCGAGGTTTCTAAGCTGAATGCAGCTGACATCTTGTGTTCCCTCTTACCGCAGCAACCACTACCAGGGATCCTTGCACAAGCTTTGTAATTGTCATCCCGTGCTCAAGTCCCCCTCACTGACCTTGGCAAGCTTGGCTCCTCTCTCACTCCAGTACCATCTAGTGCACCTTCCTGTCTTGATCCTGTATCATCTGCCCCCCAAGTGGTATTTGCGTATGGTCATCACTTGTTCAGTGGCTCCATACTGACTCGTTATTTGTTAGGTCTCCTTTGTTGGCAACGAATATGTGGGGAATATTGTTGGTCTCTTTTGGGCGTTGGTGGGGTGTGGTGACAGTGGTGGTGGTGCAGGTGTGGTAACAGTAGTAGTGCAGGTGTGGTGAGAGTGGTGGTGGTGGTACAGGTGTGGTGAGTAGTGGTGGTGGTGCAGGTGTGGTAACAGTAGTGGTGGTGCAGGTGTGGTGATACAGCTCTTCATAACCTGGTGTGGGTACAGAGGAAAGTTGTGACGAGCACCACATAACGATGCACATCAACTCCACAAATGGTTACCAGGCTGGCTAAAGCTTTCCTATATTGAAGAATTCATTACCTTGCAGTCAGAGCCCAACAGTGCACGTCTCGTCTGTATCAACACCACCAACAGCCACCACCACCACCACCACCAGTCATCACCACCACCACCAGTCATCACCACCATCACCACCAGTCATCACATTGGTTGTGAAAATTTGACCTAGGAGTAAGATTACACTAGTCATTGAAAGTTGTAGACGTGGGGACTGCGGTAAGAACAGCCAACCACACCTTAGGAAGAGTCAAATATATCGTTGATTTCAAGGGAAAAGTAAGTGGTTATTGAAGTATGTAAGTCTGTGGTGCGCCCCCAGTTGAACTGGTGCCTCCAAGCATGGAGACCTCACCTTCAAACAGACATGTCTGCCTTGGAGAAAGTTCAACACAGAGCGACAAAGATCATCCCAGAACTAAGACACTCTCATGACAGGACCGGAGGAGCTCCACGGAACCAACACTACGAACCACACATCACACAACTAATCTCGTCGAGACTTTTAAAATACTGCACAAGTTGGAGGATGTTGATCCAGACCACAGCGTTAAAAGGTCAAATGTAACATATACAAGGGGACAAAGGCTTCAAACTCAACAAGCCACAACAGGAAATGCTTTGTCAACCCCAGGGGTATAAACCACGACATTGTTAGTTTAGTTTAAAATCCATCTGGAGAAAATCTTAAGGAATAATGGGGGGGGGGGGACTCCGACAAGCCTCATCTTCCTGTCGTCGTCGAGGCTACTAGAGATGGGCCTCGGGTAAATATAGGTAAGATCTTGACCTTAATTGGCTGGTACCGATAACCCAGAAGCTGAGCTGAATGTTTAGAGGAGCACCAGGGTAGATTATCCATGTACCGGTAGTAGATGGTGGCTAGTGGAGCCAGCCACCAGGCCGTAGATTATCCATGTACCGGTAGTAGACGTTGGCTAGTGGAGCCAGCCACCAGGCCGCAGATTATCCATGTACTGTACCAAGTTCAAATTCAAGTATGTTTATTGAGACAAGAAAAAAATACATCTCAAAGGAATAGAGTAGCTTAGGCTATTTCTACCCTCATTGTACTGTACCCATTGTACCGGTAGTAGATGGTGGAGGTCACCCCATATATCCCGGGGTGAGGTCCCTGGTGTGGGACGGTGGGTCAGGAGATAAGGGGCCCCTCAGGGCCTGGGGTGAGGGTGTGTGGTGGTTAATGGTACTGGGGCCCCTCCTGCCCTGCCTGCTCACTCCTGCCACCTGCACGGCCACGCACGCACCAGCGGTATGCCACCACACTCGTCCCGGAACTGAGAGGTATGAGCTACGAGGAAAGGCTGAAGGAGCTGAACATCACGTCCCTGGAAAACAGAAGAGTAAGGGGATACATGATAACCGCCTACAAAATTCTCAGGCAAATTGACAGGGTGGACAAAGACAAACACTTTAACACGGGTGGAACACGAACAAGGGAACACAGGTGGAAACGTAATGCCCAAATGAGCCACAGGGACGTTAGAAAGAATCTTTTTCAGTGTCAGAGTAGTTAACAAACGGAATGCATTAGGCAGTGATGTGGTGGAGGCTGACTCCATACACAGTTTCAAATGTAGATATGATAGAGCCCAATAGTCTCAGGAACCAGTACATCAGTTGAGAGGCGGGACCAAAGAGCCAGAGCTTAACCCCCGCAAACACAACTTGGTGAGTACATCTAGGTAAGTAAATACCAGCAGGCGCGGCCTCACACGCACCAGCTGGGAAGGAGAGAGGAAGTGTGTGTGAGAGAGATGGAGAGGGGGGGAGGGAGGGAGGGGAAATGAGCTTTTCTGCACCCCATACTCGTCCTGTGAGCGGTAGTGTATTGTGCACCCCATACTCGTCCTATGAGCGGTAGTTTATTGTGCACCCCATACTCGTCCTGTGAGCGGTAGTTTATTGTGCACCCCATACTCGTCCTATGAGCGGTAGTTTATTGTGCACCCCATACTCGTCCTATGAGCGGTAGTTTATTGTGCACCCCATACTCGTCCTGTGAGCGGTAGTGTATTGTGCACCCCATACTCGTCCTATGAGCGGTAGTTTATTGTGCACCCCATACTCGTCCTGTGAGCGGTAGTTTATTGTGCACCCCATACTCGTCCTGTGAGCGGTAGTTTATTGTGCACCCCATACTCGTCCTGTGAGCGGCAGTTTATTGTGCACCCCATACTCGTCCTGTGTGCGGTAGTTTATTGTGCACCCCATACTCGTCCTGTGAGCGGCAGTTTATTGTGCACCCCATACTCGTCCTGTGAGCGGTAGTTTATTGTGCACCCCATACTCGTCCTGTGAGCGGTAGTTTATTGTGCACCCCATACTCGTCCTGTGAGCGGTAGTTTATTGTGCACCCCATACTCGTCCTGTGAGCGGTAGTTTATTGTGCACCCCATACTCGTCCTGTGTGCGGTAGTTTATTGTGCACCCCATACTCGTCCTGTGAGCGGTAGTTTATTGTGCACCCCATACTCGTCCTGTGAGCGGTAGTTTATTGTGCACCCCATACTCGTCCTGTGAGCGGTAGTTTATTGTGCACCCCATACTCGTCCTGTGTGCGGTAGTTTATTGTGCACCCCATACTCGTCCTGTGAGCGGTAGTTTATTGTGCACCCCATACTCGTCCTGTGAGCGGTAGTTTATTGTGCACCCCATACTCGTCCTGTGAGCGGTAGTTTATTGTGCACCCCATACTCGTCCTGTGAGCGGTAGTTTATTGTGCACCCCATACTCGTCCTGTGTGCGGTAGTTTATTGTGCACCCCATACTCGTCCTGTGAGCGGTAGTTTATTGTGCACCCCATACTCGTCCTGTGAGCGGCAGTTTATTGTGCACCCCATACTCGTCCTGTGTGCGGTAGTTTATTGTGCACCCCATACTCGTCCTGTGAGCGGCAGTTTATTGTGCACCCCATACTCGTCCTGTGAGCGGTAGTTTATTGTGCACCCCATACTCGTCCTGTGAGCGGTAGTTTATTGTGCACCCCATACTCGTCCTGTGAGCGGTAGTTTATTGTGCACCCCATACTCGTCCTGTGAGCGGTAGTTTATTGTGCACCCCATACTCGTCCTGTGTGCGGTAGTTTATTGTGCACCCCATACTCGTCCTGTGAGCGGTAGTTTATTGTGCACCCCATACTCGTCCTGTGAGCGGTAGTTTATTGTGCACCCCATACTCGTCCTGTGAGCGGTAGTTTATTGTGCACCCCATACTCGTCCTGTGTGCGGTAGTTTATTGTGCACCCCATACTCGTCCTGTGAGCGGTAGTTTATTGTGCACCCCATACTCGTCCTGTGAGCGGTAGTTTATTGTGCACCCCATACTCGTCCTGTGAGCGGTAGTTTATTGTGCACCCCATACTCGTCCTGTGAGCGGTAGTTTATTGTGCACCCCATACTCGTCCTGTGTGCGGTAGTTTATTGTGCACCCCATACTCGTCCTGTGAGCGGTAGTTTATTGTGCACCCCATACTCGTCCTGTGAGCGGTAGTTTATTGTGCACCCCATACTCGTCCTGTGAGCGGTAGTTTATTGTGCACCCCATACTCGTCCTGTGAGCGGTAGTTTATTGTGCACCCCATACTCGTCCTGTGAGCGGTAGTTTATTGTGCACCCCATACTCGTCCTGTGAGCGGTAGTTTATTGTGCACCCCATACTCGTCCTATGAGCGGTAGTTTATTGTGCACCCCATACTCGTCCTGTGAGCGGTAGTTTATTGTGCACCCCATACTCGTCCTGTGTGCGGTAGTTTATTGTGCACCCCATACTCGTCCTGTGAGCGGTAGTTTATTGTGCACCCCATACTCGTCCTGTGTGCGGTAGTTTATTGTGCACCCCATACTCGTCCTATGAGCGGTAGTTTATTGTGCACCCCATACTCGTCCTGTGTGCGGTAGTTTATTGTGCACCCCATACTCGTCCTATGAGCGGTAGTTTATTGTGCACCCCATACTCGTCCTGTGAGCGGTAGTTTATTGTGCACCCCATACTCGTCCTGTGTGCGGTAGTTTATTGTGCACCCCATACTCGTCCTATGAGCGGTAGTTTATTGTGCACCCCATACTCGTCCTGTGTGCGGTAGTTTATTGTGCACCCTATACTCGTCCTGTGTGCGGTAGTTTATTGTGCACCCCATACTCGTCCTGTGTGCGGTAGTTTATTGTGCACCCTATACTCGTCCTGTGTGCGGTAGTTTATTGTGCACCCCATACTCGTCCTGTGTGCGGTAGTTTATTGTGCACCCCATACTCGTCCTGTGTGCGGTAGTTTATTGTGCACCCCATACTCGTCCTGTGAGCGGTAGTTTATTGTGCACCCCACACTCGTCCTGTGTGCGGTAGTTTATTGTGCACCCCATACTCGTCCTGTGAGCGGTAGTTTATTGTGCACCCCACACTCGTCCTGTGAGCGGTAGTTTATTGTGCACCCCATACTCGTCCTGTGAGCGGTAGTTTATTGTGCACCCCATACTCGTTCTGTGAGCGGCAGTTTATTGTGCACCCCATACTCGTCCTGTGAGCGGTAGTTTATTGTGCACCCCATACTCGTCCTGTGAGCGGTAGTTTATTGTGCACCCCATACTCGTCCTGTGAGCGGTAGTTTATTGTGCACCCCATACTCGTCCTGTGAGCGGCAGTTTATTGTGCACCCCATACTCGTCCTGTGAGCGGTAGTTTATTGTGCACCCCATACTCGTCCTGTGAGCGGTAGTTTATTGTGCACTTGTACTCATCTTATGAACGGTTGTATATTGTGCACTTGTACTCATGAGCGGTAGTATATTGTGCACTCCATACTCATCTTGTGAGCGGTTGTATATTGTGCACTTGTACTCATCTTGTGAACGGTTGTATATTGTGCACTTGTACTCATCTTGTGAACGGTTGTATATTGTGCACTTGTACTCATGAGCGGTTGTATATTGTGCACTTGTACTCATCTTGTGAACGGTTGTATATTGTGCACTTGTACTCATCTTGTGAACGGTTGTATATTGTGCACTTGTACTCATCTTGTGAACGGTTGTATATTGTGCACTTGTACTCATGAGCGGTTGTATATTTTGCACTTGTACTCATCTTACGAGCGGTTGTATATTGTGCACTTGTACTCATCTTATGAGCGGTTGTATATTGTGCACTTGTACTCATCTTATGAGCGGTTGTATATTGTGCACTTGTACTCATCTTATGAGCAGTTGTATATTGTGCACTTGTACTCATCTTATGAACGGTTGTATATTGTGCACTTGTACTCATCTTGAGTGGTAGTTTATTGTGCACTTGTACTCATCTTGTGAGTGGTAGTTTATTGGCTACTTCATACTTATGGTGTGAGTAGTAGTTTTCCACTTATCCTGTGAGTGGTATACCTGGAGCATACATAGTTGGTTTCTGGAGTTGTTCTACTCTCCGAGGCCGGCCTGAGGCCAGGCTCGACTTGTGATAACTTGGTCAAACAGGCTGTTGCTTAGAGCGGCCCGCAGGCCCCCTAATCCACTATAGTCTGGTTGGTTTGGCACGTCTTGCAAGAACTTATCTAAGTGTCTCTTGAATCCATCCACCTTTGGATGGATTTCTAATGCTTGCTGGGAGGGTGTTGAACAGCTGTGGACCTCTGATGTTCAGACAGTGGTCTCTAATTGTGCCTACGGCACTTCTACTCTTCACTGGTTCTATTCTGCATTTAATTCCGTATCTTTGGCTGCAGTATGTTGTAATTCCACTGAGCAAATTTGGGATCTGGCCTTCAAGTATCTTACATGTATATATTATTTGATTCCTCTCGTTTATTTCTCAGAGAGTACACTTGGAGAGCAATTGAGACGATCCCAATAATTTAGGTGCTTTATCGTGTGTGTGCGTGCCGTATATGTTTTCTGTATTCCCTCTATTTCAGCAATCTCTCCTGCTCTGAACATTTCAACCAATGTGATGGGATCCCTGGATTTGAAGGTTCTCGTAATCCATCCTAACATTTTTCTGGCTGATGTCATATTTGCTTGGTTATGCTCCCTAAACGTACCCTAAAAGCTGTTAAAAGTTGAGTACCCTGATGTACAGAGCTTCTAACTGCGCTTGAACTCGATTTTATTTGATTTTATCTTTGTGTTCTGTTCGACAGAAAATATAATATCCACTGTCCTACTCTACCAGTAACCTCATTTTTTGGGGCTATCACTCCATGGCCATATCAGATGCTTTTGCGAAGTCTGTGTATACCACATCTGCATTCTATTTTTCTTCTAATGCCTCAGTGATTTTATCATAGTGGTCGAGTAGCTGAGAGAGGCATGATACTCCCGTTCTAAACAAATGTTGGCCTGGATTGTGGAGGTCATTGGTTTCCATGAAACTGGTGACTGACTCCTAATCACTCTCTTAAAAACTTTTATGTGGGACGTTACTGCATCTGCTCTGTAATACTTTGCCAATGCTTTGCTCCCTTCACTGTGTTAAGGGCTATGTCTGCAGATTTAAGCGCATCTAGTTCTCCCCCGTGTCGCAAGCTCTTCCTCCACACTATACTGAGTGCCTGTGCTGCTGGCACTTTGTATTCTTACAAATATTCAACTCATGAGTCTGGGTCCGGGGTTGAGTGCATGGGCGTATTGTCAATTTGTTTAACACATCTGCAGCGTTTCCTGTTGATATTAATTACATTTTCAGGGGGTTAGATATCACGCATAAAGAAGTTGTCCGGATCTTCCACTTTCATGCTGTGTATCAGGCTGCTAAACATGTCCGCACACACTGCTTTTTTAGAATTTCACTAATTTCATTGTCATCCTCAGTGTATGAACCTTCACTTGAACGAATAGGCAATGCTGTCCGTGGTTTCTGCTTTTGTTTTCACAGATGTGTACAAATATTTAGGGTTTTCCTTTATCTCTTGTGTGGCTTTCTGTTGTAATTGCATAAGAACAGAACTAATCCTGCGAGATGGGGGGGGGGCGCTTTCTCAGTATCCCACAGTTAACTTTTGGTGCACACTATGTAACCCTTCACATAGTCTTGATAGCTGCAGAAATGTACTTTACATTCATATGTTAAACGAAATTGTGATATTGATGATAGAGGCGAGAGTGGGAGGTGGGCCGCTCTCGGGCACCTCAGGAGAGGCGGAAGTGAAACTGTGGAGGCGGAGATGGCGCCGTCAGCGATGGTGTGCACCTGGCGAGGGTCGGACACACCGTGAAGAAGCCAGCGGGAAGAAAGTGAAGCGCTCCGTACGGGAGTGAAGAGAGAGGCTGGGGAAGGAGGGGAGGCAAGTTAGTAGTGTAGAAAGCTGACACACAGCAGTGTCATGCGGTAGCCAATTCCTTCACTGTAAAGGAATGTTTAGAAAGTCAAGAGTAGTTTGGGAAGGTGGGACGATGGACGCTGGCGATACTGTAGAGAGTCGTGCCACGGTGACACCTACTGGGGGGGGGCACTTGGCACAGTGGCATGTTTTGACGTGTGGATGACGCCATTAATTTCTTTAGCATACGTTTCATTAGGACAGTTAGGCACGTGGGTATATATACAGCTATTCTACACTATATAAAGACAAAAGAATGAAGGTAACTGCAGAAGGCCTATTGGCCCATACGAGGCAGCTCTCATTCGTGTATATATATATATCTAACCTACGCTTGAAACAGTCAACGGATCCTACTTCTATTATGTTACGCGGTAATTGGTCCTCAAATCAACAACCCTCTTACGAACCAGTATTCACCCAGGTCTTTCCTAAATCTAAACTTATCCAATTTATACCATTGTTTCCTGTTGAGATTGTTGATACTATCTCACTGGATCGTTGATATATAAGTGTTGATACTTTTAATACCCTATTATATCCCCTTTGTTATGCCTTCCATCCACTTGCACACCTCTTATCATGTCACCCCCTAGTTCTTCGCCTTTCTAGAGAATGTAATTTAAGCTATGTCAATGACAGGTTTCTAATTTGCGGGGTTAACTTTATCGTCCTACGCTGGACGCGTTCGTGTAAATTTATATCCATTCTATAGTACGGCGACCAAAACTGAACTGCATAATCTAAATGGGGCCTAACCAGAGCAAGATATAGCTGAAGAACAACACCAGGTGTCTTATAATTTTGTATATATTAACTTTGCTTCCTCGTGTACATGAGAGAGAACTCCCAGATACCTTTCGCAATCTGACTTTGCAATCTCAACACCATCTTGTAACTCTATCAACACCACCTAGCCTCAAAATCTTAAATTGTCAGCATTTAACTGCATCAGCCAATCTTTTGACCATTTCAAAACCCTACTTAGATCGTCTTGTAGTGACAGCGAGTCTATTTCCGTGTATATTTCCCTCCCGATTTTTGTATTATTGGCAAATTTGCAAATAGTGCAGCTCAAACCTGAATCTAAATCATTAATATAAATTTCTGAAGGCTTACACAGTTTGTGTGGAGAGGTGACTGTAATACTGTACAGCCTCACCTGGCAGGGTAGTCGTACAGGTGGTGGCTGATCACTTACAACTGACAAATATTGGCTGCATTATGGTTGATACCTGGTTGATACCTGGTTGATGGGGTTCTGGGAGTTCTTCTACTCCCCAAGCCCGGCCCGAGGCCAGGCTTGACTTGTGAGAGTTGGGTCCACTAGGCTGTTTGCTTGGAGCGGCCCGCAGGCCCACATACCCACCACAGCCCGGCTGGTCGGAACTCCTTGGAGGAGGTCACAGTCTTGACCCAGCCGTCGCCCTGAGGGGTCACGCCTAACATGGCGCTCGTGGATAGTTCAAAGAAGTGAGGATACGCGGCCAAGAGGTGAGCAGACACTTAGCAAGGACCTGCTGGGCTGCCTCCATGGTTCCCTGCAAATCGGTCCCAGACTACACAGATAACACGTAAACTCTGTGTGGAGAGGAAAATTCCGGTGAGGCCTGCTGCAGGGGTGGAAACTTGGCTGGGCCTAACGTTCCTGGCCAGAAAACAGGCACTGGTCTCAGGCAGGCACGTGAAACTGCGCCCTTACCTGCCCTACTCCAGATAGTTGTGTTTCCCGTGCGACTTTTGTATGGAGAGTGTGGGGGACTGTTGCCCTCGCCCCGCTATACTGAACTAAAGTGTATGGCTGAAAGTTTGATAATATGGTCATGCCAGTGCCAGGATATATATATAATATTCATCAGAGACTTGATAAGTGTGTAGAGTGCGTTACGTATCAGAGTGACTTTGGAAATCACCGGGCATTACTATAGGTGGCACGCTTGCTGCCAGGTACACACCAGTGTTGCCAAGTGTATCTGCAGCGTTCTTCACACCTCTCTACCTGCTATTAATACTACGGTACGTTTAGTGTTATATCTAAAATTGCAGTGGTTAGTTTTATTGCACTGTATTCAGAAGGTGTAGAAGGTGTTTGTGCACACTAAGGAGCCACACATGTGAAAACTGATACATTTGGCAAGGAGCTTAGCTCGGACTGAGTGACCTTGAAAACAGGCGCGCTTATGTGGAGCAGAGAGGCCTAACTCCTCGTGCCCCGCCCTCTTAGCAGTGGTTTCTGCATGCATAAATAGTGTGGTGAATTTTACTACTGATCCTGCGATATGATTGGAGTCCCTCTTTGCTGTGTGATTGATGTGTAACTCTGTGGTTCTTGTTGTGTGCAGCTGTGACCTGCCCAGGCGACACTTAGGCATGGCGACTACTGCCTTAGAGGCAGGTGCTGCCTCAGTGGCCTCACACCAGAGTGCAAATATATCAAGTGGTCTACACGAGGAAGGTACAGCATGGTATCTTCCCCAGTGGACTCAAATGCGGGACAGGAGGAGACTGATAGTGACGAAACTACTTGGACACTTGCTTCGACCCGGAAGAAGCCACAAAAGTCCAAAATTTCAACAATCATAGCCATGAA
>WNGS01164858.1:22573504-22592927 GCA_020271785.1 Procambarus virginalis
CCTATCGTGTATACCACAGTGTTTGTAGCATTTTAAAAATAGAGAAAATAAATTTAGTGATTATTCTAATATACAAACCGCCAGATGCAACGGCTGAGGAATTCACAGAACAGATAAACAAAATAGAGAATAGCCTTGATAATTTGGAGAACCCAATACCTGATATTATCTTCTTAGGTGACTTCAACTTGCCTAGTCTCAGGTGGAGAATAGCAAACAATAATATTATACCAGGGAATCTATCAGGACCTAACCAACCACAGATTAGAGAACTACTTAGATTCTGTGACAAATTTTCACTTACTCAGCAGATATCGGAGCCAACGAGAAATGAAAATATTCTAGATCTGGTCTTTACGAACAATGAAGACATTATCAGAGACATTACGATATCAGATACCACATATTCAGATCACAAGCTCATTGAAGTGCAAACTACCATCAATACTCAGAATAGACCTAAAACGTTGATAAAGCGAGAGGGGCTATTCAGTAAATTCAATTTTAATAATAAAAGGATAGACTGGGAGATAATAAACAGGGAACTTAAAAACATTCCATGGGAAACTGTTTTAAGTAATAAAAGTCCTACAGAAGGAATAGAAAAACTGACTTCGGAAGCGTATCAAGTCTGTCTGAAACATGTTCCTTTGAGGAAAGCCAGAAAGAGATCCAACGTAGAAAGAGAACGCAGAAGACACTATAAACGCAGGAAAAGAATAACGGAACTGCTTATGCAGACACGAATTTCCCGTCAAAGAAGGAATAATTTAAATAGGGAGATTGAAGAAATCGAGCGGAAATTGAAACACTCATATGAAACTGAAGAAAGGCAGTTAGAACAGAAAGCAATTCAGGAAATAAAGAAAAATCCAAAATACTTCTTCACATATGCGAAATCAAAAGCAAAAACTACTGCCAGTATTGGACCTATTCGTACAAGTGAAGGTTCATACACGGAGGATGACAAAGAAATTAGTGAAATCCTAAAAAAGCAGTATGAGGACATGTTTAGCACTCCAATAAACAACATGAAAGTAGAAGATCCAGACAATTTCTTTATGCGGGATATCCAAACCCCTGTAAATATAACTGATATCAACACGAGCGCACTAAATTTTGAAAGAGAAATTGAAAACATGCCCATGCACTCGGCCCCAGGTCCAGACTCATGGAATTCAATATTTATAAAGAAATGCAAAGTGCCGGTAGCACAGGCACTCAGTATAGTGTGGAGGAAGAGCTTGGACACGGGGGAGATACCAGATGCACTTAAAGTAGCAGACATAGCCCCTCTACACAAGGGAGGGAGCAAAGCATTGGCAAAGAATTATAGACCAGTTGCACTAACATCGCACATAATAAAAGTATTTGAGAGAGTGATTAGGAGTCAGGTCACCAATTTCATGGAGACCAATGACCTTCACAACCCAGGCCAACATGGATTTCGAGCGGGAAGATCGTGCCTCTCACAGCTACTTGAGCACTACGATAAAGTCACTGAGGCATTAGAAGAAAAACAGAATGCTGATGTGATATACACGGACTTCGCAAAGGCATTCGATAAATGTGACCATGGCGTGATAGCACACAAAATGAAGTCAATGGGAATAACCGGTAAAGTAGGACGCTGGATACTCAGTTTTCTGTCAAACAGGACTCAGCGAGTAACGGTCAACCATATAAAATCTAGTCCAAGCGCAGTTAAAAGCTCTGTACCTCAGGGTACAGTCCTTGCACCGCTGCTTTTCCTTATTCTCATATCAGATATAGACAAAAATACAAGTCACAGCTTCGTATCATCCTTTGCAGACGACACAAAAATCAGTAAGAAAATTACCTCGGCTGAAGACATTGAAAAACTTCAAGCTGATATTAATAAAGTTTTCGACTGGGCATCAGAAAATAATATGATGTTTAACAGTGACAAATTCCAGGTACTCAGGTACGGTAAAAATGAGGACCTTAAACATAATACAGGGTACAAAACACAATCAAATGTGCCCATAGTAGGAAAACAACATGTAAAGGATTTGGGAATAATGATGTCTGACGACCTAACGTTTAGGGAGCATAACCAAGCAAATATTGCGACAGCCAGAAAAATGATAGGATGGATTACGAGAACTTTCAAATCCAGGGATCCCATCACAATGCTTGTACTCTTCAAGTCACTTGTGCTGTCCCGTCTTGAGTACTGCTCAGTACTCACTTCCCCCTTTAGAGCAGGAGAGATTGCTGAAATAGAGGGAATACAGAGAACATATACGGCACGCATAGACGCGATAAAGCACCTAAATTATTGGGATCGTCTCAAAGCTCTCCAAATGTACTCACTAGAAAGAAGACGAGAGAGATATCAAATAATATACACCTGGAAGATACTGGAGGGCCAGGTCCCAAATCTACACAGTAAAATAACAACGTACTGGAGTGAACGATATGGAAGAAAATGCAGAATAGAACCAGTGAAGAGCAGGGGTGCCATAGGCACAATCAGAGAACACTGTATAAACATCAGAGGTCCGCGGTTGTTCAACGTCCTCCCAGCAAGCATAAGAAATATTGCCGGAACAACCGTGGACATCTTCAAGAGGAAACTAGATTTATTCCTCCAAGGAGTTCCGGACCAGCCGGGCTGTGGTGGGTATGTGGGCCTGCGGGCCGCTCCAAGCAACAGCCTAGTGGACCAAACTCTCACAAGTCAAGCCTGGCCTCGGGCCGGGCTTGGGGAGTAGAAGAACTCCCAGAACCCCATCAACCAGGTATCAACCAGGTATCATATGAATTTATATGCCGTTTCGTGTGTAGTAGGCCTACTTTGTATACTGCATGCTGTGTGTATATGCCTTTCTTATATACCGTTTGCTGTGTATATAGTAGACCTGCCTTGTATACCATATGGTGTATATAGTAGACCTGCCTTGTATACCATATAGTGTATATAGTAGACCTGCCTTGTATACCATATAGTGTATATAGTAGACCTGCCTTGTATACCATATGGTGTATATAGTAGACCTGCCTTGTATACCATATGGTGTATATAGTAGACCTGCCTTGTATACCATATGGTGTATATAGTAGACCTGCCTTGTATACCATATGGTGTATATAGTAGACCTGCCTTGTATACCATATAGTGTATATAGTAGACCTGCCTTGTATACCATATAGTGTATATAGTAGACCTGCCGTGTATACCATATGGTGTATATAGTAGACCTGCCGTGTATACCATATGGTGTTTATAGTAGACCTGCCGTGTATACCATATGGTGTATATAGTAGACCTGCCTTGTATACCCCTTCCCCGGTGGTGAGGGCTTCCTCGGTGGTGAGGGCTTCCCCGGTGGTGAGGGCTTCCTCGGTGGTGAGGGCTTCCTCGGTGGTGAGGGCTTCCTCGGTGGTGAGGGCTTCCCCGGTGGTGAGGGCTTCCTCGGTGGTGAGGGCTTCCTCGGTGGTGAGGGCTTCCTCGGTGGTGAGGGCTTCCCCGGTGGTGAGGGCTTCCTCGGTGGTGAGGGCTTCCTCGGTGGTGAGGGCTTCCTCGGTGGTGAGGGCTTCCTCGGTGGTGAGGGCTTCCTCGGTGGTGAGGGCTTCCCCTGTGGTGAGGGCTTCCTCGGTGGTGAGGGCTTCCTCGGTGGTGAGGGCTTCCTCGGTGGTGAGGGCTTCCTCGGTGGTGAGGGCTTCCTCGGTGGTGAGGGCTTCCCCTGTGGTGAGGGCTTCCTCGGTGGTGAGGGCTTCCTCGGTGGTGAGGGCTTCCTCGGTGGTGAGGGCTTCCCTGTGGTGATGGCTTCCCCGGTGGTGAGGGCTTCCCGGTGGTGAGGGCTTCCCCGGTGGTGAGGGCTTCCCCGGTGGTGAGGGCTTCCCCGGTGGTGAGGGCTTCCTCGGTGGTGAGGGCTTCCCCGGTGGTGAGGGCTTCCCCGGTGGTGAGGGCTTCCCCGGTGGTGAGGGCTTCCCCGGTGGTGAGGGCTTCCTCGGTGGTGAGGGCTTCCTCGGTGGTGAGGGCTTCCCCTGTGGTGAGGGCTTCCTCGGTGGTGAGGGCTTCCCCTGTGGTGAGGGCTTCCTCGGTGGTGAGGGCTTCCCCGGTGGTGAGGGCTTCCTCGGTGGTGAGGGCTTCCCCGGTGGTGAGGGCTTCCTCGGTGGTGAGGGCTTCCCCTGTGGTGAGGGCTTCCTCGGTGGTGAGGGCTTCCCCGGTGGTGAGGGCTTCCTCGGTGGTGAGGGCTTCCCCGGTGGTGAGGGCTTCCTCGGTACTCTTATTGTAGCCTGCGCCGCGGTATAGGCCTATAGGCTCTCATCCGGCCTGGGAACCGCTCTTTATGCCAACATTGCTTCGTAATTTTCCTATTGATCTTGTGTGTTTACTTGGGCGAATGACTTCAACTCTTAAGAAAGCAAAGCCAGTTCATCCATCTCTTGAAGAATGTTTGCAGTTCATTGTTCAAAACTGATGAGTTCGATGAATATGGTTCTCCAAACCTCAAGTCCAGATGTTTTCGAGGTAAAGGCTACTAACTCAAACTGGGTTATTTATGCTCTCCTTGCGAGTCTCTCAAGTAATCAGCATACAGCACTGGTAAATGAGGCTGGCCTGTATTGCAGTGTCTCTGGGAAGGGACGGTATGTATATTGTATATTTGTTCGGGCAAGTTTGCCTTCAGTACCTCATTGTATTGACTTAAAACATGGAGTCCCTAAGTTCTAGCCCGAGTGTGTGGCTCCTCTCGAACACTGGCTTGCTAATAATTTGTTACCGTGTCTACCTTTGTCTCAGCCCCTCACACCTCCCTCACATCTTGGCACTCGAGCACACCCTCACAAACACTCGCCCCTCAACCTCACCCACCTGCAGGAACACACCTCGAGCAGTGGTCTAGAAAATGGCTATTAAAGTTTAACTCGGGAAAGTGTTAAGTAATGAAATTAGGCGAAGGGAGTAGAAGGGTGAACACAAGGTACTATTGGGAGGTGATATCCTGCAAGAGTCAAATAGAGAGAAAGATCTGGGAGTTGATATCACACCGAACCTGTCCCCAGAGGCCCACATCAAAAGGATCATCAGCGGCATATGCTAAACTGGCCAATATAAGAACTGCCTTTAGAAACTTGTATAAGGAATCGTTCAAGACCTTGTATACCACTTATGTCAGACCAATCCTGGAGTATGCAGCTCCAGCCTGGAGTCCGTACCTAGTTAAACAAAAGACAACCTTAGAGAAGATTCAGAGGTATGCCACCAGAATCGTCCCGAAACTGAGATGTATGAGCCACGAGAAAAGGCTAAGGGAGCTAAACCTCACATCCCTGGAAGACAAAAAAGTATTGGGAGTCATGATAACCACCTACAAAATTCTCTGTGGAATTGACAGGGTGAACAATGACAAACTATTTATCACGGGTGGAACAAACGAGAGAACACAGGTGGAAACTTAGTACCCAAATGAGTCACAGAGACGTTATAAAGAATTTTGTCAGTTATTCACACATCACCTTATCATTCTCTGTGTACTTGTCCTCACCTGTTCTCAATTTCATCATGTGTTCTTTCACTATTGTTTCCCTCCTGTTGTGACTGTGGAACAGTTTTGGGTCAGTCTTAGTCTATTTGCCATGTCATCTTCATGCTGTTTCAGCTTCTCTTCTCACACTGAGGTATGTACCTCCCGTGGCCCTCTGGTATCTACCTCTGCTCTCTGGTGTCCTGATATTTCCGTAGTTAATCCACACGCTTGTGTTGGTCTTGCTTCCTCGCATGCCAAATTAAACCATGAATTCCTCTGTTGCTTTTATTTTTTTTCTTTTGGGCCGGGATAAACATGTTTACTGCCTCCTGACACTTTTGTGTGATGTAATCCATCATACTTTGTACAGACTTCACTCTTGAGTTCTGTTTACCATCGTATTTATATTAGGAATTTTCTCATCTCCTCATAGTTTCCTATTCGGTACACCACCCTTTGCTTTCTAGTCCTTTTGTTGTGTGGGGGGGGGAGGTTACTGCTAACTTTATCAAACACTCAAATGTCATTACACTGTGGTCACTAATGCCCATGGAGGCTTCCAATGTAACAGTAGAACTGATAATATAGAAGGCTATAGATTTAATATTAAAAGCTGTCGTTCACTAGCCGGTAGGATACTACGCCGTTTGTAAAGATGTGCTGAGAGCTGGTAGTTTGACCTGAAAGGCTAGGAAGTCATCCCCCCAGGGGGATTAGAGCTTGTGTGGGGGAAACAAGGAGCTATTTCTACCCCTCAGGGGGGGTAGAAAAAGCCTAAGCTACTCTATCCCTTTGAGATGTATTTCTTGCTTATCTCAATAAACATACTTGAACTTGAACTTGAACAAGGAGCGCCTCATGTTCCTTGTGTCGAATTCATCAATATATGAGAATAATTCATGCATTAAAGTAACTATAATTAATAACCTCTTTTGTGAAGTACTTAGAATAAATTAACGTCATTTTAAAGTAAAGATTCAATTCCTCTTAGTCAACAAGGGCAGATGGCGCATATAGAAGATGGGAATTATTTTCCAGCACACAGAAATTAAAGTACCACCTTTGGTAATTCAGCAAATTAGAGAAATTCAAGTATGATCCAGTATTGTAGTTAAGCCTAGGTCAGTCTCTCAGCTTGAGAGAGCAGGCTAGAGTCAGTGTGGCAGACGGGCATCTGAGGTCAACATCTACCTTCAGAAGGCCAGGCTAACACCTGGCATGGCTTGGGATAGCGGTAAAGTGCTTACGAATTGGTACAGTTCCTGTTTAAATTCATTAATTAGTGCCTCTATTTTAGGAAGAATTTCAGTTAGAATATATTTCAGTTTTAGGGAGTGTTCATTTGTCTCGTTATAATAATTTTGTTTCAATAAACTTGAGTTATTTCTAGTTGTTTAGTGGGTCTTATCCATAAATATTATATTGTCTGTATCACGGAATCCACGAGCCGGTGGTTATTGAATGAGTCCCCTGGTTGATTACCTGGTTGATGGGGTTCTGGGAGTTCTTCTACTCCCCAAGCCCGGCCCGAGGCCAGGCTTGACTTGTGAGAGTTTGGTCCACTAGGCTGTTACTTGGAGCGGCCCGCAGGCCCACATACCCACCACAGCCGGTGTACTTTTCAAGCAAACCTTATCTGTTTAATCTCGTATGTATTCCCTTAGGTTTCGATTTAATCCACACCTAACGTAAATTCATCCCTCCCTTTTTAATTAATTGAGGATCAACCCTCTAGGAATTAATGTACAATTGATTGATCCAGTCCGGAATCACTTAGTAGTTAGAAGAAAGTCGGGATGGTGGTGGCAGGTGGAAGATCTGAGAGTTTGCTAGGGACTAAGTACAGCGTTCTCGTGTATGTAGTATCTGGGACGATCAACCTTCGAAGATCACGAGGATTGGACTGAAGTCTACAGTAGAGCTCTGGTGTCTTAAGTATAGTTATCTAACGACCAGCATTTAACTAGATAAGTAAGGTTCAAGGCTGGCCCCCGTTATACCAAGTTAATATACCTTATGTCAGAGTCATTCGGGGTAAATATCAGATGGAGTCTAGTTGGCTCATCTTCCCTCTCTCATTCTTGTGGGTCCCTTGCCGTGTTGGCTTGGAAAGTTTGTTGTTGCCACGTCGAGTAGTTTAGCTCTGCAGATATCTGGTCCACCATGTGGTTCTCTTCTCCCAGTCTATCTTCTTTTCGTTGAAGTCTCCCATGATAAACAGTCTGGTGCCGTTCCTGAAAGTGACAGGTGCTCTTTCTGTTATATTAATGGTAGCCATGTTGTTTCTATCATATTCCTGCCTGGGTCTTGTGTCATTTGGTGGGGTTATTTATGAGTTATATTTTGTCCTCCAATTGCCATAGTGCCGGTTATGTAATCACCGTACCCTTCACAGCCCGGGGTAACCATCTCTTCAGAACACCAATCTTTTTTATCAGTAGATAAGTATACTCACCTAGTTGTGCTTGTAGGGGCGAGCTAGGCTCCTAGCCCGGCCTTCCCAACGTTCTTAGATAAAGGCAATGACTCATTTCTCACGCTTTTATCATATTTGCATATAAAATATTGAATCGAATTAACATCAAAGACTTCTGCATCTAACCTTTTCCGTTAATTGACAACTCTTAACACTGAAAAAGTTCTTCCTAGTGTGTCTGTGACTGATTTGAGGTTCAAGTTTCCATCTATGTCCCTTCATTCTGCTGTTCCTAGCTTTGAACAACACTGCTGTGTATACTTTGTCGTTGTGTGTGTACTCATCTAGTTGTGCTTGCAGGGGTTGAACTGTGGCTCTTTGTTCCTGCCTCTCAACTGTCAATTAACTGATGTAAAGGTTCCTGTGCCTATTGGTTGGTCCTGTGCCTTGACTGATTGATTGGCTTCACGCCAATAAGTTGGCGTGAAGGTTTCACCCTTCACAGTAACTCTGCTTCATATTGCGTAGGTACTCCCTTATCCACTGGAGCACTCTACCAGTTACTCTTGCCTGTTTCTACAGCTTGTGCACCAGCCTCTTATGGGGTACTGTGTCAGATGCTTTCCGACAGGCCAAGAAAATGTAGTCTGCCTACCCTGCTCTTTCTTGCTTAATCTTTGTCCACCTGATCGTAGAATTCTTTTAAAGTAATAAGGCAAGATTTACCATCCCTGAACCCATGTTGGTGGTGTGTCACAAAGTTCCTTCTCTCCAGATATGCTTCTAGGTTTTTTCTCACGATCTTCTCTATCACCTTGCATGGTATACAAGTTAAGGACACGGGCCTGTAGTTCGGTGCCTCTTGCCTGTCATCCTTTTTTGTATATTGGGACTACATTAACCGTCTTCCATATTTCTGTTAAGTCTCCCGTCTCCAGTGACTTATTATACACCATGGAGAGTGGCAAGGAAAGTCCTGCATACTCTCAGTACCCATGGCGAGATTCTGTCTGGACCAACAGCCTTTCTTACGTCCAGATCCAACAGATGCTTCTTAACCTCATCTCTGGTAATTTCGAACCCTTCCAAGGCCGCCTGGTTTACTGCCACCTCTCCTAGTTCATGCCACCTCTCCTCGTTCATGCCACCTCTCCTCGTTCTATTGTGAAGACCTGGAACTTCTCGTTGAGTTCTTCACACACCTCTTTGTCATTCTCTGTGTACCTATCCTCACCTGTTCTAAGTTTCATTACCTGTTCTTTCACTGTTGTTTTCCTCTTATGTGACTGTGGAGTAGCTTTGGTTCGGTCTTGGCTTTGTTTGCTATGTCATTTTCATAATTTTTCTCTGCTTCTTTTCTCACTAACATACTCATTCCTGGTTCTCTGGTTTCTCCCTCTGCTTTCTGGTGTTTGTTACTTCAGAAGTTTCTCCACGCCCTTTTGTTCAGTTCCTTCGCTTCCATGCATGCCCTATTAAAAAACTGGGTTCTTCTTATAAACAATGCCACGCTCGTGTTGATATCAGTTATATTTACAGAGGTTTGAATATCACGCATAAAAAAAGTTGTCCGGATCTTCCACTTCCATGCTGTTTATTGGAGTGCTAAACATGTCCTCATACTATCTTTTTTTTGTTTAGGATTTCACTAATTTCTTTGTCACCCTCAGTGTACGAACCTTCACTATTACGAATAGGTCCAATACTGGCAGTAGTTTTTGCTTTTGATTTCGCATGTATGAAGAAATATTTTGGGTTTTTCTTGAATTGCTTTGTTCTAGGTGCCTTTCTTCAATCTGATATGGATGCTTCAGTATTTGTTCGATTTCTTCAATCTCCCTGTTTAAATTATTCCTTTGTTGTATGGAATTTACTGAATAACCCTTCTCGCTGGTTGTTTCTCTTGGGCCTACTACCATTATTAATGTTAGTTTGCACTTCAATGTTCTTGTGGTCCGAGTACGTAGTGTCGGAGATAATAATTTGTCTGATTAGCTCATCATTGTTCGCGAATATCAGGTCCAGCGTGTTTTCGTTCCTAGTTGGTTCTGTAATCTGCTGACTGAGCGAGAATTTGTTACAGAATCTCAGTAGTTCTCTGACCTGTGGTTGGTTATTTCCAGGTTGATTTCCTGCTATAATGTTATTACCTGACGCTGTTATTGAGTACGAGACTATGACGCGTACATCAGGCTGCGAGCAGCCACATCGCACAGCCTGGTTGATCAGACCAGCAACCAGGAGGCCTGGTCAGAGACCGGACCGCGGGAACGTTGATCCTGGGAATCATCAACAGGTAGGTAGAGGGTGTGTGTGTGTGGGAGGGGGGGGGGTGGCGGAGGTCGGGTCATGTGGTGGTGGGAGGGAGGGGCGGTGAAGGGCTTAAGGATGGTCACAGATCAGGTCACGCCAGCCACGTTTGGACATAATAGGTCACGGCGCATGCGCACTGTCTCACTCGCCGCCTGTGTGTGTTGTGGTACCAGACGTTGGGACGAGAGGTGGTGTGGTAGTGCGGCTGTGGCTAGCAGAGTGGCGATAGTGTGGCAAGGAGCGTGGCTATAGTGTGGCAAGGAGCGTGGCTATAGTGTGGCAAGGAGCGTGGCTATAGTGTGGCAAGGAGCGTGGCTATAGTGTGGCTAGGAGCGTGGCCATAGTGTGGCTAGGAGCGTGGCCATAGTGTGGCTAGGAGCGCGGCCATAGTGTGGCTAGGAGCGTGGCCATAGTGTGGCTAGGAGCGCGGCCATAGTGTGGCTAGGAGCGCGGCCATAGTGTGGCTAGGAGCGCGGCCATAGTGTGGCTAGGAGCGCGGCCATAGTGTGGCTAGGAGCGCGGCCATAGTGTGGCTAGGAGCGCGGCCATAGTGTGGCTAGGAGCGCGGCCATAGTGTGGCTAGGAGCGCGGCCATAGTGTGGCTAGGAGCGCGGCCATAGTGTGGCTAGGAGCGCGGCCATAGTGTGGCTAGGAGCGTGGCCATAGTGTAGCTAGGAGCGTGGCCATAGTGTGGCTAGGAGCGCGGCCATAGTGTGGCTAGGAGCGTGGCCATAGTGTGGCTAGCAGAGTGGGATAGTGTGGCTGCAGTGATAAAGACAGAATACATAGCGGTGATCGACTGAGATGAGAGTGTTGGCAAGACTGTGACCTGAGTGACGCCAGAGGGATCATTAGGTCAGGTCATCCTGCCACATATTGGTAGGCTTGCATGTGTGGGCGGCGGCGGGCAGCGTGGGCGTGGGAGGGCAGCAGTGTGATGGCGGCGACACAGCAGGCGACGACGGCGTCAAGGAGCTGGCCAGCTTATGGTGGAGTGGGCGTCCGGCGCCGCCCACTCCGCCCCACACCCCCGCAACACACACCCAACCTCACGGTAAATATGTTACTTTTCCTGGCAACAGTGCTCATGTCAGGTGTGGAGGTGTTACCATGCAACCTGCTTTCGCACAAAACAGCACATATATGACTTATTGCTTATAGTCACTATTTCGCTTATAAATAAGTAAATATGTGACACATTCCAAGCCATATTTTTTCAAGGCTCTAACTTTTTTCTCAGTTTATTAAACAATAGAGATTGTATACAAAATTTGACAATATCCTGAGTGTACAAGTGCACAATAGCAACCAGTTCAACAAAGATGAGTACAGTGGCACAATATACAACCGTTTCACAGATGAGTACAAGTGCACAATATACAACCGTTCACAAGATGAGTACAAGTGCAACAATATACAACCGCTCATGAGTACAAGTGCACAATATACAACCGTTCACAAGATGAGTACAAGTGCACAATATACAACCGTTCACAAGATGAGGAGTACAAGTGCACAATATACAACCGCTTCACAAGATGAGTATGGAGTGCACATATACTACCGCTCATGAGTACAAGTGCACAATATACAACCGTTCATAAGATGAGTACAAGTGCACAAGTAAACTACCGCTCACAGGACGAGTATGGGGTGCACAATAAACTACCGCTCACAGGACGAGTATGGGTGCACAATAAACTGCCGCTCACAGGACGAGTATGGGGTGCACAATAAACTACCGCTCACAGGACGATTATGGGGTGCACAATAAACTACCGCTCACAGGACGAGTATGGGGTGCACAATAACTACCGCTCACAGGATGATCGAGTATGGGGTGCACAATAAACTGCCGCTCACAGAACTAGTAGGGGTGCACAATAAACTACCGCTCAAGGACGAGTATGGGGTGCACAATAAACTACCGCTCACAGGACGAGTGTGGGTGCTACAATAAACTACCGCTCACAGGACGAGTATGGGGTGCACAATAAACTACCGCACACAGGACGAGTGTGGGTGCACAATAACTACCGCTCACAGGACGAGTATGGGGTGCACAATAAAACTACCGCACACAGGACGAGTATGGGGTGCACAATAAACTACCGCACACAGGGACGAGTATGGGGTGCACCATAAACTACCGCACACAGGACGAGTATAGGTGCACAATAAACTACCGCACACGGACGCGTATGGGGTGCACAATAAACTACCGCACACAGGACGAGTATAGGGTGCACAATAAACTACCGCACACAGGACGAGTATGGGGTGCACAATAAACTACCGCTCATAGAACGAGTATGGGGTGCACATAAACTACCGCCACAGGACGAGTATGGGGTGCACAATAAACTACCGCTCATAGGACGAGTATGGGGTGCACAATAACTACCGCACACAGGACGAGTATGGGGTGCACAATAAACTACCGCTCATAGGACGAGTATGGGGTGCACAATAAACTACCGCACACAGGACGAGTATGGGTGCACAATAAACTACCGCTCATAGGACGAGTATGGGGTGCACAATAAACTACCGCACACAGGACGAGTATGGGGGTGCACAATAAACTACCGCTCACAGGACGAGTATGGGGTGCACAATAACTACCGCACAACAGGAGTACCAGTCTTGGGTGCACAATAAACTACCCGTACTCCACAGGACGAGTATGGGGTGCACAATAAACTACCGCTCATAGGACGAGTATGGGGTGCACATAAACTACCGCCACAGGACGAGTCTGGGGTCACAATAACTACCGCTCACAGGACGAGTATGGGGTGCACAATAAACTACCGCTCACAGGGGAACAGAGTATGGGTGGCACAATAAACTACCGCTCACAGGACGAGTATGGGGTGCACAATAAACTACCCGCATCCACAGGACGAGTATGGGGGTGCACAATAACTACCGCCCACAGGACGCAGTATGGGGGGCAACAAATGAAAACTCCCGCTCACAGGGACGAGGTATATGGGGTGCACAATAAACTACCGCTCACAGGACGAGTATGGGGGTGCACAATAAACTACCGCTCACAGGACGAGTATGGGGTGCACAATAAACTACCGCACACAGGACGAGTATGGGGTGCACAATAAACTACCGCTCACAGGACTAGTATGGGGGTGCACAATAAACTGACCGCTCACAGGACGAGTATGGGGTGCACAATAAACTACCGCTCACAGGACGAGTATGGGGTATGCACAATAAACTACCGCACACAGGACGAGTATGGGGTGCACAATAAATACCGCTCCAGGACAGTAGGGGTGCACAATAACTACGCTCACAGGACGATATGGTGCACAATAAACTCCGCCACAGGACGAGTAATGGGTGCACAATAAACTACCGCTCCACAGGACGATGTATTGGGGGGGGTGCCATACGGTGTCGCTCACAGGTGTTTAGTGCAGGTGTTGGCCAATACTGGGGCGAAAGGGGGGGACGAGTGGGGTGAAAAAATAGGGCGGGCAAGGACGAGGGGGTGGCACAATAAACTACCGCTCACAGGACGAGTCATGGGAGTGCACAATAAACTACCGCTCACAGGACGAGTATGGGTGCACAATAACTACCGCTCACACAGGACGAGTATGGGTACAACCCTAGCACGTATGGGGTGCACAATAATACTACAGACGCTCACAGGACGATATGGGGTGCACCAATAAACTACCGCTACCGGGAGTATGGTGTCACATAACTACCGCTCACAGGACGAGTATGGGGGTGCACAATAACTACCGCTCACAGGACGAGTATGGGGTGCACAATAAACTCACCGCTACAGGACGAGTATGGGGTGCACAATAAACTACACTGCTCACGGACGAGGTATGGGGGTGCACAATAAATCCGGCTCACGAGTTGGCAACTACGCTACACGAGGACGACGTATGAGGGTGCACAATAAACTACCGCTCACAAACGAGTACTGTTCACAATAAACTCCCGCTCACAGACATATGGGGGCACATAACATCCGCTCACAGGATCGAGTATTGGGGTGCACAATAAACTACGTACACAGGACGACGTATGTGGGTGCAACAATAAACTAGCCGCTCACGTGGACCCTAGTAATGGGGTGCACAATAACACTTACCGCTCACAGGAGCGAGTATGGGGTGCCAATAAACGTGCGCTCACAGGACGCAGTATGAGGTGCACAATAACTACCGCTCACAGGACGAGTATGGGTGCACAATAACGTACCGCTCACAGGACGAGTATGGGGTGCACAAAACTACCGCTCATCAGGACGAGTATGGGCTCACAATACACTACTCCTCACAGGACGAGTATGGGGCTGCACAATAACTACCGCTCATAGGACGAGTAGGGGTACACAAAAACTACCGGCTCATAGGACGAGTATGGGATGCACAACTAAACTACCGCTCACAGGACGAGTATGGGGTAGCCACAATAAACTACCGCTCAGTGGACGAGTATGGGGTGCAATACACTACCGCTCACAGGACGAGTATGGGGGCAGAAAAAAGCGCTCATTTCCCCTCCCTCCCTCCCCCCCTTCTCCATCTCTCTCATCACACACCTTCCTCTCTCCTTCCCAGCTGGTGCGTGTGAGGCCGCGCCTGCTGGTATGTTACTTACCTAGTGTATCCTCCCAAGTTGTGTTGCGGAGGTTAAGCTCTGGCTCTACTTGGTCCGCCTCTCAGCAGTGAGGTACGGTATCTGTAGACTATGGGCTCTTATCCAATCTACCATTAGAAACTGCTGTATGGAGTCAGCCTCCCCACATCACTGCGTCTAATGCATTCCGTTTGGTAACTACTCTGACACTGGAAACAGATTCTTTCCTAACGTCCCTGTGGCTCATTTGGGCATTACGTTTGCCCACTCTGGTTCCCTTGTTCGTGTTCCACCCGTTAAAGTGTTTGTCTTTGTCCCTCCTGTCAATTTGCCTGAGAATTTGTAGGCGGTTATCATGTATCCCCTTACTCTTCTGTTTTCCAGGGACGTGATGTTCAGCTCCTTCAGCTTTCCTCGTAGCTCATACCTCTCAGTTCCGGGACGAGTGTGGTGCATTACCGCTGGTGCGTGCGTGTGCCGGGCAAGGTGTGGCAGGAGGTGACTGCAGGCAGGGCAGGAGGGGCTCCCAGTACCATTACCACCACACACCCTCACTCCCAGGCCCTGAGGGCCCCTTATTCTCCGATCACCACCGTCCCTACACCAGGGACCTCTACCCCCGGGATATATCGGGGTGATCCTCCACCATCTACTACCGGGTACAATGGAGATACAGTACAATGAGTGGTAGAAATAGCTCTAGCTACTCTATGCCTTTGAGATGTATTCTTTTTCTGTGTCTCAATAACACATACTATGATTACTGAACGATTGGTACAGTACATGGATAATCTGCGGCCTGGTGGCTGGCTCCACTAGCCAACGTCTACTACCGGTACATGACCCGGGCCTCCTGAGTATCGTACATGGATATCTACGGCCTGGTGGCTGGCTCCACTAGCCACCATCCTACTCCCGGTACATGGATAATCTACCCTGTGGTGCTCCTCTAAACATTCAGCTCAGCTTCCTGGTGTTATCGGTACCAGCCAATAAGGTCAAGATCTTCCTATACTTTAGCCCGAGGCCCAGTCAATCTAGAAATAGCCCCGACGACGACAGGACGATGAGGTTTTCGGAGTCCTCCCCCCCCCGTCATATCCTACGATTTTCCCAGATGGAATTTAACACTAAACTACAATGTCCGTACCCAGGGTACAGGTGTACGTGAAGGATCAGAGGTGATAGATGTAGGATGAGAGGGGCCACCGCGGTGGGTTCTATGGTTTACACCCTGGAGGTTGACAGAAGCATTTCTGGTCTTGTGGCTTGTTGGAGTTTGAAGCCTTTGTCCTCCTCTGTATTGTTACATTATGACCTTTTATGCATAGTCGGATCTTGGATCAACATCCTCCAACTTGTGCAAGTAATTTTAAAAGTCTTCGACGAGATTAGTTGTGTGGTATGTGATGGTTCGTAGTGTTGGTTCCGTGGAGCTCCTCCGGGTCCGATCCCATGAGCATGTGTCTTAGATTCTGGGATTGATCGTTTGTCGCTCTGGTGCTTGCACTTTCTCAAGGCAGGACATGTCTCGTTACTTGAAGGTGAGGTCTCCATGTCTTGGAAGGCACCAGTTCAACTGGGGGCGCACCTGACAGACTTACATACTTCAAATAACCACTACTTTTCCCTTGTAAATCACTGATATATTTGACTCTTCCTAAGGTGTGGTTGGCTGTTCTTACCGCAGCCCCCACGTCTACAACTTTCAATGACTAGTGTAATCTTACTCCTAGGTCAAATTTTCACAACCAATGTGATGACGGTGGTGATGGTGGGTAGATGACTGGTGGTGTGGTGGTGATGAGCTGGTGGGTGGTTGGTGTGGTAGTGGTGGTGGTGGTGTGTGGTGGCGGTGTTTGATACAGACGAGCACGTGCACTGGTTGGGGCTCTGACTGCAAGTAATGAAATTCTGTCAATATAGGATAAGCTTCAGCCAGCCTGTAACTCATTTGTGGAGTTGATGTGCATCGTTATGTGGTGCTCGTCACAACTCTTCCTCTGTACCCACACCAGGTTATGAAGAGACTGTACTCACCACACCTTGCACCACCACTCTTACACCTACTGCAGCACCACTTTCACCACAACCTGTCCACCACCACCACTCCTCACCACACGCACTACTGTTCCCACCACCACCACCTGTCACCACCACCCTCACCCAACGCCCATAAAAGGCACCAACATATTCCACCCATATTCGTTGATCCAACAAAGAAACCTAACATAACGCAGTTCAGTATGGAGCCAGTCTGAACAACGTGAAAGACCATACAGCAAATACCACTTGGGGGGCAGATGATACAGGTATCAAGACACGGAAGGTTGCACTAGATGGTACTGGAGTGAGAGAGGAGCCAAGCTTGCCAAGGTCAGTGAGGGGGACTTGAGCACGGGATGACAATTACAAGCCTTGGCGACAGGATCCCTGGAGTGGTTGCTGCGGTAAGAGGGAACACAAGATGTCAAGCTGCATTCAGCTTAGAAACCTCGGTGATAGATGCTTTAAGAAATGCGAAGATAGATAGATCAGATAGTACGTTCATTGATGGGACCTTATAGGATCTAATCTTGTTTTCCCAGGTCTTGCGTGTAGGACCATCGTGGTAACAGACCTCTACACACAGCCCCATGGTAACACCTTCTACACCAGTCCCACCATGTAACACCTCTACACCAGCCCACCATGGTAAAACCTCTACACCAGTCACCCATGGTAACACCTCTACACCAGTCCCACCATGGTAACACCTCTACACCAGTCCCCCATGGTAACCCCTCTACACCAGCCACCATGGTAACACCTCTACACCAGTCCCCCATGGTAACACCTCTACACCAGCCACCATGGTAACACCTCTACACCAGTCCCCCATGGTAACACCTCTACACCAGCCCACACATGGTAACACCTCTACACCAGTCCCACTCATGGTAACACCTCTACACCAGCCCCACCATGGTGACACCTCTACACCAGTCCCACATGGTAACACCTCTACACCAGTCCCACCATGGTAACACCCTCTACACCAGTCCCACCATGGTAACACCTCTACACCAGTCCCACCATGGTAACACCCTCTACACCACCCACCATGGTAACACCTCTACACCAGTCCCCATGGTAACACCTCTACACCAGCCCCACCATGGTAACACCTCTACACCAGTCCCACCATGGTAACACCTCTACACCAGCCACCATGGTAACACCTCTACACCAGTCCCCATGGTAACACCTCTACACCAGTCCCACCATGGTAACACCTCTACACCAGTCCCACCATGGTAACACCTCTACACCAGTCCCCATGGTAACCCCCTACACCAGTCCCACCATTGTAACACCTCTACACCAGTCCCACCATGGTAACACCTCTACACCAGCCCACCATGGTAACACCTCTACACCAGCCCCATGGTAACACCTCTACACCAGTCCCACCATGTACACCTCCACCAGTCACCATGGTAACACCTCTACACCAGTCCCACCATGGTAACACCTCTACACCAGTCCACCATGGTAACCCCTCTACACCAGTCCCACCATGTAACACCTCTACACCAGCCACCATGGTAACACCTCTACACCAGCCACCATGGTAACACCTCCACACCAGCCACCATGGTAACATCTCTACACCAGCCACCATGGTAACACCTCTACACCAGTCCCACCATGGTAAAACCTCTACACCAGTCCCCATGGTAACACCTCACACCAGTCCCACCATGTAACACCTCTACACCAGTCCCACCATGGTAACACCTCTACACCAGTCCCACCATGGTAACACCTCACACCAGTCCCCAGTGTAACACCTCTACACCAGTCCCCATGGAACCCCTCTACACCAGCCCCATGGTAACACTCACACCAGTCCCACCATGGTAACCCTCTACACCAGTCCACCATGGTAACACCTCACACCAGTCCCATGTAACACCTCCACACCAGTCCCCCATGGTAACACCTCTACACCAGTCCCACCATGGTAACACCTCCACACCAGTCCCACCATGGTAAACCTACACCAGTCACCATGGTAACACCTCTACACCAGTCCCCATGGTAACACCTCTACACCAGTCCCACCATGGTAACACCTCTACACCATCCACCATGGTAACACCTCTACCGTCACCATGGTAACACCTCACACCAGTCCACCATGTAACACCTCTACACCAGTCACCATGGTAACACCTCTACACCAGTCACCATGGTAACACCTCCACACCAGTCACCATGGTAACACCTCTACACCAGCCCCATGGTAACACCTCTACACCAGTCCCCCATGGTAACACCTCTACACCAGCCACCATGGTACAACCCGTTCTCGCACTTGCTTATAGACAATATCTTGCTAATGAATAAGTGCATATGTGAGATATTAATTTATTGTGAATATTTGAGTTTACCAAAGCTGAATAGAAACCACAACCTAACCTAACCTTTTAGTATGTTAAGATATTAAAATTAGTACTGAACCTATACCTATATGATATAGTTAAAATAATAATGAAAAAACTAAAATATTTAATAAATTGTA
>WNGS01164858.1:22593027-22606503 GCA_020271785.1 Procambarus virginalis
ACCCCACACAACCTATATATTATGTGAGAAATCTTTAAAGAACTCTGATAAAGAAAGAGATCTAGGGGTGGTTCTAGATAGAAAACTATCACCTGAAGACCACATAAAGAATATTGTGCAAGGAGCCTATGCTATGCTTTCTAACTTCAGATTGCTTTTAAATACATGGATGGGGATATACTAAAGAAATTGTTCATGACGTTTGTTAGGCCAAAGCTAGAATATGCAGCTGTTGTTTGGTGCCCATATCTTAAGAAGCACATCAACAAACTGGAAAAGGTGCAAAGACATGCTACTAAGTGGCTCCCAGAACTGAAGGGTAAGAGCTACGAGGAAAGGTTAGAAGCATTAAATATGCCAAAACTAGAAGACAGAAGAAAAAGAGGCGATATGATCACTACATACAAAATAGTAACAGAATTGATAAAATCGACAGGAAAGATTTCCTGAGACCTGGAACTTCAAGAACAAGAGGTCATAGATATAAACTGGCTAAACACAGATGCCGAAGAAATATAAGAAAATTCACTTTCGCAAACAGAGTGGTAGACGGTTGGAACAAGTTGGGGGAGAAGATGGTGGAGGCCAAGACCGTCAGTAGTTTCAAAGCGTTATATGACAAAGAGTGCTGGGAAGACGGGACACCACGAGCGTAGCTCTCATCCTGTAACTACACTTAGGTAATTACGACAGGGCGGATCTCAGAAACTTTTAAAATACCGTACTGAACAATTTTGAGGATGCTGATCTGGACAATTTCTCCCAAAAAGTCAAATGTAACGTAACCAAGGAGCAGTGATTTCAAGGTCAATAAGCCACAATGTAGGACTGAGAACAGGAGATACTTTTCCACCCACAGGATTATAAACCCGTGGAACAGCCTACCCACCAAAGCCATCAATGCCAAACCAGTTAAATTTTAAATTCCAGCTGGAAAAAATCATCAGGACAAATGAGAGAACCTTTGACAAGCCGCAGGCTTCTTTTCCTCATCTAGGCCACTAGTGTGTTATTGGCCCTCAGGTAAATTCAGGCAAGACCAATCCTGGAGTATGCAGCTCCAGCATGGAGTCCATACAATGTCAAAAATAAGACAAAGCTGGAGAAGGTTCAAAGGTATGCCACTAGATTAATCCCAGAACTAAAAGGCATGAGTTATGAGGTAAGGCTTCATAAATTTCATCTCACATCATTGGAAGACAAGAGAGTTTGGGGGAGACATGATTACCACATACAATATTCAGCGGGATTGACAGGGGGGACATAAAGACATTATTTAACAATGGTAGTACTCACACAAGGGAACACATGTGGAAACTGAGTACCCAAATGAGCCACCGAGACATTAGAAAAAACTTTTTCAGTGTCAGTAGTTAATATCTGGTTGATACTTGGTTTATGAGGTTCAGGAAGTTGTTCTACTTCCCCAAGCCCGGCCCGAGGCCAAGCTTGACTTGTGAGAGCTTGTTCCACCAGGCTGTTGCTTGGAGCGGCCCGCAGGCCCACATACCCACCACAGCCCGGTTGGTCCAGCACTCCTTGGAGAAAATGATCTAGTTTCCTCTTGATGATGTCCACGGTTGTTCCGGCAATATTTCATATGCTGGCTGGGTGGATGTTGAACAATCGTGGACCTCTGATGTTCATACAGTGTTCTCTGTGCCTATGGCACCCCTGCTCTTCACTGGTTCTATTCTGCATTTTCTTCCATGTTGTTCACTCCAGTATGTTGTTATTTTACTGTGTAGATTTGGTACTTGGCCCTCCAGTATCTTCCACGTGTATATTATTTGATATCTCAGTCGTCTTCTTTCTAGTGAGTACATTTGGAGAGCTTTGAGATGATCCCAATAATATAGGTGCTTTATTGCATCTATGTATGCCATATATGTTCTCTGTAGTCCCTCGATTTCAGTAATCTCTCCTGCTCTGAAAGGGGAAGCGAGTACTGAGCTGTACTCAAGACGGGACAGTACAAGTGATTTGTATAGTAGTGTACAAGCATTGTGATGGGATACCTGGATTTGAAAGTTCTCGTAATCCATCCGATCATTTTTCTAGCTGACGCAATATTTGCTTGGTTATGCTCCCTAAACGTTAGGTCGTCGGACATCATTACAGTATTCCCATATCCTTTACATGCTGCTTTCCTACTATGGGCACATTTGACTGTGTTTTGTACCCTGTATTATGTTTAAGGTCCTCATTTTTACCGTACCTGAGTACCTGGAATTTATCACTATTAAACATCATGTTATTTTCTGTTGCCCAGTCGAAAACTATATTAATATCTGCTTGAAGTTTTTCCAATGTCTTCAGCCGAGGTAACTTTCTTGCTGATTTCTGTGTCATCTGCAAAGGATGATATGAATCTGTGACTTGTATTTTTGTCTATATCTGATATGAGAATAAGGAAAAGCAGTGGTGCAAGGACTGTACCCTGAGGTACAGAGCTTTTAACTGCGCTTGGACTCTATTTTATATGATTGACTGTTACTCATTGTGTCCTGTTTGACAGAAAACTGAGTATCCAGCCTCCTACTTTACCGGTTATTCCCATTGACCTCATTTTGTGTGCTATCACTCCACGATCACATTTATCGAATGCTTTTGCGAAGTCCGTGTATACCACATCAGCATTCTGTTTTTCTCCCAATGCCTCAGCGATTTTGTCGTAATGGTCAAGTAGCTGTGAGGCATGATCTTCCTGCTCTAAATCCATGTTGGCCTGGATTGTGGAGGTCATTGGTCTCCATGACACTAGTGACCTGACTCCTGATCACTCACTCAAATACTTTTATTTTGTGGGACATTAGTGCAACTGGTCTATAATTCTTTGCCAATGCTTTGCTACCTCCCTTGTGTAGAGGGGCTATGTCTATTGCTTTAAGCGCATCTGGTATCTCCCCTGTGTCCAAGCTCTTCCTCCACACTATACTGAGTGCCTGTGCTACTGGCACTTTGCATTTCTTTATAAATATTGAATTCCATGAATCTAGACCCGGAACTGAGTGCATGGCATGGTTTTCAATTTCTCTTTCAAAATCTAGTACGCTCATGTTGATATCAATTATATTTACAGAGGTTTGGATATCATGCATAAAGAAATTCTCTGGATCTTCCACTTTCATGTTGTTTATTGGAGTGCTAAACATGTCCTCATACTGCTTTTTTTAGTATTTCACCAATTTCTTTGTCATCCTCCGTGTATGAACCTACACTCATACGAATAGGTTCAATACTGGCAGCGGTTTTTGCTTTTGATTTCACATATGTGAAGAAGTATTTTGGATTTTTCTTTATTTTCTGAATTGCTTTCTGTTCTAACTGCCTTTCTTCAGTTTGATAGGAGTGTTTCAATTTCCGCTCGATTTCTTCAATCTCCCTATTTAAATTATTCCTTCTTAAAAGGGAAGGTCGTGTCTAACACTATCGCATTCCGCTGCCGACGTCCGTCGTCATGTATTTTTCTCGAGTCATCTCGGTTGCCTCCGTCTTGCGTCACACATTAAAATATTTGTTACAAATTTAAATTTTATCCGATCAATCTGGGAGTGGTTTCAAAATGAACGCCTTTAGATTGCTCACAATTTGATACCAAAATGAAAGATGTAACACGAAAATTGATGTCTGAACACTGGAAAGATATAAATAATTTTGTGGTGATGCGTGTCAAAAAGTGTCCACAAGTTAAAATATTTGTTAAAATTTCAAGTATTGTTCTATTATTATGGGACTAGTTTTAAAATATGCGCCTTTATTTTGCGAACAATTTGATACCAAGATGAAACACGTAACACAAAAATTTATGTCAGAACACTGGAAAGATATAAATAATTTTGTGGTGATGAGCGTCAAAAAGTGTCCAAATTTTAAAATATTTGCTAAAATTCCATTTATTGTTTTATTATTACAGGACTAGTTTTAAAATGCTCGCTCTTATGTTGCGAACAATTTGATACCAAAATGAAGGACGTGATGCGAGAATTGATTTCAGAAAGATAATAAATGTCAGAACAATAATAAATACTTTTGTGGTCCAAATTTTAAAATATTTGCTAAAATTACATTTATTGTTCTATTACTATAGGACTAGTTTTAAAATACGCGCCTTTATATTGCAAACAATTTGATACCAAAATGAAAAACGTAACATGAAAATTTGTGTCAGAACACTGGAAATATGTAAATAATTTTGTGGTGATGAGCGTCCAAAAGTTAAAATGTTTGTTAAAATTCCATTTATTGTTCTATTATTATGGGACTAGTTTTAAAATACGCGACTTTATTTTGCGAACAATTTGATACCAAGATGAAACACGTAACATGAAAATTTATGTTATCAAACTGAACGAGTACATATATTAGTCTGCAAGGTGTGCCAATTTGTGCTCATTCACGGGTAACTTGGCCAACTTTAGGCTTTGCTGTAGGGAGTCATGCTGGGCTTTTAGACTTTACATGCATATACCCCTGTAGAGAATTCTATTACGAACACAATGCTTCCAAAACGAACGACGTAGCACGAGAAATAAGGTGAAAAAATTGAAACAAGTATACAAATTTTACTGATTTTGCGCGCTCACAGGTAACTTTGCCAACTTTAGGCTTTGCTGTGGGGAGTCACGGCGGGCTTTTGGACCTTATATGCATATACCCCTGAAGGGAATTCTATTGTGAACACAGTGATACCAAAACAAACGACGTAGCACGAGAATTAAGGCGAGAACTGAAAAGAGTATACACTTTTCAGTGTTGCCGCACGCTCGCCTGCACCAAACAGCGCATGACGTCGTTTCTGCTGCGCGCCTGCATGGAGTGCGACAGTGTTAAGCACTTCCGATATTTTTTTCTTCTTTTATAGTGTCACCTACGTTCTCTTTCTACGTTGGACCTTTTTCTGGCTTTCCTCAAAGGAACATGTTTCAGACAGACTTGATACGCTTCCAAAGTCAGTTTTTCAATTCCTTCTGTAGGATTTGTAATACTTCGAACAGTTTACCATGGAATGTTTGTAAGTTCCCTGTTTATTTTCTCCCAGTCTATTCTTTTATTATTAAAATTGAATTTACTGAATAACCCCTCTCGCTTGATCAACATTTTGGGTCTATTCTGAGTATTGATGGTAGTTTGCACTTCAATGGGCTTGTGATCTAAGTATGTGGTATCTGATATCGTAATGTCCCTGATTATGTCTTTATTGTTTGTAAAGACCAGATCAAGAATATTTTCATTTCTTGTTGGCACTGATATCTACTGGTTGAGTGAAAATTTGTCACAGAATCTAAGTACTGTAGTTCTCTAATCTGTGGTTGGTTAGGTCCCAATAGATTTCCTGGTATAATATTATTGTTTGCTACTCTCCATCTTAGACTAGGCAAGTTGAAGTCACCTAGGAAGATAATATCGGGTATCGGGTTCTCCAAATTATCAAGGCTATTCTCTATTTTGCTTATCTGTTCTGTGAATTCCTCGGCCGTTGCATCTGGCGGTTTGTATATTAGAATACCAACTAAGTATATTTTCTCTATTTTTACTCCCAGTACCTCTACCACCTCATTTGTAATGTTAAGGAGTTCCGAGCATACAAGGTCTTCCCTAATATACAAACCCACTCCTCCATGTGGCCCCACTCCTGTGCCAGGTAAGTCCACCACGGGCTCACCATAGCTCGTGCCACTTGGAACTTTTTGTTCCCATTAGCTGAATCTATAACAACATATGTGACCTAATTACCCTATCACACCTGTATAGGTTATATCCTGGAATCCAGATCTCATTGTCCAAGAATTCCCATGCATGGGTAAATGGAATGCATTAGGAAGTAATGTGGTGGCAGTAGACTCCATACACAGTTTCAAATGTAGATATCATAAGAGCCCAATAGGCTCAGGAACCTGTACACCTGGTTCCTGACCTGAACCAATAATAGACCACATACAAGTTACAAATTACGTCGAAAGGAATTACAGAACTCTAATAAAGAGCAAGACCTGGGGGTGGTTTTGGATAGTAAGCTGTCGCCAGAGGAACACAAAGAACATTGCGAGAGGAGCATATGCGTTGCTTTCCAACTTCAGACTTGCTTTTAATTACAGTACGTGTATATGGATGGTGAAATACTAAAGAAACTGTTCTTGACTTTTGAGAGACCAAAATTGGAATATGCAGCAGTTGTGTGGTGTTCAAATCTCAAGAAGCACATAAACTGGAAAAGGCGCAAATAGCATTTTACAAAATGGCTTCCGGAATTGAAAAATAAGAGTTACGAGGAGAGACTAAAGGCGTTAAACATGCCAAAACTAGAAGATAGAAGAAAAAGAGGTGATATGATCACCACTTACAAAATAATAACAGGAATTGACTATACTGTATTGACAAAGGGGAATTCCTGAAACCAGCAACTTTACGAACAAGAGGACACAGATTCAAGCTATGGAAACAAAGGTGTCAAAAAAATATTAGAATGTTTTCTTTTGCAAACAGTGATACAGTGGCACCTCGACTTACGATTGCCCCGACTTACGATAATTTCGAGTTACGATATAAATTTGATCGGCAAATGCGACTCGAGTCTCATCAACTAACGACATTTGTTGATACACATTCAGGTTGACCGAGCGCATGGTTCCCGGTCGCGCGGGCTGACCTGCCTCAGTTTACTAGAGCCGCCTGCTTAGTGACAATCACGCTTATAAGAAATTCTATTTTTTTTGGTGATTTTTGTTTTTTGAACATAAAACTGATTATTATATATCACGCCATGGGTCCCAAGAAATCAGTGGTAAGGTTCATCATATGAAACACACGTGAGGATGACCATAGAGGCAGTACAGAATATCCCTTCCTCAAAAATTAAGAAAATGTATGCAGCACGGGAAGAACTGTAAACTTTTGCTGAAACGACTCGCCCAGAGCAAGCTGTAGTAAGCCGTTGCCTTAACTTTTTCAATGACACTGTGATGCATCACTACAGACAAATGTTAAAATGAAAGGAAAAAAAGTGTTGCTAGACAAATTTTTAGTGAGACAAACAAGCAGTGAACCACAACCAGGTCCTAGTGGTATGCAGGCAAAACGTAGGAGAGAGTACCCCAGAGAAGTCATCACTGCCTGATGTTATAATGGAAGGGGACTCCCCTTCCAAACAGTAACACCTCTCCTCCTCCCCCCTCCTCACCATCTTCCATACGCCAACAGGAGTCATCAGTAAAGGTAAGTAATAACTTGTACATACTTTTGTAGTGAAGATTTGGGTGAATTAGGTATCAAATTTACTTTGAATTTAATTTTTTGGGGAGTCAGGAACGGAATAATTCATTTCTTTTTATTTCTTATGGGAAAATTGTTTCGACTTACGATATTTCGACTTACGATACGTCTCTGGGAACAGATTACCATTGTAAATCGAGGCCCCACTGTAGATGGTTGGAATAAACTAAGTGAGGTGGTAGTGGAGGCCAAAACCGTCAGTAGTTTCAAAGCGTTATACGACAAAGAGTACGGGAAACACGGGACACCATGAACATAGCCCTCATCCTGTAACTACACTTAGGTAATTACCAGTTGACTGACAGGTGAGAGGCAGGACCAAAAAGCCCATCTCAATCCCTGCAAACACAACTAGTCGAGTACAATTAGGGGAGTACAATTAGCTGAGCACCTTCTTATTGGTCCACCGAACCTGTCCATCACCATCTATTCAAGGTGCAAAACTACTAAAGTTGTCTCATAACGATGATGACAGGCAGCAGTCAAGTTGTCTCATAATGATGATGACAGGCAACAGTCAAGTTGTCTCATAATGATGATGACAGGCACCTGGCAAGAAAACCTCCTTTCATTATTTCTTCCACAATGAAACCCTTAAAATATCATCTCTTGTAATGTTCTTCCTTATGGCCAGTGCCATCTTTCTTGTTGACTGTTTTTTATTGAAATAACTTTACCTATCCAAATTTTTCACTCACTTTTTCCATATTTATTTTATCTTGGGTATTTGTCAAATTCCCTATAGCTTTACGATTCCTGAGACATCACTCATGGTCCTCAACTTATGCTACATCAACATTAATTCATTCACTCATACATATATACATACATACATACATACATACACTACATACATGCATACATACATGCACACATAAACATACATACATACTGTACATATAAAAGAGAAGCGGGCCCAAGAGCTGAAGATCTACCCCCATCAAGTATAACTAGGTGATACAGTACAACTAGGTGAATACATACATCCATACATAAGATAATAGACTTATATTTACATAGATAAGGTAAAAGACTACTCTTAGAATATGTTCATGAAAGTAGTCAGACAGGTCAGTTTGGACAGTAAACTAAGCAGTCCTTGAGGCGCAGTGGTAAAGCACTGGACCGGCGCTTTGCCAACCCTTTTGCCCTGGGTTCGTATCCTGGGCCAGGGAGAATTAACCAGTGCCAATCCGTAACTGTAGCTTCTGTTCACCCAGTAGTGAATGGGTACCTGTTTGTTTAAAGATTTCACAGGGGTCATATTCCAGGAAAAAATTAGGATTTGCTAAATAAATATAAAAAACACTAAACTCTGTGCATCTAATCAACCCAACAACATAATTGTATGTTACATTGGTGACCCAGACAGTGCCGAAAATACCCAGCCCCGACGAACTATAACATGGCCTCTCACTGGACTTCAACCCCATCACTGCTGCCTGCTGTGGGCCGCTGCCACCTGCAGTGGAACACAGACTGCAACCTCGCCACAGCTGTGACTTTCACCACAATCCTGCTCCTCTGCTACATCTGGCATCATCACGATCATCTCTTACACATCCGACAACCTCATCAGTAACTACATCATGTGGGATCTACAGCCTGTCCTGCCGACTCTCCGTCTTTGCCAGGGCACTGCTGTGATGATAGGGACTTCCACCACAGCTGCTCCTTCATCAGATTCATCTACCACATTCATTGCATTCTGCTACTCTACCGACTCCAAGCACTTCACTTGCTGAGTACAGGACCAACAGCTTGCGTTTCCGACTTTTCTTCACCGGCAGGACAATTCAGCTCTAACAGTGATTTCCCCGTTGTCCTGACTACATGCTTACTTTACTCCCTATGGTCAGTTAGAAAAATTTTCTTCCATGTCAGAAGTCTCCCTGTCTGTCACTCCTCGAGCATGTTCCAGTTTCCAGAACCTCATGTGGGACTTCCCTTTCAAAAAACATATTGTCTGTCCGTTATTATCTCATCTAGGTGTTCTGCCCATTTGGTTTTAATATTTGTATTTTTTTCTAGTGTTTTAACTACCACGCTTGTTAATTATATGGATCTATAATTTAGAGGTTCTTCTCAGCTACCAGTTTTGTAGATTGGAATTATGTTTATACACACACTTCTATTTCTACAATTTTTTTTTTTCAATTTTATGCTTTGCCAAAATGCTTTGTATAATACCTGTAGTGGCTTCATTAGTGTATAACTCCTGTCCCTACAGTTATACATTACTCTAATGTTCTTTGTACACACATTATTTTGAATAAAATTAGTACAGTACAGTATTATATTTATATTATTTATTTATGTACAGTAGGTATATTAAAGTAAATTAATAAGCTTGGAGATAGGTTTTAGTATATGTTCTCTTCCACCTCTTTGTTGAACAAGACTCATTCACCATTTTCAGTCCTATAATAATTAATTGATAAAATGGAAAACCCAACTTAAATAGAAAATTTCACAAATCACTGAATGGTGGGAAAATGGGCAGGGGTTCACATCTGGCAACATTTTATAACTAAAAGGCCTAATATTTCTGGGTACAGTACACATCAGTATGCTCATTAGTTGAATTCTGTATTGCATTTTGTATCTTTTATAATGATAAAAGAATTTTCATTGTACAGTACTGGTATATCATCTTTGGGAAAATATTAGCTAGCAAAAAAATATTTTTAGTGATTTTCATGGCATACTATATGGAAAGTACATTCCTTTTCTGTTTAGAAATGTAATAAAAATAACAAAATAATCTTCTGATGCTTATGCTTATTGATTTTTATTTATTATGAGATTATGTGTTGGGAATACTCTGTTGCAACATGCTCCCCAGACAACTATGTAAAGGGTCAGTGTGAGGTTACATCATTCACTCCACCGCCAGCAACACCACTGTCAACACCTTGCTCTCCTATGGGACACCTGTTGCCTCACACATTGCAGTGTCCCCATTGCTGGCCGCACATTAATTCCAGTATCCTTTCTATTATTGTCAGCCTGTGTTTAACATCCTTCTGGCTATCCTCACTGAGGTGACTTAGGAACAGTTTTATATCTTTAGGGTGAAGTATTAGGCAAATTAGTTATATGATCGTTCATCCTCTTTAAATGTTCAATGCATTTTCTTACCATCTATCATCACCTTCCATTTTTTGACCATTAATTGGTGAACACTTTCAGTTTATTTAACCTGGCACTGCACATGCTTTTATGTACAGCTACCCCTGGTATCAATTATTTCAGATTCTTCTATCCTCCCCACACCAGAACATGCTCCTCAAACAGACCATCTTCATTTCTCTAATGCCTTTTGTTTACTATACTGTACATTCAAACAATGTCAGTGATTCGTTCCTATGTATTTGGAGTGTAACCAACACACCTTCATGAAGTCTAATTTCTACAGCCATAGCTATCTTCTTCCTATCAGGTCTTTTATTGCACCAGTCACTTTCGGTCCAGACTCACATACAAATCTAAACTTCACTTGCATCACATTGCATGTTAGATTAATTTTAACTGAGACTACTTACAATTCACCAAGGTACTTCTGAGATGCCTATTGAAGTTTCTTTTTAAATATATGCTTGCCAGAAGTAACAAGAGAGAGAGAGAGCGAGAAGCAGATGAATAGAGAGGTGTGGCAACACACAAGGAGGCCACGACTAGTACCACTTGAGACATGTGCTGCATGTCAACAACACTGCAGCATACGTACTTGACCTTCTTATCCCTAGGTGTGTGGGAAGCATCCCCGTTCATCTTGGGTCGCTGGTGAGGTCTGGCTGATAGATCGTTGCTACGCTGCGGGGCCGAGTCGTGATGACCTCCAGCCACACCATTCATGGTGACACTCGCCTCCCTCACCTCCACAACACTCACATTACCTGTACAAAACACACGTCTGTTTATCATTAAACCATGCACTGGTGATACAGTAGTTTCCTCACGAAGAGCTAACATTACAGCAAAAACAAGAGCAGCTCTTCCTGAACTCATTGCCATAAAAATGGCAGAGTAAAACATACTGTAGGCCTATGATGCTTTCAATATTTTTTCTGTAGTACAGTATTTAAATTATTCATATACTGTATATAGAACCAGTAATCATAACAATCCAATATACCTTTTTTAAGACATAGCTGATGACAATACCCTTGCATTGACAATTTGCAGAAACCTAGGTACAGCGTAATGACAAAGTATGCAATGCTGATGTATCGTGTTCCTACATCTTTAAGCAGTGGAATACTTCAGAAAAATAAATTGAATCGATGCCGGTTTTATTTAAGAATGTATACAATCGCCTTTTAAAATTAAGCTGAAACAAAATATAATTTAAAAATTCCAAACTACCGGTATGTGTAATGCAGCTTATTTGTAAATGAAAATACAACCAAGTTGATCATTTACTGATGGAAGGCATCACATCACTTAAGTCATTGAGTACACACTGAATAATGCAGATGTCTAACCTACAGTAATTAACATCTTGATAAACCTTGGAATAATGCTCATAGGTTGTGTTTCAACACATGCTTATTACACAACCTGTGGTTATCACATTATATTTGTTATACTGTATATAAGGTAAAGTCCCTTGTCAGCCACTCCCAGCAAAACAAAACATAGCCTCAAACACTTGACATAAAACTAAGCCTATAATAAGGTTAGAAACTCTTTAACATTTATTAGTGTTACATGTATAACTAAGAAAGTTATTTAAAAGGACAAAATAGATTTAAAAGTTCTCAATATGTCATGTGTCAGAGATAACTATCAGTTCCAAATATTAGTAACCATTTCACTGCAGCAAGTGATGCAGTCACACAGCAGGATTATGTCCAAATTTGCAAACACAAACCGAGTTTACGTAGATATAAAAAGTTTCCACATCCTATAATGGCTGCACGGATGTTCTGTAAGTGAAAACAGAAGTTTGGCTCTAATAGATGGAACGGTTTGTTAACAACACATGAGAGAGAGTAACCACATGAGGATGATCAAAACTGCTACCATGCCTGTTGCATCAGGTCTGTTGAGACACACACCCTTGCTTAGCTAGTGCCAGCACTAGAAACTGGTTCTCTCTGTAAGTGAGAGTAGTTTGACTTTCTGGTAGGTCCCTGGTGGTTCCTTGGTGCTTGTTGCCTAGCAAGTTCCAACCAATTAATTCCATGCCAGGTCCTTGCAAGTCATATACAGTACAGTATAAGCCTACCTGGGACCAGCAGCCAAAACTTGGCCCTCACTCACAGAGGCCCAAGAAGCACGGAATAGTAGATCTCCTAACAAGAAAAGGCCACCAGAAAGTTGGATGAATCAAAACAGATGACAGCAAGATAAACAAAGCTTAGAAAAGGGACAATGAAGCCCAAAGGAACTCACTCTCCTTGTGAACTGCCTCGAACCTTGGAAAGCCAGTGTTTCACGTCCTGACATAACAAGTACGTACTCTACCTCTACACCATGCAGATCGTACAAGGAGGTTGAAAGTTGGGACTATATCCGCGACAGAATCCAACCTCCTGACTTAAGGATCCCTTAACCGCTCGACCAACACGACCGGACAAAAGAGGATGGTAGACGAGGCTATTTCCATCCCCCCGCTGGCACTCGGTTAATAATCTTGGGCATGGTATTTATCTGAATATGGTGGTGTGCCCTAGCCATCAAAAATATTTGCAGGAGAACAGTTTGCCACTTAAGGCCCTGTTCTCCTCAATAATGCTCCTGCCCATCCTCCAGGCTTGGAGGATTCATTGGATGAGGAATTTAAGTTTGTTACAATAAAGTTCCTTCCTCCCAACATCACTCCTCTACTTCAGCCTATGGACCACAAAATCATTGCCAATTTTAAGAAACTTTATGAAAGGGCACTTTTCCGAGATGTGTCGAAGTGACGGATCTACAAACCTCACCCTCAAAGAGTTCTGGAAAAACCATTTTAACATTTATAGTGCTTTAAAACTTGTTGACAAGCCTGGCAAGAAGTGACTGTCAGAACCATGATCTCTGGTTAATAATCTTGGCCTGATGTGTTGCAGAACGAGACTTTGAGGGGTTTGAGCCTGAACCTGAAGTGCCTCTCGTTGAGGAAATTGTTTCTCTGGGTTGGCAATTGGGTTTGGAGTTGGATGGTGCTGATGTGGAGGAGTTGGTGGAAGAACACAACGAAGAACTGACCACTGA
>WNGS01164858.1:22606528-22625307 GCA_020271785.1 Procambarus virginalis
GCAGTCAAGTTGTCTCATAATGATGATGACAGGCAACAGTCAAGTTGTCTCATAATGATGATGACAGGCAGCAGTCAAGTTGTCTCATAACGTAATGATGACAGGCAACAGTCAAGTTGTCTCATAATGATGACAAGCAGCAGTGCTCAACATCAAAGACTGTTCTATGCAACAAGCTGGCTGACATGCTGCCAATTCACATTCCTCAGCAACAGCACATCATACTGAATTGCATTTACCGATAAGTGTAGCATATAACAGTGTACACAGAACCACAATTAATGTATATTTTCTGAAAATAACACCAATAGTATCTCCAGTTCAAAATAAAGGCCATTACTGTCCACTTGAGGGCATAATATAACGGATATTACCGAGATAATTACCGAGATCGGATCGGATCGGAGATCGGATATTACCGAGATCGGATATTACTTGAGATAATATAACGGATATTACCACAAACTCGGATCGGAGATCGGATCGGAGATCGGATATTACCGAGATCGGATATTACTTGAGATAATATAACGGATATTACCACAACCACAAACTCGGAAGACTTTGAAAGAGAAATTGACAATATGCCCATGCACTAAGTCCGGCGGGCCTGATCTCATGGATTCAATATGTATAAGAAAATGCTAAAGTGACCAGTAGCAGGCACTCAGTATAGTGATGGAGGAAAAGAGCTGAATCGGGAAGATTACCAGCAGCGCTTAAACAATGCAGAATAGCCTCCTGCACAAGGGGGGGAGTACAAGCACTTGGCAAAAAATTATAGACTTGCACTAAATCACACATAATAAAAGTATTTGATAGAGTGATAGGAGTCAAGTATCTCTAGTTCTTATGGAGACCAATGACCATCACAATCCAGACAACATGGATTTAGAGCAGGGAAGATCATGCTGCACAGTACTGAACCATCTACGACAAAATCGCAGGCTCCTGGAGAGAAAACAAAATGCTGATGTGTATACACAGACTTTGCAAAAGCTTTCGACAAAGCTGATCGCATGGAGTGATAGCCACAAAATGAGGTCCAATGGGAATAACTGGAAAAGTAGGAGGCTGGATACTCAATTTCTGTCAAACAGACACAAGAGTAACAGTCAATCAATAAAATGAGTCCAAGCGATGTTATAAACTCTGTACCTCAGGTACAGTCCTTGCACCAGCTCGTGTTCCCTTATTCTCATATCATGATATAGACAAAATACAAGTCACCAGTTCGTGTCATCCTTGCAGATGACACAAAAATCAGAGAACTCCAAGCCCTTCAAAAGGAGCAGCAAGAAGAGGCAGCTGAGAAAATTTCTTCAGGGGAGGATGTGCCAGTAGAGAATGTCTCTTCCTCAAAAATTAAGAAAATGTGTGCAGCATGGGAAGAATTGCAAACTTTTGCTGAAACAACTCGCCCAAATCAAGCTGCAGAAGGTCGTTGCCTTAACCTATTCAATGACACTGTGATGCATCATTACAGACTAATGTTAAAAAGAAGGGAAAAACAAATGTCTCTTGACAAATTTGTAGTGAGACAAACAAGCAGTGAACCACAACCAGGTCCTAGTGGTATTCAAGCAACCACAACCAGGTCCTAGTGGTATTCAAGCAAGACGTAGGAGAGAGAGTACCCCAGAGAACACATCACTGCCTGATGTGATAATGGAAGGGGACTCCCCTTCCAAACAGTAACAACTCTCCTCCTCCCCCCTCATCACCATCTTCCATGCGCCATCAAGAGCCCTCCATTAAGGTAAGAGAAACTTAGGTACTGTATTGTAGTTAGAAAAAACATTGTATTCAGTATAAAATGTATTTGTATGTCAATATTTTGGAGGGTGGGGAACGGATTAATTCAATTCCCTTTATTTCTCATGGGAAAAATCGCTTTGACTTACGATATTTCGACTTACAATCCGTCTCTGGGAACGGATTAGCATCATAAGTCGGGGCCCCATTGTATAGTGGAACCTCAGTTCTCGTATGCCCTATTCTCGTAGTTTTCGGTTCTCGTAGTAAATTTCTATGAGAAATTTGATTCAGTAGTTGTAGTTTGCCTCGGTGGTCGTAGTTTGTTTATACACGTACTAGTCCATGGAATGTCATGTACGAAATGTCATTATAAAAGGTGTGCAGTAAAAGTGAGCAGTGCAGGGATTAAATGAAAAATCAGACTGCCACCCTTCACAAAGCCTCATAGAGAAGACAAAGACCAGTGCACTACCAAACATTAGGCACCTTCCAACAAGAAGCCAGCCTCTCTAAGGCAGCCATCCAAACCCCCAGAGAATGAAACTAACTAGGCAAGGGCAATGCCAGTGAACCTGAGAGACAAGAACTCTAAGTGTTCTAACTCAAACATGCAGTTTGAAGAATACAGTTAACCATGTAAGACGTGAGGCATTAAGGTCACAGAAGAATTCAGGCATTACCTAAGTGTAGTTACAGGCTGAGAGTTACGCTCATGGTGTCCCGTCTACCCAGCACTCTGTCATTTAACGCTTTGAAACTGCTGACGGTTTTGGCCTCCACCATCTTCTCACCTAACTTGTTCCAACTATCAACCACTCTGTTTGCGAAAGTGAATTTTCTTATATTTCTTCGGCAGCTTTCTTTAGTTAGTTAAAAATCTATAACCTCTTGTTCTTGAAGTTTCAGTTCTTAGGAATTCTTCCTATCAATTTTATCAATTCTCATTACTATTTTGTATGTAGTGATCATATTGTCTCTCTTCTTCTATCTTATAATTTTGGCATACTGTATTTAATGCTTCTAACCTCTCCTTGTAGCTCTTATCCTTCAGTTCTGGGAGACATTTAGTTGCATGTCTTTGCACATTTTCCAGTTTGTTGATGGGCTTCTTAAGATATGAGCACCATACAACTGCTGCATATTAAAGCTTTAGTCTAACAAAGGTCGTGAACACTTTAGTATTTCACTATCCATGTATTTGAAAGCAATTCTGAAAAGTGCAATTCAAGTGTAGCATAGGTTCCTCACAAAATGTTCTTTACGTGATTCTCAGGTGATAGTTTTCCGTCTAGAACCACCCCTAGATCTCTTTTACCAGATTTTTTTTTAAAGATTTTTCACATAATTTGCAGGTTGTGTGTGGTCTATGTTCTTCTATTCCACATTCCAAAACATGGCATTTATTCACATTAAATTCCATTTGCAAAGTGGTGCTCCATACAGTACACTTATTTTGTCCAGATCTTCTTGAAGGGCGTGACAATCATCTAAGTTTCTTATCTTCCCTAGTATCTTATCATCCACAAACATGTTCATATAATTCTGTATTCCATCTGGTATGTCATTTATGTAGACAATGAACATTAGTGCAAGAACTGAACCCTGTGGTACGCCAGTTGTGGCATTTCTCCAGTTCGATACATTGCCTCTGATTACTGCCCTAATTTTTCTGTCAGTCAGAACATTTTTTCAGCCATGTTAGAAACATACCTGTCACTCCTCCAATATGTTCCAGTTTCCAGAACAACCTCTTATGTGGAACTCTGTTGAAAGCCATTTTTAGGTACAGACAGATATGGTCACCCCAACCATCTCTTTCCTGTAAAATTTCTGTGGCTCAATCATAGAAACCGAGTAAATTCGTTACACAGAATCTTCCAGATTGAAAACCATATTGTCTGTCTGTTAATATATTTTTATCCAGGTGTTTTACCCATTTTGTTCTAATTATATCTCCAATATTTTGAATATCACACTTGTCAAGATACAGGTCTATAATTGAGAGGATCATCCCTTCTGCCACTTTTGTCGATTGGAACTGTTAGCCTTTTTCAATACATCTGCTAGGACTCCTGTACACAGAGATGTCTGAAAAAACAGTTGAAGAGTAATGCTGAGCTCAGGTGCACATTCTCTTAGATCCCATGGTGAAACTCCATCTAGGTCAACTGCTTTGTTCTTACTTAGCTCCTTGAGCATTTTTTCCACTTTGTCTCTAGACACCTCTATGTGCTCTATGTTGTTCTCTAGAATTCTTATTATGTCTGATTCTCTGAAGATTTCATTTTGCACAAACACGCTTTGAAACTGTTTGTTTAATGATTCACCAATTTCATTTTAATTTTTCGTTATGTGTTTCCCATGTTCAACCTCTGAATATTATCCTTTACCTGCAATTTGCTTTTGATGAATGTATAGAATAGGCCTGGTTCTGTTTGACATTTGTCTGCTATCCCTTTCTCAAAATTTCTTTCTGCCTCTCTCTCACTTCCGTGTAGTTGTTTCTTCCTTCTTTGTACATCATTGCTGGTATGTTTCGGCTTTTGGCCTCTTTCTATATCGATTCCATTTTTGTGTCTTTTGGTCTCTGGCCTTCATGCAATTTCTGTTGAACCAATCCTGTTTCCTAGGATTGGTTCAACTGCATTAGCCAAATACCCCTTTTACAGTCCATTACTCTTTTGTTTTAAATCCTTATTTATAACAGAGGTTAGATCATTTTAAACGCTTGTCAAATATTAGGGGAACTCCCGGTTTGCCTCCTGCCTTCTCCTCCTCCTGCCATACTTGCATTCGGGGGGCAGTGGCGGGCGTCGTTCCCCAGAGTGGGCAAAAGCGCACTGTTGAGCCTGCCAAAGAGCAGAATAGGAGACTCATCAGCCGCTCACTTGTGTCTTTTTGTTGGTACTATGATGGGTGCTGGGGCTACAGGAGCATCCCACCGATTTGAACATTCAGTGAAAGCAGGATCGTGTATTCCTGCTGAATCACTAAGGAATTCAGGTAGGATATCTCTTACGAGATCGTGTGATGCATGGTAGGAGGAAAGAAAGGCTGGGATAGCAATCTGGGAGGCTGTGCGGACACCAAGGCTGCCAAGTCTTACAGGGAGGGTTGCTTGCTCCCACTGATAGTCATCCAATGGCAGGTTCAGGACTTTCACCAGCATGGATCTCAGATGGGTGTCATATGCATTTAATTTGAGGCTGTTGTAGGATGGAGAACACCTCAGAAAGTAAGTCAGCTTAGGGAGAGATAGGCATCTTGTGAGAAGGAAGAGAGCATCATGGGCATCGATCTTGTCAATCCTGTCCAGCATTCTCCTTAGATCAGTGATTTTTGCATCCAGGACCTCCTTGATTGCATGTGGGTCAATGGGGGCACCCACGAGGGTGCAGCCAGGTGGCTTGACAATGAGACTATCTGGAAGAACATTTTTTTGGCCAGTGATGTCTGGGTTGCGGGAGACTATTTTGCATTTGGATGCATTGAGAATGAGGCCCAAGGCTGCTCCTTGCTCATGGATTTTCCTTGTATCCTCCAAAATGGTATCCGGGGTTCCGGCGAGAGTACCATCATCCAGGTACCAGATGTTTAGCTCGCTTATCAGACTATCAGTGACCTCTTTGATAGCTAAGCAGAAAAGGAGGGAGGCCAAGGGATCACCTTGTTAGACTCCTTCACAGGAGTCTATTTCATGCTCCCCAAAAAGAAGCTTAGAGTCCCTACTGTAGCACGATCGGATGAATGGGTAAAGGGGACGGAAATGGTTGTGTATAGCCCTGAGGATAGCGTCTCTTCTGACTTGAGACGCTATCTTTGAGACGGGCATTTTTAAAGTCAAGCTTTACTAGTGCCTTCTGGGCCGGAAAATCAGCAATGTAAGCCCTGGTTGATACCTGGTTGATGGGGTTCTGGGAGTTGTTCTACTCCCCAAGCCTCGCCCGAGGCCAAGCTTGACTTGTGAGAGTTTGGTCCACTAGGCTGTTGCTTGGAGCGGCCCACAGGCCCACATACCTATCACTTTGGTTTTTAGTGAGTGAATGACGGACATAACATCTGCCAGGCTGACTAGTAAAAGGAGCAAAGAGTTAGGATATCTGCTGGTAAAATATGTAGTAATATGTGTCTAGGTCCGGGGGATTTTTCTTGCAAGGTTAGCACCAACTGATGAAAAGAAACTATTAAATTCAGTTGCCATTTCTAAAGTATGTTGCAAGTGTGCAACCATCCTTGTAGAGTTTTATCTGCTTGTTTTGTGATTGTTGTTTAAATCCTAGGATGTTAGAGATGGCTTTCCATGTACTTTTCATGTTTCCTTTTGCTTCTTTGAATCTAGTCTCATAATAGGAAATTTTCGCTCTTTTTATTATACTGGTAGGCATTGAGTATCTCTTAACTACTTCTTTTGCAAGTATTTCAATCCTATTTTTTTTCAAATTCATGTTTCTTGTCGATTGCTTTGAGTATGCCACTTGTGAGCCAAGGCTTGTTTAACTGTCTAACTGCGCAACGCGCCTGCAGGCCCACGTCTGGGGTGCACTACGCGCCTCCAGATATTTGTATTCTTCACGTTCAATTCAAAACTCCCGCGGCTACATGGGGTTCACATCAGCTTCCTCAGGGCTCTTGTAAACAGACGCCATCTTTAAAAAAATCATGGTCCACATTCCCGGGTGTGAGAGCCTCAGCAGGGAGTGAGCATCCAAGGCTGGCGCTCGCAGCATGAGCACACAGCACTGCTGTTCAGCGTGTGACCACAGCATCGCCTAATAATGTCAAAATATATATAACCTGTATTATTTAGCCATGATAATATTGTAGAGGAGTCTGAGTGTGATAATGACTGGGTACAATGTTCAAATATCAGAGTTTCAATGCTGTTCACAATGTTCACAGCACTAGCCACAGCACCACAGCATTATTTCATCCATCTAGGAATTTTCAAATGACTTCTTAGGTTCCTTTTCAAAATTAACTTGTGGTCAATTATTCATTTACAGGAATTAGTGACCAGGATTGTGGTTATAATTAGCGTTGTGCGTGGTATTCTGGAAGGAGGAATTTTGGTGAGGGAGGGAGGAAGGAAGGGAGAGAATTGAGGTAGCCTCGCTGTGTGTGGCAACCACTCTTGTTTTGCTCACCATACTAGCTTCGTGGTTCGCTATGGGGAATACACATGTACATGGGTATATACAGTGTGTATATAGTGTAATAACAGCAACAGGAGTATGTTGAGTGGAGCTATTTCGATGAGGGAGGTGACGTCATAATCGTGGCGTCGTCTGCTGTGTGATTTCTCATGCAGTGTATGGTGGCCACTGTACTGTTTGGACACAATACCGGCTTACTTGCATAGTTCTGGTAAATAAAACATGTAGATAGGTATATCACGTGTAAATAGTGTAATACAAACAATAACAGTATGGTGGGAGGAGCAATGTTGGCGAGTAAGATGTTGGAATGAGGGAAGGCTGTCTGGGTGTAGCTGCTCACACTCGCGATGTTCTGAATGTGTTGATGGTAAATGTATATAGTGTGTGACAGTGTATAGTCTGTAAGTAGATTGTAAATACTGTACAGTATACATAAATGAACATGAAACATTGGTGTGAATAACTGTATGATGGGAGGAGCAATGTTGGCGAATACAATTTTGTAGGAGTGAGGGAGGGCTGGCTGGGTGTGACAGCTCACACTCGTCGTGTTCTGAATGTGTTGATGGTTAATGTATATAGTGTGTGACAGTGTATAGTCTGTAAATAGATTGTATATATACATAAATTAGCATGATACATGGTAAATATGTGCAACATATGTGTACACAAGTGTCATGCACGTAACAGTGTCCTCGGACAGTACGGATGATTTACTGCCATAATATAGTGTACGTGTCCAATATACATAGGATTAGCACGTAAAAACAAATAAAATGTATTTGGAACGGTGCGCAAAAATTGAACAAAAATATATTCGTGGCAACTCGCGCGCCCCACCCCGGGCGCCCTACTGGCCCCGGGAGCGTACGTCACGGGCGAACGGGGAATGATGACGTCACGCACCAACTTATGGATCCCATAGCAGCCAAAGTAAGTACAATTTCGACAATTTTTTGACATACCCATACAGAGGGAAGGGTTTTTGACACTTTAAAAAAACAAAAGAATTTTTTCAAGAGAATTTATTTCCTGCGCACTGGAGGGTTGTCATATATGGAGGTGGCGCAGTTAAAGGGTTAATCTTTTGGCAGTTACTTGCTTGGTGAGGAGACGACAGTGAGTGTTTTAAGAGGCTTAGAATTTTGGAAAGGACGATGTTGGCTAATGAATTTATATCCTGTGCATTATTGAATTCAGATTCCCAATTTATACCTGTGAAGTGCATTTGTGAGATTGCCTATTGCTGGGCTGCTTTGCTGTGTAGCCTGAAGGTTGCACAACAGGTAGGAGTAGCAGTAAAAAAAAAAGATAACCCAACCCTAGGAATAATCAAGCGTACCTTTGACTTTAAGGAAAAAAGGTAGATTATCGTATCCAAGCATGGAGACCTCATCGTCAGGACATAGCTGCTTTGGAGAAAGACCACCACCAGGCAACAAAATCATTCCAGAACTAAGTCAACTCTCACACCATGAACAGTTGAAGCCTCAGGGTTAACAACACTGCAAACCAGGCATGACAGGGCGGATCTCATAGAAACTTTTAAAATACCGTACTGAACAATATTGAGGATGCTGATCTGGACAATTTCTCCCAAAAAGTCAAATGTAACGTAACCAAGGAGCAGTGATTCCAAGGTCAATAAGCCACAATGTAGGAATGAGAACAGGAGATATTTTTCACCCACAGGATTATAAACCCGTGGAACAGCCTACCCGCCAAAGCCATCAATGCCAAACTGTTAAATTTTAAATTCCAGCTGGAAAAAATCATCAGGACAAATGAGAGAACCTTTGACAAGCCGCAGGTTCTTTCCTCATCGAGGCCACTAGTGGTTATTGCCCTCAGGTAAATTCAGGCAAGACCAATCCTGGAGTATGCAGCTCCAGCATGGAGTCCATACAATGTCAAAAATAAGACAAAGCTGGAGAAGGTTCAAAGGTATGCCACTAGATTAATCCAGAACTAAAAGGCATGAGTTATGAGGTAAGGCTTCATAAATTGCATCTCACATCATTGGAAGACAAGAGAGTTTGGGGAGGACATGATTACCACATACATATTCAGCAGGATTGACAGGGGGACAAAGACATTATTTAACAATGGTAGTACTCACACAAGGGAACACATGTGGAAACTGAGTACCCAAATGAGCCACCGAGACATTAGAAAAAACTTTTTCAGTGTCAGTAGTTAATATCTGGTTGATACTTGGTTTATGAGGTTCAGGAAGTTGTTCTACTTCCCCAAGCCCGGCCCGAGGCCAAGCTTGACTTGTGAGAGCTTGTTCCACCAGGCTGTTGCTTGGAGCGGCCCGCAGGCCCACATACCCACCACAGCCCGGTTGGTCCAGCACTCCTTGGAGAAAATGATCTAGTTTCCTCTTGATGATGTCCACGGTTGTTCCGGCAATATTTCATATGCTGGCTGGGTGGATGTTGAACAATCGTGGACCTCTGATGTTCATACAGTGTTCTCTGTGCCTATGGCACCCCTGCTCTTCACTGGTTCTATTCTGCATTTTCTTCCATGTTGTCCACTCCAGTATGTTGTTATTTTACTGTGTAGATTTGGTACTTGGCCCTCCAGTATCTTCCACGTGTATATTATTTGATATCTCAGTCATCTTCTTTCTAGTGAGTACATTTGGAGAGCTTTGAGATGATCCCAATAATATAGGTGCTTTATCGCATCTATGTATGCCATATATGTTCTCTGTAGTCCCTCGATTTCAGTAATCTCTCCTGCTCTGAAAGGGAAGCGAGTACTGAGCTGTACTCAAGACGGGACAGTACAAGTGATTTGTATAGTAGTGTACAAGCATTGTGATGGGATACCTGGATTTGAAAGTTCTCGTAATCCATCCGATCATTTTTCTAGCCGACGAAATATTTGTTTGGTTATGCTCCCTAAACGTTAGGTCGTCGGACATCATTATTCCCATATGCTGCAGCATTACATGCTGCTTTCCTACTATGGGCACAATTGACAGTGTTTTGTACCCTGTATTATGTTTAAGGTCCTCATTTTTACCGTACCTGAGTACCTGGAATTTATCACTATTAAACATCATGTTATTTTCTGTTGCCCAGTCGAAAACTATATTAATATCTGCTTGAAGTTTTTCCAATGTCTTCAGCCGAGGTAACTTTCATGCTGATTTCTGTGTCATCTGCAAAGGATGATATGAATCTGTGACTTGTATTTTGTCTATATCTGATATGAGAATAAGGAAAAGCAGTGGTGCAAGGACTGTACCCTGAGGTACAGAGCTTTTAACTGCGCTTGGACTCTATTTTATATGATTGACTGTTACTCATTGTGTCCTGTTTGACAGAAAACTGAGTATCCAGCCTCCTACTTTACCGGTTATTCCCATTGACCTCATTTTGTGTGCTATCACTCCACGATCACATTTATCGAATGGTTTTGCGAAGTCCGTGTATACCACATCAGCATTCTGTTTTTCTCCCAATGCCTCAGCGATTTTGTCGTAATGGTCAAGTAGCTGTGAGGCATGATCTTCCTGCTCTAAATCCATGTTGGTCTGGATTGTGGAGGTCATTGGTCTCCATGACACTAGTGACCTGACTCCTGATCACTCACTCAAATACTTTTATTTGTGGGACATTAGTGCAACTGGTCTATAATCTTTGCCAATGCTTTGCTACCTCCCTTGTGTAGAGGGGCTATGTCTACTGCTTTAAGCGCATCTGGTATCTCCCGTGTCCAAGCTCTTCCTCCACACTATACTGAGTGCCTGTGCTACTGGCACTTTGCATTTCTTTATAAATATTGAATTCCATGAATCTAGACCCGGAACTGAGTGCATGGCATGGTTTTCAATTTCTCTTTCAAAATCTAGTACGCTCGTGTTGATATCAATTATATTTACAGAGGTTTGGATATCATGCATAAAGAAATTGTCTGGATCTTCCACTTTCATGTTGTTTATTGGAGTGCTAAACATGTCCTCATACTGCTTTTTTAGGATTTCACCAATTTCTTTGTCATCCTCCGTGTATGAACCTTCACTCATACGAATAGGTCCAATACTGGCAGCAGTTTTTGCTTTTGATTTCACATATGTGAAGAAGTATTTTGGATTTTTCTTTATTCCTGAATTGCTTTCTGTTCTAACTGCCTTTCTTCAGTTTGATAGGAGCGTTTCAATTTCCGCTCGATTTCTTCAATCTCCCTATTTAAATTATTCCTTCTTAAAAGGGAAGGTCGTGTCTAACACTATCGCACTTCCGCTGCCGACGTCCGTCGTCATGTATTTTTCATGTATTTTTCTCTTGAGTCATCTCGGTTGCTCCGTCTTGCGTCACACATTAAAATATTTGTTAAAAATTTAATTTATCCGATCAATCTGGGAGTGGTTTTCAAAATGAACGCCTTTTTTTATTGCACACAATTTGATACCAAAATGAAAGATGTAACATGAAAATTGATGTCAGAACATTGGAAAGATATAAATAATTTTGTGGTGATGCGCATCAAAAAGTGTCCACAAGTTAAATGTTTGTTAAAATTTCAATTATTGTTCTATTATTATGGGACTAGTTTTAAAATATGCGCCTTTATTTGCGAACAATTTGATACCCAGATGAAACACGTAACACAAAAATTTATGTCAGAACACTGGAAAGATATAAATAATTTGTGGTGATGAGCGTCAAAAAGTGTCAAAATTTTTAATATTTGCTAAAATTCCATTCATTGTTTTATTATTACGGGACTAGTTTTAAAATCTCGCTCTTTATATGCAAACAATTTGATACCAAAATGAAGAACGTGATGCGAGAATTGATGTCAGAAAGAAAATAAATGTCAGAACAATAATACAGTAAATACTTTTGTGGTCCAAATTTAAAATATTTGCTAAAATTACATTTATGTGTTCTATTACTATAGGACTAGTTTTAAAATACGAGCCTTTATATTGCAAACAATTTGATACCAAAATGAAAAACGTAACATGAAAATTTGNCAGATCTTACTATAAGCTCTCTCATGATCATTATGAGGCCCTCTCATTTGTCATCCAGTTTCCTCCTCTGTCCATGTGTTGCTGGCTGCTGGGCTCTAGGCATTTTTATCATCAGTACATTTTTCTGTCACATAAGAAATTCAGTAGCTCTTTGGGAATAATGTATGACCTCATTTAAAATATTATCTTTTAAGTTTTTCTCTATGTTATTGAGACAATATCTGTTATCTTAAGCCAAATTACATCATTTAGCTCCAGTACTTTTATCTCACTCCATGACAGTATATATGATTTTAGGTTTATCTTCCCTCTTTTCTTGTCCTTTACTCCCCTTCTTCTTCATACTTCCTTTAATATTCTTAAATTCATTCTAGACCTTCATTTTCTTGTTCTAATTTAAGAATTTTCCTTTATAAATCCTTAGCAAATCCTCAATCACTAACCTTTCAAGAAAACCTCCTTTCATTATTTCTTCCACAATGAAACCCTTAAAATATTCATCTCTTGTGATGTTCTTCCTTATGGCAGTGGCCATCTTCTTGTTGACACTGTTTTTATTTTGAAAACTTTACCTATCCAATTTTTTCACTCACTTTTCCATATTCATTTTATCTTGGCTATTTTTCAAATTCCCTATAGCTTTACGATTCCTGAGACATCACTCATGGTCCTCAACTTATGCTACATCATCACATTAATTCATTCACTCATACATACATACATACATACATACATACTGTTCCAAGGTTTGTTACAGCCGGGGGAAGGGTTGTGGAGATAAGCTCCCACAGCCTGTAAAGTGCCCCTGATGGCGTGCGTCTCAAATAGCCTCTGACAACCAAGTCCAGCTCCTGGCCTGCACGTGTGGCTTAGCCTCTAGGCCTGGCGGAACTGCTTCTACCAACAGGAGAAGGGGCGAAGGCGGGTCTCTGGCGCCTTAAAACCAGTTGCTTCGGGCAGATGGGACTCGTTAGCCTGGAAAGGCAGCCCATCTAGGGGAGGAAAACCCCGAATTCAAACCTCTGCTGTCTTGTGGCTAAACCCACTCATGGGAAAGACTTCGGGAGTCAACCCTGAGGAAAATCCGGAGCCGGAGTCCCTAAGGCAGTTTGCAGCTGTTTACAGCTACATTCTGGCAACTCCTGCGACGACACTGGTGCCAAGCGTATCGGCTCCTGCCCTTCCCTTGGATCACATCGGTGGTGTGGAGAGGGTGGATCTGCTGCATGGGCAACAGCTGATCCTCCATAATTACTGCCCAGGCCTGTGCCCTGGAGAGACACCCAGGGCACAACTCCATAACCCTACGGGATTGACGGATGCCTACTGACTGACATACATACTGTACATATAAAAGAGAAGCAGGACCAAAGAGCTGAAGATCTACCCCCATCAAGTATAACTAGGTGATACAGTACAACTAGGTGAATACATACATCCATACATAAGATAATAGACTTATATTTACATAGATAAGGTAAAAGACTACTCTTAGAATATGTTCATGAAAGTAGTCAGACAGGTCAGTTTGGACAGTAACTAAGCAGTCCTTGAGGCGCAGTGGTAAAGCACTGGACCGGCGCTTTGCCAACACTTTTGCCTGGGTTCGTATCCTGGGCCCGGGAGAATTAACCAGTGCCAATCCTTAACTGTAGCTTCTGTTCACCCAGTAGTGAATGGGTACCTGTTTGTTTAAAGATTTCACAGGGGTCATATTCCAGGAAAAAATTAGGATTTGCTAAATAAATATAAAAAACACTAAACTCTGTGCATCTAATCAACCAAACAACATAATTGTATGTTACATTGGTGACCCAGACAGTGCCGAAAATACCCAGCCCCGACGAACTATAACATGGCCTCTCACTGGGATTCACCCCATCACTGCTGCCTGCTGTGGGCCGCTGCCACCTGCAGTGGAACACAGACTGCAACCTCGCCACAGCTGTGACTTTCACCACAATCCTGCTCCTCTGCTACATCTGGCATCATCACGATCATCTCTTACACATCCGAAAACCTCATCAGTAACTACATCATGTGGGATCTACAGCCTGTCCTGCCGACTCTCCGTCTTTGCCAGGGCACTGCTGTGATGATAGGGACTTCCACCACAGCTGCTCCTTCATCAGATTCATCTACCACATTCATTGCATTCTGCTACTCTACCGACTCCAAGCACTTCACTTGCTCAGTACAGGACCAACAGCTTGCGTTTCCGACTTTTCTTCACCGGCAGGACAATTCAGCTCTAACAGTGATTTCCCTGTTGTCCTGACTACATGCTTACTTTACTCCCTATGGTCAGTTAGAAAATTTTTCTTCCATGTCAGAAGTCTCCCTGTCTGTCACTCCTCGAGCATGTTCCAGTTTCCAGAACCTCATGTGGGACTTCCCTTTCAAAAAACATATTGTCTGTCCGTTATTATCTCATCTAGGTGTTCTGCCCATTTGGTTTTAAATATTTGTATTTTTTTCTAGTGTTTTAACTACCACGCTTGTTAATTATATGGATCTATAATTTAGAGGTTCTTCTCAGCTACCAGTTTTGTAGATTGGAATTATGTTTATACACACACTTCTATTTCTACAATTTTTTTTTTTCAATTTTATGTTTTGCCTAAAATGCTTTGTATAATACCTGTAGTGGCTTCATTAGTGTGTAACTCCTGTCCCTACAGTTATACATTACTCTAATGTTCTTTGTACACACATTATTTTGAATAAAAATTAGTACAGTACAGTATTATATTATATATATTTATTTATGTACAGTAGGTATATTAAAGTAAATTAATAAGCTTGGAGATAGGTTTTAGTATATGTTTTCTTTCCACCTCTTTGTTGAACAAGACTCATTCACCATTTTCAGTCCTATAATAATTAATTGATAAAATGGAAAACCCAACTTAAATAGAAAATTTCACAAATCACTGAATGGTGGGAAAATGGGCAGGGGTTCACATCTGGCAACATTTTATAACTAAAATGCCTAATATTTCTTGGTACAGTACACATCAGTATGCTCATTAGTTGAATTCTGTATTGCATTTTGTATCTTTTATAATGATAAAAAGAATTTTCATTTACAGTACTGGTATATCATCTTTGGGAAAATATTTATCTATCAAAAAATATTTTTAGTGATTTTTCATGGCATACTATATGGAAAGTACATTCCTTTTCTGTTTAGAAATGTAATAAAAATAACAAAATAATCTTCTGATGCTTATGCTTATTGATTTTTATTTATTATGAGATTATGTGTTGGGAATACTCTGTTGCAACATGCTCCCCAGACAACTATGTAAAGGGTCAGTGTGAGGTTACATCATTCACTCCACCGCCAGCAACACCACTGTCAACACCTTGCTCTCCTATGGGACACCTGTTGCCTCACACATTGTAGTGTCCCCATTGCTGGCCGCACATTAATTCCAGTATCCTTTCTATTATTGTCAAGCCTGTGATTTTAAACATCCCTTGTCTGACTATCCTCACAGGTGACTTAGGAACCATTTTATATTCTAGATTAGTGTGAAGTATTTAGGCGAATTGTTTAATTATGAATCGTTCAAACCCTCTTCTTTAAATGTTCATATGCATTTTCTTTACCAATCTATCATCACCTTCCATTCATTATGACCATGTAATTGGTGAACACTTTTCAAGTTTATTTGTAAAACACTGGCACTGCACATCTTTTATGTTACAGTACTGTATAATTATTTCAGATTCTATCTATCCTCCACACACCAGACATGCTCCTCAAACAATCCATCTTCATTTCTCTAATGCCTTTTTGTTTACTATACTGTACATTCAAACAATGTCAGTGATTCGTTCCTATGTATTTGGAGTGTAACCAACACACCTTCATGAAGTCTAATTTCTACAGCCATAGCTATCTTCTTCCTAATCAGGTCTTTTATTGCACCAGTCACTTTCGGTCCATGACTCACATACAAATCTAAACTTCACTTGCATCACATTGCATGTTAGATTAATTTTAACTGAGACTACTTACGATTCACCAAGGTACTTCTGAGATGCCTATTGAAGTTTCTTTTTAAATATATGCTTGCCAGAAGTAACAAGAGAGAGAGAGAGAGAAGCAGATGAATAGAGAGGTGTGGCAACACACAAGGAGGCCACGACTAGTACCACTTGAGACATGTGCTGCATGTCAACAACACTCGGCAGCATACGTACCTTGACCTTCTTATCCCTAGGTGTGTGGGAAGCATCCCCGTTCATCTTGGGTCGCTGGTGAGGTCTGGCTGATAGATCGTTGCTACGCTGCGGGGCCGAGTCGTGATGACCTCCAGCCACACCATTCATGGTGACACTCGCCTCCCTCACCTCCACAACACTCACATTACCTGTACAAAACACACGTCTGTTTATTCCATTAAACCATGCACTGGTGATACAGTAGTTTCCTCACGAAGAGCTAACATTACAGCAAAAACAAGAGCAGCTCTTCCTGAACTCATTGCCATAAAAATGGCAGAGTAAAACATACTGTAGGCCTATGATGCTTTCAATATTTTTCTGTAGTACAGTATTTAAATTATTCATATACTGTATAGAACCAGTAATCATAAACAATCCAATATACCTTTTTTAAGACATGCTGATGACAATACCCTTGCATTGACAATTTGCAGAAATAGTACAGCTAATGACAAAGATGGCAATGCTGATGTATCGTGTTCCTACATCTTTAGCAGTGGAAACTTCAGAAAAATAAATTGAATCGATGCGGTTTTATTTAAAATGTATTACAAAGCCTTTTAAAATTAACTGAACAAATATAATTTAAAAATTCCAAACTACCGGTATGTGTAATGCAGCTTATTTGTAAATGAAAATACAACCAAGTTGATCATTTACTGATGGAAGGCATCACATCACTTAAGTCATTGAGTACACACTGAATAATGCAGATGTCTAACCTACAGTAATTAACATCTTGATAAACCTTGGAATAATGCTCATAGGTTGTTTCAACACATGCTTATTACACAACCTGTGGTTTATCAATTATATTTGTTATACTGTATATAAGGTAAAGTCCCTTGTCAGCCACTCCCAGCAAAACAAAACCATAGCCTCAAACACTTGACATAAAACTAAGCCTATAATAAGGTTAGAAACTCTTTAACATTTATTAGTGTTACATGTATAACTAAGAAAGTTATTTAAAAGGACAAAATAGATTTAAAAGTTCTCAATATGTCAGTTCAGAGATAACTATCAGTTCCAAATATTTAGTAACCATTTCACTGCAGCAAGTGATTGCAGTCACACAGCAGGATTATGTCCAAATTTGCAAAACACAAACCGAGTTTACGTAGATATAAAAAGTTTCCACATCCTATAATGGCTGCACGGATGTTCTGTAAGTGAAAACAGAAGTTTGGCTCTAATAGATGGAACGGTTTGTTAACAACACATGAGAGAGAGTAACCACATGAGGATGATCAAAAACTGCTACCATGCCTGTTGCATCAGGTCTGTTGAGACACACACCCTTGCTTAGCTAGTGCCAGCACTAGAAACTGGTTCTCTCTGTAAGTGAGAGTAGTTTGACTTTCTGGTAGGTCCCTGGTGGTTCCTTGGTGCTTGTTGCCTAGCAAGTTCCAACCAATTAATTCCATGCCAGGTCCTTGCAAGTCATATACAGTACAGTATAAGCCTACCTGGGACCAGCAGCCAAAACTTGGCCCTCACTCACAGAGGCCCAAGAAGCACGGAATAGTAGATCGTCCTAACCAAGAAAAGGCCACCAGAAAGGTGGATGAATCAAAACAGATGACAGCAAGATAAACAAAGCTTAGAAAAGGGACAATGAAGCCCAAAGGAACTCACTCTCCTGTGAACTGCCTCGAACCTTGGAAAGCCAGTGTTCGCACATCCTGACATAACAAGTACGTACTCTACCTCTACACCATGCAGATCGTACAAGTGAGGTTGAAAGTTGGGACTATATCCGCGACAGAATCCAACCTCCTGACTTAAGGATCCCTTAACCGCTCGACCAACACGACCGGACAAAAGAGGATGGTAGACGAGGCTATTTCCATCCCCCCGCTGGCACTCGGTTAATAATCTTGGGCATGGTATTTATCTGAATATGGTGGTGTGCCCTGCCATCAAAAAATATTTGCAGGAGAACAGTTTGCCACTTAAGGCCCTGCTTCTCCTCAATAATGCTCCTGCCCATCCTCCAGGCTTGGAGGATTCATTGGATGAGGAATTTAAGTTTGTTACAATAAAGTTCCTTCCTCCCAACATCACTCCTCTACTTCAGCCTATGGACCACAAAATCATTGCAATTTTAAGAAACTTTATGAAAGGGCACTTTTCCAAGATGTGTCGAAGTGACGGATACTACAAACCTCACCCTCAAAGAGTTCTGGAAAAACCATTTTAACATTTATAGTGCTTAAAACTTGTTGACAAAGCCTGGCAAGAAGTGACTGTCAGAACCATGATCTCTGGTTAATAATCTTGGCCTGAATGTGTTGCACAACGAGACTTTGAGGGGTTTGAGCCTGACCTGAAGTGCCTCTCGTCATTGAATAGGTTAAGGCAACGACCTACTGCAGCTTGATTGGGCGAGGTGTTTCAGCAAAAGTTTGCAATTCTTCCCAGGCTGCACACATTTTCTTATTTTGGGAAGAGACATTCTCTACTGGCACATCCTCCCCTAAGAAATTTCCTCAGCTGCCTCTTCTTGCTGCTCCTTTTGAAGGGCTTGGAGTTTTCATGGTCAGTTCTTCGTTGGTGTTCTCACCAACTCCTCCACATCAGCACCATCCAACTCCAAACCCAATTGCCAACCCAGACGAAACATTTCTCTA
>WNGS01164858.1:22665237-22678062 GCA_020271785.1 Procambarus virginalis
GGGTGGTCCTGGCAGGGAGGGGGGGAGGAGGAGGAAAAGTAGCTGGTGTAAGGTGGGGTGAACGGAAGAGGGTGGTGTATGTTGTGGTAATTATTGTGTGATTAAATGGACTGTCTAAATTATTGGCTTACCTTATGCTACCACAACCTTTTATTTGTCCTTTTATTTTCGTTTAGGTTGAATTTAACAGTTCAGTTGATGTGTGTAATCTTCTTCATTGAAACATTATTCCAATGTTCTAATTCTTGTTATTTATTTTATTTTATTTATTATATATACAGGAGTTCTTACATTCTTGTACAGCTACTAGCACGCATTGCATTTTGGGTAAGGCCTTAATCCTAATTTTCTTTCACACACATCCCCAGGAAGCAGCCCGTAGCAGCTGTCTTAACTCCCAGGTATCTATTTACTGCTAGGTGAATAGGGACATCAGGGTGATGTTATTGCAGAAATTCTCTGCCCATTTGTTTCGACCACTGCCGAGGATCGAACCCGGACCCTTAGGACTACGAACCCCGAGCACTGTCAGGCTCCATTATTCTGGTCTTTGTTCAAGTGACCAACCAATCACTGATCCTGCACGAACAGATATGGTACATGGGACAAACAATTAATTTAGATCTTGGCAACACTGCCAAATGACCTCAGACAAGGAATTTTACTCCGATATTGAACCTAACTTAAGATTATCAACAACCGCTGGACAGTGTAAATTCAACAGTTATTACTAATAATAAATGATTTGTATATTTGGGTTATTTAAATGATATAAGCCTTAGCTGGCCAAGAGTATTGTCATGATTCATTGCATTCAAATCCAATATGGCCGCTCCAACACACATCAGTCTCTAGTGGGTGAAATGTTTATCCCCAGAACCATTCCTGCCAGCAAGGTAGCTGTTATATTTGCAAATGAGAAAAACATATACTATACTGTAGTATAATCATATAACACTTGATGGCAAGGTATGCTTAACCACTGCACTGCACACCTGGTTTTGACAAAAACTTCAAGTGCAATTGTCAGTGACATATTTTTGTTTTTATAAATGTTTAGGTAAAGTTAATGTCAAAATGTTTCCAAAACTCAACCATTTTCATTTCAAAACACAAAGAGTGATGAAAACGTTAAAAAACATTAAAATGTAACCTAATTAAAAAAAAGTAGCACAACTCTCAGGGCACCTTAGGGGGCTCTGCACAGAACAGTGGTAAAAGACCTAAATGATGCTCATGTTATTATGGTTGGCATCCCATAACAGCATTCATCACCTCCTGACAACTGCTCGTGCTGCACGTATATTTACCCAAGCTACTGCACAACAAGATAGTAAGAGGTGTTACTTACATACTGTACTGTATAGTTAGTACACAGAGTGTAATTACACTAACGTGACAGTACTAATGAGAAAATCCAAGGGAGCCGTGATGAAGGTTCAAACCTATGCGGTGAGGGTTCCTACGCACATGCCCCAGACAATCGGGTCACAATATGGTCAAAAGGATTGCAACGGCAGAGTTCTAGTGAAAACACGAGGATATTCTGATGCTTTCACTGAAAACGGACCAGGATTTTCACACACTCGCCCCGAGCACTCTGGCTTTCATCTGGGAATGTTTTACCTCTGGAATGTATCCCCTACCGCATAGGTTCGAACCCTCATCATAGCTTCTATGGATTTCCTCAATGTTGCAATCACATTAGTGTGAAAGAAGGAGTGCCAGAGGTAGAACATTTCCAGATGACTGCCAGAGTGTGCATTGAGGGATTGTGTGAAAATTCCTGGTCCGCTTCAGTGGAAGACCTCGGGAAGCCCCTCGTGTGTTCAGTAGAACTCCATGGTTGCATCTTTTGACTATGTCATGGCCTGATTGTCTGGGGCTGTGCCTGGGAACCTCCCGCATCACATAGGTTCAAACCCTCATCACGGCTCCTACACTTTTCTCATTAACAGCCAGTGTGAGGCAAAAAATTGGATTGTTGCGGTCTTGGTGACTGTCTTAACAGCACCTTAATAATGAATTGACAAGAATAAAGTCTGCCTTCACACACCTAAACTCCCTCCTCCCTTCTGCCTCTCTCAAGAGTCCATATTGATTAATACAGTATTTGTTTGGGGCGCCAAGGCTTGATTATGAATTCAAGTCGCAAATAATATAACCAACTTGTTCATAAAGAACTAATCAGGTTCCTTAAGTAAATACTTTTAAACAACTATACTGTACAAGGTAAAATTTGGTGCTAATTTGATGGTGATGAAGCGTAGTCCAAGGGTGAAGTGATGCCGCCCATGGTTCCTCTTCTTCACAGTTATTCTTAGTAATCTAATTATGCATAATGCTTACCTAAATTCAACAGACAATTTAACTAGAACACAATTTAATAAACATAATCATATTTGTTTATTTGTAAACAGATGGAGATGTTTCTCATAAGAGATTTTAATTATACAGTTAAAGTGTTTTGTTCAGTATCAGTCACCCCACACACCTATCAGATTTCTCTAACCATTGCCTCAATGAGTTCCTTGTATATTTTTTCTTCTTGCAAGGTTTCTTAGAATGAGGTTTTTTTATGCCATATCCATGGTCTTCTGCATTCCTCTCTTGAGTACCTGCATCTCTATCCGGAACTCTGCCTGCATTTGCTGAGTTACCCCTTGAGTCTCTGATTCCCCTCATGGACACCTGGTTGGTCCCTGGCCTGTCAATACGTGTATCATCAATTTCTTTTTTTAGGGTTCTATAACTTCTTTCATTAAAATCCTTTTGTTTCCTCCTGCATCTCCTTCATCACCTTGTTGCCTTCAATCAGTTCCCTTAGTATTGTGTGTCTGCTGATTGATTACTTCCTCAACTATCTCATTTAAAGATACACCTTTTTTCACAATACTGTGCTTGACTCTGCCCTAGTCTCAACCTTCTTCCACTACTTCATCCTTATCTCCCTCATTTAGTACATCTTTATTTTTGTTGTTGTTTTTGCTATGTTCCCTCAGTTTATCATTGTAAGTGATGCAATAAATGTAAATGAGGCCTTTACTTTCAGTTTTCTCATATGGTAAGCCTCACACAAGGTATCCAAGATATTAACACCATATGCACCACTATCTACTTTCTTCTCCCCGCCCCCACCCCATCCTGCCAGGACCCACCCACCACATGCACCACCCTCCCCCTGTCCACCCCACCCTCCACTTTCTCTGCCCAACCACTTAGGCTGGACAGTAGAGTGACGGTCTTGCTTCATACAGGTTGGTATTCAATCCCCCGACTGTCCAATTGACTGGGTACCATTCCTTTCCCCAGTCCCATCCCAAATCCTTATCCTGACTCCTTCCAAGTGCTATATTGTCATAATAGCTGAGACTTGAAGTTATTAATGTGGAATCACTCAAAGACGGGAGACCACGTGACTGATCTAGTCCCGTCCTGCACATCTTGAGTCCACGAAACTGGCTGGCTACTCACATGTTTACACCAACACCACAATGTTGAAGCCTTCTAGTCAACTAAGGCTTTTAAAATATATTTCACTAACCCATGTAGTCTTAACACCTTCGTGGTGAATGTCTACCTATCGATAATTTTGATTGATAGACTATATAATTAATAAACCCGCCAGCTTGTCTAGGAAGCTACCTGTGGGAAATTAAATCATACAATCCACTTTAAATTCATAAAGTCTGCCATCGAAACAAATAAATTAACGTAAGAAATAAATTAATATAAATTACTTAATAAATAAATTAAATAAATAAATAAATAAATCCCACAAGTCAGTTTTCCCCACATACAGAATGTTGGCTTACATATCATATAGTACAGTATTATGAATTATCCCCCCCCCCACAAAAAAAAATGTGATACACTCATTATTTTAAGCTATGCTCCAAATGCTGCATATAATTAGTGGCTTATAAAATATACAAATACTGTACCTACTAATTAACCACTGTAATCTGATGCTTTGTATTTTGCATAATTATTATTATTACTGTACTATTACTACTGCAGTATTATTATTATTATTATTATTACAGTACAGTATTACTGTTACTATTATTTTATTATTATCCTTATCATCATCATCATCATCATTATTATTATTATTATTATTATTATTATCATTATTACAACAACAAACTACCAAGGTGTGGAATACAGTCAAAATGCTAGAAGACCCAAAAATATAAAGATAACAAACAGCATGTGAAGAGAAGTACCACTCCCACAACTGGTGGCCCAGGAACCCAAATCCACTAAAGGCCAACCAAGCCTCAAAGTACATAACTCCAAGATAAAATGCAAACCAGAAAATATCCAAGCAAACATCTTAATCTACCTAAAAATATGACTCCGCAAAGAGAAACCGCAAAAACCAGTACATAAGCATCTGAGTGAGCACAGATGATTGCTAGAGAGACTTCATCTACGCACATTCACTGTGGCCAGAGGCTGGAGGTGTGTATTGAAGAGATCAAAGAGTAATAGAGAGATGGTGCGAGACTCCAGAGTAAGTAGAGTGGGACAGAGAATATATACATATGCTAGTTATACAGTAGTGTACTATAGTATGTAGAATATATTATCATAAGTTATTATAAAACTGCAACAGAACTTGTACTTTTATACCCTCCTGTACATATATATAATACATTATGTTTTACACCCAACTGGTAAAGTCTCTTAGTCAACTCGGCTTGACTGACGCAACAGTACAATATGTACTGTACTTTAGAAAATTTAGAAACAAATGTGATATTGAGCCCTTGCATGTGATATCACATGGCCCACCTGTTGTGATGACAAATGGAACTATATTCTTGTTATGCTTACAGTGTTAGATGTAAATAATGAACTGAATCAGAGGTTTGAGGATTGAGAAAGACATCTGCATAATGTCACAACAATGATTTCACTCTGTACAGCATCTCAACACTACAAATACAATAAAGCACATTATTCATATCCAACACCATGAACATAATTCAAATGCAGTGTCATTTGACCCACAGTGTGTCAGTGCAACAGGTCTATAAGCAACAGATGGCCATGGGTGCACTCCCTCACTCTTCATATCTTTCTAATGAATTGTACCTCACTCTAACTCAGCGGCACTGCATGCTATGCTTAACAATTCTTAACTGTTGTTGCAAGAAAATTTCTGAGATTAACTGCAAGACTGGTCCTAAAGGAATGAGCTATTATGGATAGTTGAGGGACCTGGATCCCACCACATAGTTTCCACTATGTGATGGGATCTTGCTCCTGGCTGTCCACTTTGACAGTGGAAACTAAAAAGATACATGTGAAATGATCACAACATGTAAGATTTTAGAAGCCCCGACAACATGGAGAAAACAAAATGTTAATATTGGCAAGTGAAGAATGAGATGACATGGATGAAAATTAGAAACTCTTTTAAGTCAAAGGAATGTACAGGCACATTTCTTCAGTAAAAAAAAAAAAAAAAAAAAAAAAAGAGTACTGAACAAAAGGATAAGGAGGTACTGCAACAGGCAACCAGTGATTGAAAGGCAAGGCCCAAGATTATGTCTGTTCTGCAAGTGCATACAAAAGAAGGAATAAAACAAATATGCAAACACAAACATGCACGATACCCACACACACACATACACACAGTAATAACATTCATAATTAACTCCTCTGAGCACCGATATTTTTAAACAAAAAATCCAAGCAAGGCAATTTGATAGTTTTGAATGGGAGAAAACAATTTGTGGAGTGTTGGCGTGACTGATTCTGAGATGTTTACAACTTGCAAGGAACACTCACGAGCACACCGCCAAGGCTTTCGTCTCATCTCCACCAGACTTACCTGCAAAGAAGAGGAATAGTATTAACCAAGTAACTTTAAGGGCATAATTATATCACATCAAGTTAAGAACTAATAAATTAATGGTAAAATGACACAAGTAATACAGTACAGTACTCTAAATGCCCGTCTGGAATGTTTGTTACATTCCCTCCCACTCCAAGGCAAATATAACATTGTTCATTATCCGATCACTCATTATAGCGATACCTTGGTTTTCAAATTTAATCCGTTCTCAGAGACGGGTCGTAAGCCGAAAATTCGCAACCCGAAACAAATTTTCCCAAAAGAAATAATGTAAATTGAATTAATCGTTCCACACTCCTATAAATATTAACTTCAAAATACATTTCATATATAATACACACAAATACTTAGTACTATAGAATGTACAAGTTATAGCTTACCTTTATTGATGACTCTTGTTGGCATATGGAAGACAGTGAGGGGGGGGGGAGGAAATGAACTTGACAATTGAAGTGTCCACTTTAGTGCACACTTCAATTGTGTCCACTCTAACTTCAATTAAAGTTACAGATTTTAGTAATCTCAAAGTATGTAAAAAACAAAATGCAAATACAGCTATATGTGTAGCTATAATACACATATATACTGGGTGTGTATGTATGTATATATATATATATATATATGTGTGTGTGTATATTAAGACCTATAACAATTATATACTGCCGTTAAAGTTGCTAACAACTAACAACCATGTACAATGGTGTTGTACACATGGAAGCAGTGTACATATGTTAGCAGTATACAACACCGTTGTACACCGCTAACAACTACCACCATTCATACACACTGCCCTTCAGGGTGAGCCAACACGTGTTTGGAAGGGGAGTCCCCTTCCATTATAACATCAGGCAGTGATGACTTTTCTGGGGTACTCTCTCTCTCTCTCCTACGTTTTGCAGGCATACCACTAGGACCTGGTTATGGCTCACTGCATGCTTGTCTTACTAAGAATCTGGCTAAAGACACTTGTTTTTCCCTACATTTTAAAACTTGTTCGTAGTGAGACATCACATTGTCATTCAAAAGGTCAATGTAATGGCCTGCTACAGCTTTATCTGGGTGAAGTTTTTTCAACAAAACTTTGCAGTTCATTCCATACTGCACACATTTTCTTAATGAGGAAGAGACTCCTCTACTACCTCTACTCACAACTATCTCCTTAGGTTGAACCTTACCACTGACTTTCTTGGGACCCATGATAAAATATATATTAATTACTTTTATGTTCAAAAACCAAAAAGCAGAAAAACAATGAAATTCTTTACAAAGAATTTAAGCGTGATCATCACTGGTAAACTGAAGCGCGGTCTCCCGTGCCACAAGGAACCACGTGCTCGGTCGACCCCATACGTGTATCAACAAAGTTGAAAAGTGAGGCAAAGTTCGTAACCCGATAAATTCATAAAGAGGGGCGTTCGCTACCCGACGTGCCACTATGTTTTAAAAACATAGTGGCACGGGTGAACAGAGGCACTAGGTTAATGGAAACCTGCTAATGGAAACCTGTTAATGGAAACCTAAAATATTAGAATGGATAAAACAATGGTTGAAGGAAACAAAACAATGGGTCGTGCTAAATAGAAACGAATCTGAATGGAGAAATGTGATAAGTGGGGTGACACAAGGGTCCATTTTGGGCCCTACCCTTTTTGTCATGTACAGTGGAACCTCGAGTGACAAGCGCCTCAATCTACGAGCATTTCGAATATCGAGCGTGCCACTCGTCGCAAATTTGTCTTGATTGACGTGCTTTCGTTTGATTAACGAGAAAAGCACATGGTACTTCCTAACGTTCCCGCTGGTTCTCGGTTCTCGCAAATTCTTGGACACCCCCGACAATGCAAATACAGTACTGTAACTGTTTTTATTTTTAGTTTTTTAGTCAAAATTAGAAAAAAACAGAAAACATTTGAAAAAAGAACAAATGTCATAAAGGTTTGTTCAGTGAATGTCAGGTAAGCTGCTCCATTTTCTATTAAAAAAAATGAAGATTGAAACAAGGCAAATGTCATAAAGGATCATTCAGTGTATGTCAGGTAGGCTGCTCCATTATTTAAAACATCGAATATCATATTGATGTTTTTCGGTGGTGGAACAGATTAATTTCATTTCCATTATTTTAAATGGGGAAATTTGTTTTGAAAGACAAGCGTTTCACGTGACGAGCTCGGTGCTGGAACGGATTAAATTCGTTAATCGAGGTTCCACTGTACATCAATGACAGACAAGAATATTACAAATCACACCATCAAATTTGCAGACAACACAAAGATTTATGGTAAAGTGGGAAATGATAACAATATTAAAGTCTTACAAAGAGATCTACATGAACTCCACAAATGGTCAAAAGACTGGCAAATGCTTTTTAATATCGAAAGATGCAAGACCCTGCATGCAGGGAATAAAAACCCACACCACGATTTCCAAATTACAGTGGAACCTCTGTTGACGACTGCCCTAGAGTACAAATTTTTTGGTATACAATGTCAAATTCGTCATAAAATTTGAATTGGTGTACAACGGATTACTTGGAAGATGATGTCTGTTCGTAAGCATATGGGTCAAACAAGTACATGGTGCTGGGGGTGTGGGGACGAGGCGCACTCAGTTTATTTACGTCTATCCCTTGTAGTGACAACTGCAGCTGCACTTGAATTCTTTTTGAAGAATTTCATTGTTTGCCTGCTTTTTTTTTTTTAACATAAAGTTCTTATTATATATCATGCCATGGGCTCCAAGAAAGTCAGTGGTAAAGTTCAACCTAAACTTTTGTTGAAAAGGTTCACCCAAATCAAGCTGTAGCAGGCCATTGTGTTAACCTTTTAATGACAATGTGATGTGTCACTTCAGATAAGTGTTACAACGAAGGGGAAAAAAAAAGTGTCGCTAGACAGGTTTTTAGTGAGAAAAACAAGCAGTGAGCCACAAGCAGGTCCTAGTGGTATGCAGGCAAAATGTAGAAGAGAGAGAGAGTATTGCAGGAAAGTCATCACTGCCTGATGTTACAGTATAATGGAAAGGGACTCCCCTTCCAAACACTAACACCTCTCCTCCTCCTCCCTGTCTTCCATACGCCAACAAGAGTCCTCATTCAAGGTAAGATATACATACTGTATTGTAGATAGTACAAAATGAGTGTTATTCAGTATAAAATGTATTTTTAAGAATATTTTTTGTGGTGTGGAACCAATTAATTAAATTTACATTATTTTTTATGGGAAAATTTGTTTTGGTGACAAATTTTTGGTTGAGGACGCATCTCTGGGAACGAATTACAATTGTAAACGAAGATACCACTGTAACAGCATTACACTACATTAGATTGATGAAGAAAGGGATCTTGGATTCAAGATCCACCACTCATTAAGAGTTGCACAATAAGTGTGTGCAGCAGTCAGAAATGCTAACCAAACTCTTGGGATAATCAAGAGTACAGTACTTTTGGCTGTAAAGAAAAGAAGGTAATGGTTCAACTATATAAATCTCTGGTGCATGTACTGAATATTCATGTTGGAAATGTTACCGAATCAGGTAAAAATTCAGCATTTGCAGCTAACGAACTGATTTACCTAAGGGCCACTATCCATAATGGCTTCAATGAGGACAGGAAGCCAGAGGCTTGTCATAGGTTCCCCCGCTCTCCCCCATTTGCCTTGATGAACTTTTCCAGGTATATTTTAAAACTAAACACAATTTTGGCACTTACAGCTTCAGTGGGTAGGCAGTTCCATGGGTTAATAACCCTGTGGGTGCAAAAAAAAAATTCCATTCTCGGTCCTACATTGTGGTTTGTTGAGCTTGAAACTGTTGCTCCTTGTTTGTGTTACATCTGACCTTCTGAAGAAAATATCCGAATCAAAATACCTTGAGGTTACCTTGAGGTGTTTTCGGGGCTTAGCGACCCCGTGGCTCGGTCGTCGACCAGGCCTCCATCCTCTAGGAGGATGGAGACCTGGTCAAGGAGGAGGAGGAGGTGGTCCTCTAACCATCCTAGAGAAGGACCTCTAGGATGGTTAGAGGATGGAACATCCTCTACCTTGTTCAGTATTTTAAAAGTTTCAATGAGATCTGCCATATCATGCCTGGTTTGGAGTGTTGTCAGCTCTGTGGCCTTCAAACATTCCTGATACGAGAGATGGCGTAGCACTGGAATGACTTTTGTTGCATGGTGTTGCACCTTCTCCAGAGCAGCTATGTCCTTCTGAAACTGCAGTCTCCACGCTTGGATACAGTGATCCAAATGAGGGCACACCAGAGATTTATACGAGTGAACCATTACCTTCTTTTCCTTACAGCCAAAAGTATGCTTGATTATCCCAAGAGTTTGGTTAGCATTTCTGACTGCTGCTCCCACCTGTTGTGCAACTTTTAATGAGTGGTGAATTTTGACTCCAAGGTCCTTTTCTTCATCAAGCATTTTCTTCATCTGCATTTGTTGATATTAAAAAGCATTTGCTAGTCTTCTGACCATTTGTGGAGTTCATGATGATCTCTTTGTAAGGCTTCAATATCATTCCCACTTTACCATAAATCTTTGTGTCGTCTGTAAGTTTGATGATGTGGTTTTTAATATTCTCATCTATGTCATTCATGTACAGTATATGACAATGTACTCTTGTAGCACCCCACTTATCACATTTCTCCTTTCAGATTCGTTTCCATTTACCACGATCCTATCTCTTCTTTCCTTCAACCATTGTTTTATCCATTCTAATATTTTAACATTTATTCCATTGGTCTGTAATTTCCTTGCCAGTCTTTCATGTGGTACCTTATCAAAGGCTTTAGCAAAATCCATGTACAATACATCCACCGGAATGCCCTTGTCTGAGGTCTGAGAAGCTGGTTACTGTTTCCATAAATGTGAGCAAGTTTGTAAGTCAGGATCTGTTTTTAACAAATCCATATTGTGTCGATTGTACAAGGTTGTTCACTGAAAGATAAAGAATGATTCCCTCCCTGAGGATTCTCTCCATGAGCTTGCAGATGTGATATCAAGCTGATCGACAAGTAGTTTTCTGCTGAGCTCTTTCTGCCTTTTTTGAAAATAGGGGTAACATTTGGTTAATTCCAATCAAAGGATAGACTACCCCCTTGTTCTGGAGATTTTGTGAAAAGTAGTTTCAGTGGAAGGCATAGTTCTTCTGCCAGTTCCTCTAAGACTTTGGATTGGATTCCATCCACACTTGGGGCTTTTGGGTCTTTTACTTTGGCATTGGTCTTTCTAACTATTTTGCATGTTATGGACCATCATTCAACATGTGCAGCTAACAACTACCACCATTCAGCATGTGAAGCTAACAACTACCACCATTCAGCATGTACTGCCAACAGCTACCACCATTCAGCATGTACTGCCAACAGCTACCACCATTCAGCATGTACTGCCAACAGCTACCACCATTCAGCATGTGCAGTTAACAACTACCACCATTTAGCACGTACCGCTAACAATTACCACCATTCTGCATGTGTAGCTAACAACTGCCACCATTCAGCATGTAAAGAAAACAACTACCACAATTCAGCATGTAAAGAAAACAACTACAGTGGTACCTCGGAATGCGAGTGTCCCTGTATGTGAGTTTTTTGGAAGACGAGCAGGATTTCCTCGAAAATTATGTCTCGGAACGCGAGTTTGTTGATACGCGTACAGGCCGACCTAGCGCGTGGTCGATCGGCGATCGTCGCCCCTCCGCTCCTCAGTTTACCATTGTCTCGTGCCCAGTGACTATCCCACATCAATTCTTCACCTGGATTTTCAGTGTTTTGTTGGATTTTTGGTCATTTGACTATACAGTTTGTTATTATATACCTCACCATGGGTCTCAAGAAAGCCATTGATAAGGTTCAACCTAAGAAAATAGCTGTGAGTAGAGGCAGTAGAGGATGTCCCTCCTTGATTAAGAAAATGTGTGAAGTATGGGATGAACTGCAAAGTTTTGTTGAAAAAACTCACCCAGATAAAGCTGTAGCAGGCCGTTGCATTGACCTTTTAAATGATAATGTGATGTCTTACTACAGACAAGTGTTAAAATGTAGGGAAAAACAAGGTCTTTAGAGAAATTCTTAGTAAGACAAGCAAGTCCTAGTGGTATGCAGGCAAAATGTGCCAGTGTGTGCATACCAGTGAAGTCCTCACTGCCTGATGTGATAATGGAAAGGGACTCCCCTTCCAAACAGTAACTCCTCTCCTCCTCCCCCCTCCTCACCATCTTCCATACGCCTACAGCATTCAAGAGCAAGGTAAGTAATAACTTGAACATAGTTTTGTAGGTTTATTTAGATGAATTAGGTACAAAAATTTAGTTTGATATGGGGTTTTTGGGGTAGTCAGGAACGGATTAATTCATTTCCCATTATTTCTTATGGGGAAATTAGCTTCAGAATACGAGTTTTTCGGAATAAGAGCTGTCTCCAGGAACGAATTAAACTCTTAAACTGAGGTACCACTGTACTGTACCACAATTCAACATGTGCAGCAAACAATGACACCATTCAGCATGTGTAGCTAACAACTACTGCCTTTCAGCATGTGCAGCTAACTACCACCACAATTCAGCATGTGCAGCTAACAACCACCACCATTTAGAATGTGCAGTTAATGACAACTGCCTTTGAGCATGTGGCAGTAACAAGTATTGTACCAGAAAACACACACCATAAACTTTAAATGGCAGTGTGGCGGTCATTATTCAGTGACCACTATCAAGATAACAAAATCGGCACAAGAGATAAGAGGCAAATCTACGTTATCATCGTTGCTGGGCCACCATGCAATTACCTAACATTTCCTCTGAAGCTCCTAGCTTCCACAGTACAGCAGTCATAATGCCTTTTTAATTTTACTTGCCCAAAATGCTAGGCATGTTAGAGGGTTTTCAAGAACATACTACTTAATCACTGACATACTGTATATACTTTCATAACCCATTGTGCCTTCTTTTTGTGTGTAT
>WNGS01164858.1:22741154-22755774 GCA_020271785.1 Procambarus virginalis
TCTAACCTCCAGAAGTCTCTCTTGTGTGGCACTCTGTCAAAGACTTGTACAAGTTTGGTGTATGCCATCGCCCCATCTTCACTTTGTTGCAAAATGTATGTGGCACTATCATAGAAACTATATTTGTTACACAAGACCTTTCCGTTTGAAAGTGTATCACTGACTCTCCGTTATAAGATGTAACTTGTCAGGTATCCTGTCCATTGGGTTTGATTTTTTTTCTTCTCAATCATACAGGTTTAGAGGGTCTTCCATGTTTCCAGTCTTACAGACTGGAACTATGCCTTTTTCCGAATGTCAGCTATGGTTCCCTATTCGTGAGGTGTAGTGAAGATAGTGTGGAGTGGGCGCCTCACCTGGGACGGTGAGTCCCTGGGTCCCCAAGGTGAGACACCCATCTGGTCCCACTGCAACGCTTGTCTAGCTCCTTGAGCAGCTGGTCTACCTCGTCTCCTGTCACCTCCTCAGCTACATCTAGTGTGGGGGTTCACTTCCTCAACTGTGGGGTTACGTGTCTCTTTGTAACCCCCTTACACCACTCACACTCCCCCCACGGGTTGGGTATGGGAGCATAATAATTTAATAAATTAAAATTAATGTCTCGAGTCACTTCTATAAACTATAATATTCTTTATAAAGTCGATATCGAGGCTAGGTCGCTGTAAATCTCATTTTCACGAACATACTTTGGAATTTTCCAATTAGTGTTTTACATATTTCCTGTTCAGTCTCTGAGTCTGTTTCTCATTTGCAATCTTTGCATTTTGTCTTTCACTTGCTATTTACTGTTATGAATATAAGAGAAAGTGCCGGGTACTGTTTTACATCTCTTGTCATTGTCTCTCTTCTGAATGTTACACAGTTGTTTCCCGCCTGTCTGTAGTACTGGTCTATTTTATGACTGCTATATTGATTCCGTTCTTTTGTCTCTCTCTCGCTCTCTTGAAATTGCTCTCTCGCAATGTCTATACAACCAGCCCTGTTTTCTGCATTGGCTTCTCTGTTTTGGGATAAATATTTGGGCGCCTTCCTGGTATGTCCCTCACAATTCACCACACGTCTCATTTGACCAGAGAACACACTAGAAGGTGAAGGGACGACGACGTTTCGGTCCGTCCTGGACCATTCTCAAGTCGATTGTGACTTGAGAATGGTCCAGGACGGACCGAAACGTGGTCGTCCCTTCACCTTCTGGTGTGTGGTCTGGTCAACATACTGTAGCCACGTTATTGTGACTCATCGCCTGCATGTCTCATTTATTGCCCCGCCTAATGACGAACCTTTCAGTCATACCTACTCGAGCACTCTCTTACGACTCCCATACTCTACTCTCGTGTAGTCCAGTTCTCTCTTGTTTTACTTCATACAATATATTGTATCTTACACCGTGGTCGTATTTTACTGGCAAGACAACATGCTCGCTCTTGCCCATTGCAGGTTGGTACGGTATACCAAAATCTTCTTCTCTCCTCATGGTAAACTTCAGCTCCAGTATCTGTGTAACGTGCCCTTCCCTCAGTCTGGTTGGTTGTTTAATGTGCTCATACACGAATGCCTCCACGTACACGTTCGTGAATATAATAATGAGTGTATAATAATTCATTCGGTCGGGGGACAGGAAGCCAGAGTGTATTCATATACGTTTTGGCTTTTTATCCAGGTCTCCTCCCCCCTCCCTACTCCCCCCTAAGGTCGAATTACTAACCCCGCCCAGGATGCAACCCCCCCCCCCCTCAACATGCTGACACACTCCTGAGTACATACTCACTGCTAGGTGAACAGCGGCATTAGATGAAAGGAAATGTCCCCAACCATTTTTGTCCCGCCCAGGATTCGAACCTGGAATTCTCGATTGTGCGTGGAGAACGAACCCAACCGTACTACCGGGTCTCTCCGAGTCAGTTCATATGTCAGTTAAAACGTGTGTGGTTGCAGCGCAGGCTTCCCAGTTTATTGTTTCCGTATTGAAGTCTCCAAGTATAAGCTCTCGTGCTTATATCTCTGTCAACGTTGTAATTACATCACTCAAATTCAATACAAGACCCTCTCATTTGTTGTTTATTTCTGCCTGTGTCCACACGCTTTCTTTTTCAAGTCCTTTTTCTTTGACTTTGTCTCGTTTTTCTTCAACAATTTGTTAATTCGCGCCGCGAGTAGCCCTAGAGTACGCGACACACTGGCCACTGTCTTAACCCTTTCCAACATACACACTCAGAAACAAATTAGTCTTTTCATGGCTTCATTTTCCTTCCCTAAAGTTACATTTTCCTGGCGACTCTTGACTATGTCTTTCGTATTTACTAACCTCCCCACAACGTCACCTCTACTTACCTATCCTTGGGCAAATCCCCAGAAATTTTCCTCCCGCGCTGTCTTACGGTCTTCCGCCGGCGGACGCCACTCTTCTTGTTTCAAGCTTCGTCAACTTCTATCCTCTAAACCTAACCCCATTTCCCTCAAAATAATATATACACACCTATATATATATTTTTTTTAGAAATTATTGTTCTGAGTCCTATAGAACCGGTCTCTGGTACACGGGAGCGACTCACACACCGCCACACTTAGATGATGAGAGAGAATTCCTGGAGCCCCAGCATCGTGTCCACCTCCTGGGGCACCGTGTCCACCTCCTCCTGGGCCACCGTGTCCACCTCCCGGGGCACCGTGTCCACCTCCTGGGGCACCGTGTCCACCTCCTGGGCACAGTGTCCACCTCCTGGGGCACCGTGTCCACCTCCTGGGGGCACCGTGTCCACCTCCTGGGGCACCGTGTCCACCTCCTGGGGCACAGTGTCCACCTCCTGGGGCACAGTGTCCACCTCCTGGGGCACCGTGTCCACCTCCTGGGGCACCGTGTCCACCTCCTGGGGCACCGTGTCCACCTCCTGGGGCACCGTGTCCACCTCCTGGGGCACAGTGTCCACCTCCTGGGGCACCGTGTCCACCTCCTGGGGCACCGTGTCCACCTCCTGGGGCACGTGTCCACCTCCTGGGGCACCGTGTCCACCTCCTGGGGCACCGTGTCCACCTCCTGGGGCACCGTGTCCACCTCCTGGGGCACAGTGTCCACCTCCTGGGGCACCGTGTCCACCTCCTGGGGCACCGTGTCCACCTCCTGGGGCACCGTGTCCACCTCCTGGGCACCGTGTCCACCTCCTGGGGCACCGTGTCCACCTCCTGGGGCACCGTGTCCACCTCCTGGGGCACCGTGTCCACCTCCTGGGGCACCGTGTCCACCTCCTGGGGCACCGTGTCTACCTCCTGGGCACCGTGTCCACCTCCTGGGGCACCGTGTCCACCTCCTGGGGCACGTGTCCACCTCCCGGGGCACCGTGTCCACCTCCTGGGGCACCGTGTCCACCTCCTGGGGCACCGTGTCCCACCTCCGCATGTCTCGCCCTGGCCGGAGGATCATACCGGGACTATACGACTGTCAACTAAATGTGAACCGAACTGTGACGGTGTCATGTGACAGTCATACAGGTGTGGGGGTGTGGCAGTGTGTACTCGCCTAGTTGTGCTTGCCGGGGTTGAGCTCTGGCTCTTTGGTCCCGCCTCTCAACTGTCAATCAACTGGTGTACAGGTTCCCGAGCCTACTGGCTCTGTCATATCTACATTTGAAACTGTGTATGGAGTCAGCCTCCACATCAATGCCTAATACACATAGTGCTGTTAGGTAGTAGGTATTCTCGCACATGCGCGCGCACACACACATACTCGTGCACACACCAGTCCTTCATGAAACGGACAGAGAGAAAGATCTGGGAGTTGATATCACGCCAAACCTGTCTCCTGAAGCCCACATCAAAAGAATATCATCGGCAGCGTATGCAAGGCTGGCTAACATCAGAACTGCCTTCCGGAACCTGTCTAAAGAATCATTCAGAACCTTGTATACCACATATATAAGACCAATCTTGGAGTATGCGGCCCCAGCATGGAGTCCATGCCCTGTCAAGCACAAGACCAAGCTGGAGAAAGTTCAGAGGTATGCCACTAGACTAGTCCCAGAACTAAGAGGCATGAGTTACGAGGAAAGGCTGAGGGAACTGTATCTCACGGCGCTGGAAGACAGATGAGCTCGGGGAGACATGATCACCATATACAAAATTGTCGAGAGAATTGACAGGGTAGATAAGGATGGATTATTTAACACGAGTGGTACACGCACAACGGGAATCAGGTGGAAACTAGTACCCAAATGAGCCACAGAGACATTAGAAAGAACGTTTTCAGCGTGAGAGTAGTTAGTAAATGACAGTGACGTGGTGGAAGCTGACTCCATACAGTCTCAGATGTAGATATGATAGAGCTCGAGAAACTCAGGAATCTGTACACCAGAAGATTGACGGTTGAGACTTGGACCAAAGAGCCAAAGCTCAACCCCCGCAAGCTCAACTTCCGCAAGCACAACTAGGTGAGTACACATACACAGTGCGTGCGCGCGCGTGCACGCATGTGAACGTACACATGCTGAACATGTGGTGTTTGGTCCCGACTCTCAACCACCAATCAACTGGTGTATAAGGTTCCCGAGGCTATTGGACACTCGTATCTTCATTTAAAGCTGTGTATGGAGTCTGCCTCCACCGCCTCACGCTCACCGTTCACTGCATGCCGTCTCTTCACTGCTCAACACACTGAAACAATTCTTGCTAATGTCTCTGCAGCTCATTTGGGCACTTCGTTTCCAAGTGTTCCCTTGTTCGTCAACCATCCATTCCTAATAAGTTGTCCAGGTCTGCCACCATCAACACCTCTGAAGACTTTGTATGTCGTAGTCATGTCTCCCGTAACTCCTATATGTCTTCCTCTGACGTGGCTAAATTTCTTTAGTTTCCCCATAAACCATCCCTGGTATTAGTTTAGTAACGTATGTCTGGACTTGCTATAGCTTGGTTGTTGTTGTTATTATAGATTCAACTACTCGGAACAAGTTCCAAGTAGCACGGGCTATGGTGAGCCCGTAGTGGACTTACCTGGCACAGGAGCGGGGCTGAATGTGCTGTATAGCTCGGTGTTTGTTACCTTGAGGCACGCTCACTCCTCGCCACTCACTGTAACACACAATCTTCTATGTGGAGAAGATACCTTCTATTTTGTACGTATTGCGTACTCCCTCACCAATTTCTGTACAATTGCGGCTGCTGACGCGTGTACTCAAGTACGTGAAGTAGTATTTTATGTGTAACTGTGTCAAAGGCTACATACAAGATACTGAGGGACACATACAAGATACTGAGGGACACACACAAGATACTGAGGGACACAGACAAGGTGGACATGAACAATTTCATTCATTTGGCAGAGAGGACACAGCACAAGGAAGTGGAAGGCTTGTAAGGAAATATTCATTCACCCAGTACCGGGTCAACAAGTGGACGCTCCTGAAAGAAGAAGTTGTGGAAGACACCCCCCTCCCCCCCCCCCCCCCCACACACACCTCTATGGCCAGATGCGACATAATGATTCAGATGTCAGGAAAGATAAGCAACAGGTACAAGAAAGGCATTAGACGGGGCCAAGAGTTAGACCTCACTCCGCCGTAGTCACTGTTAGGTTAAAAGAAGAGTAGCGACTACAGTCGGAGGAGAGGGGAGGGGGGGGGGCGGCAGGCAAGGTTGGTGGCCACCCCCACAAGTACCACCGGGAGGAGGAGGAGGAGGACTTGGGCACCATCGATCCCAGTGGTGGTGGTGGGAGTAACCAGGAGGGAGGGTGACACTGGCCACATCACCGCTCTGGTAGCTAGGCTCACCAGCCCTACTGGTTCAAGGTCACGCCGCCTGCCCCACACACTCACTCACACACACACACACGCTACACCACCTGCGGCAGGTGGCAACGCTGTCGTGAGGGAGTGTACTGGTCCACGCTGTGAGGGAGTGTACTGGTCCACACTGTGAGGGAGTGTATTGGTCCACGCTGTGAGGGAGTGTACTGGTCCACGCTGTGAGGGAGTGTACTGGTCCACGCTGTGAGGGAGTGTACTGGTCCACGCTGTGAGGGAGTGTACTGGTCCACACTGTGAGGGAGTGTACTGGTCCACACTGTGAGGGAGTGTACTGGTCCACACTGTGAGGGAGTGTACTGGTCCACACTGTGAGGGAGTGTACTGGTCCACACTGTGAGGGAGTGTACTGGTCCACACTGTGAAGGAGTGTACTGGTCCACACTGTGAGGGAGTGTACTGGTCCACACTGTGAGGGAGTGTACTGGTCCACACTGTGAGGAAGTGTACTGGTCCACACTGTGAGGGAGTGTACTGGTCCACACTGTGAGGGAGTGTACTGGTCCACACTGTGAGGGAGTGTACTGGTCCACACTGTGAAGGAGTGTACTGGTCCACACTGTGAGGGAGTGTACTGGTCCACACTGTGAGGGAGTGTAGTGGTCCACACTGTGAGGGAGTGTACTGGTCCACACTGTGAAGGAGTGTACTGGTCCACACTGTGAGGGAGTGTACTGGTCCACACTGTGAAGGAGTGTACTGGTCCACACTGTGATGGAGTGTACTGGTCCACACTGTGAGGGAGTGTACTGGTAAATACACACACGTTGAACACTGCCTATGTAGGGCAGACGTAAATCTGTGTATTTCTGTATTTCTGTATATAGGTCAGATTTGCATCTTATAAGCACTACAATCACCTTCTGTGCTTGACTTCAATAAAACACTGAACTGTATGTTTAACAGATCTCTCGCCCTGTCCATAGAGGACAGAAGAAAATGTATATATGTTCGTCAGCATTGTAATTGTGAGGCCACCTCTGTGGTAGAAAAATAAATAATAATAATAATTATAATAAACATACACGGTAAAACGATTTCCTGAAAATTCTTTTCAACTCGTTTGCTTTTCCAGCTTCCACTTTCATCATCTTGTCTTACCGTCAATTAATTTATAGAGGTTATCCTTGCCCACCATGTCCTCGAAGTGAGTGATATCTCACCCTTAGCTCAGCCTTTTCTCCCTAGTCCTCTGAACAATCGTGCTACTGCACTCCTTTATAGATATGGCTCTTGCAGGAGTCGGTGCCCGAGGCCAAGAGCATGGGCATGTTGTCTTCCACGCTCCTGCTAATATCACTTATTTTGTCCATGTTTGGGATTTCGTTCATAAAGGTGAGTGTGGATCTTCAACTTCCATGGTGTTTATTGGGGCGCTACACATCTTCTCATGCTGGGCTTTTGTGGGTCTGTCTTATTTGTAACAGTGGTGGTAGTGGGTGGTTTATTATTATTATTATTATTTTCTACCACAGACGTGGCCACACATTTACAATGCTAACCAGCATATATACATTTTCTTCCGTCCTCCATGGACAGGTTGAGATGTGTTAAACATATAGTTCAAGGGTTTATTGAACAATCAACCACAGAAGGTGATTCGGTGCTTTTAAAACGCTAAGCTAATCTACATACGTAAATACATAAATACACAGATTTACGTATGCCTAACATAAAGTGTTCGATATGTTGTTTACATAGTGTCATTAATGTGCATTTACAAAGGTGAAATGTAATTCTGATCAGCATCCATATATACTTTATACCCATATATATACATACACACACAGTGAATGTATATGCCTACCACTCTCCATAGTGTACAAGTCACTGGTAACAGGCGAACTGCCAAAAATTTGGAAGACGGCCAATGTAGTCCCAATGTACAAGAAGGGTGATAGGCAGGAGGCACTGCACTACAGGCAAGTGTCCCTAACTTGCATTCCATGCATGATGATGGAGAAGATTGTGCGAAAAAAGCTAGTGGAACATCTGGAGCAAAAGAACATTGTAACACAACATCAACATGGGTTCAGAGATGGCAAATCATGCCTAACAGGATTAATTGAGTTCTATGACCAGGCAACAAAAATCAGGCAAGAGAGAGAGGGCTGGGCAGACTGCATATTTCTGGACTGCCAGAAAGCTTTTGACACAGTACTACATAAGAGACTAGTGCACAAACTGGAGATGCAGGCAGGAGTGAAAGGGAAGGTACTCCACTGGATAAGCGAGTACCTAAGCAACAGGACACAGCCAGTCACCGTGAGAGGTGAGGTCTCGGAGTGGCGGGGAGTCACCAGTGGAGTCCCACAGGGATCAGTCCTTGGACCTATACTGTTTCTGATATACGTAAATGATCTTCCAGAAGGAATTGACTCGTTCCTCTCGATGTTTGCTGATGACGCGAAAATTATGAGGAGGATCAGGACAGAGGAGGATAGTATGAGGTTACAAGATGACCTAGACAAACTGAAGGAATGGTCCGACAAATGGCTACTAAAGTTCAACCCAAGTAAATGTAAGGTAATGAAACTAGGAGGAGGAACTAGGAGGCCAGTCACTGGATACCGAATGGGAGATGAAGTCCTTCACGAAACGGACAGAGAGAAAGAACTGGGAGTTGATATCACGCCAAACCTGTCTCCTGAAGCCCACATCAAAAGAATAACATCAGCGGCCTATGCGAGGGTGGCTAACATCAGAACTGCTTTCAGAAACATGTGTAAGGAATCCTTCAGAACCTTGTATACCACATATGTAAGGCCAATCCTGGAGTATGCAGCCCCAGCATGGAGCCCGTACCTAGTCAAGCACAAGACGAAGCTGGAAAAAGTTCAGAGGTATGCCACTAGGTTAGGCCCAGAACCAAGAGGCATGAGTTATGAGAACAGACTACGTGAACTGCACCTCACGTCGCTGGAAGACAGAAGAGCTAGGGGAGACATGATCACCACATACAAAATTTTCAGGGGAATTCACAGGGTGGACAAGGATGGATTATTTAACATGGGTGACACACGCACAAGGGGACACAGATGGAAGCTGAGTACCCAAATGAGCCACAGAGACATTAGAAAGAACTTTTTCAGTGTCAGAGTAGTTAGTAAATGGAATGCACTAGGAAGTGATGTGGTGGAGGCTGACTCCATACACAGTTTCAAGTGTAGATATGATAAGAGCCCAGTAGGCTCAGGAAACTACATCAGTTGATTGACGGTTGAGAGGCGGGACCAAAGAGCCAGAGCTCAACCCCCCGAAAACACAATTAAGTGAGTACAACTAGGTGAGTACACCCACACATATACGTACATATATACACACACGGGTGTGTGACAGTGGTGGTGGGTGTGACAGTGGTGGTGGTGGTGGGTGTGACAGTGGTGGTGGGTGTGACAGTGGTGGTGGTGGTGGGTGTGATAGTGGTGGTGGAGGTGGGTGTGACAGTGGTGGTGGAGGTGGGTGTGACAGTGGTGGTGGTGGTGGGTGTGACAGTGGTGGTGGAGGAGGTGGGTGTGACAGTGGTGGTGGTGGTGGTGGGTGTGACAGTGGTGGAGGTGGGTGTGACAGTGGTGGAGGTGGGTGTGACAGTGGTGGTGGAGATGGGTGTGACAGTGGTGGTGAAGGTGGGTGTGACAGTGGTGGTGGAGGTGGGTGTGACAGTGGTGGAGGTGGGTGTGACAGTGGTGGAGGTGGGTGTGGCAGTGGTGGTGGTGGGTGTGACAGTGGTGGTGGTGGGTGTGACAGTGGTGGTGGTGGGTGTGACAGTGGTGGTGGTGGTGGGTGTGACAGTGGTGGTGGTGGTGGGTGTGACAGTGGTGGTGGTGGTGGGTGTGACAGTGGTGGTGGTGGTGGGTGTGANGGACGTAGGTTCGAACCCTCGTCATGGCCCTTGTGGATTTGTTCATTAGTGAGTCCCAATCTTTAACGGCTTTTCTAATCATTGTAGTGACTGTGGATGTGCATCTAATGCAGCTGCTGTCGTTGGATTAATGTTTAGTTTGATGCGCAGGGCTTCTTCAGTAGCTTCACATTCCAGTAAGTAGTGCAATAGTGGCGCTCTGGTCTGTTCCACAGATATGACACTCTTTAACTATTGGGTTTATTACCTCCCAGCAGCACTGGAGGGGAGGGGGAGGTGGGATGTTATGAGGGGGGAGGGGGAGGTAGGATCTTATGAGGGGAGGGGGAGGTGGGATACAATGAGGAGGGCGGCGAGGTGGAATGCAATGAGAGAGGGTGACAAAGGCTTAGCAGGAAATCCCAAAGAGGTTAAATATTCAAGGCTTTCTTGTGGGTGTATCTCTTACACCACACCACATACACCAGGCTTCACACCACCACCACCACCTCATATCCCAGACCTCACCACCACCACATACACCAGGTAAATATAGTGAGAAATGAGGAAAAGGACCATGTAGTTCCTAATTATGAACGACCTACTGAAGAAGTGAGATCGAACATGTCATTATTGCAGATGATGCAAAGCTGACGAGGAACGTAACAAGAGATGAGGCCTGCAGGAAGTTAGAGATACACCTTGACAAACCCCAGTAGTGGTCAAACATATGCTTGCTGAAATTCAATACCAAGAAGTGCAAGATGGGAAAGAGGGAGAGCAGAGACCAAAAGGCATCTACACCATAAGGGAAGGAATCAGAAAGAGAGAGAGGTTTGGGAATGGATATGATTCCGACACTAACACCAGAGGCACACATTAACAGGGTATCAGCTGCTGCATATAGGACTCTGACAAATACAAGAACATCGTTTAGAAACCTAAATCAGGACTCTTTCAAAACCATCTATGCATTTGTAGGACCAATACTGGATTATGCATCACCAGCATGGAATCCGCAACTTGCAAAGCATAACGCCAAAACTGAAAACGTACAAAGGTTTGCAACAAGACTGGTGCCAGAGCTACGAGGGTTAAGCTACTAAAATAGGCTAATGGAACTAAATCTCACAACCCTTAAGAACAGAAGGAACAGGGGGGGGGGATATAACAACAACATGCAAGATCCCGAAGGAAATAGATAAGGTGGACAAGGAGAGCCTCTTGAGGTACAGGGAAAGCAAGACAAGAGGACACTGCAAGAGATACAAGAGGCAGGACATAGAGAGGTAGGCGCCGTGTAGATACTGGTGGGCAAGTAGCGATAGAGAGGATGTCAGGAGGCCTCACACCCCCACATACACGGCTGGCGTACATGCTTCAGGTGGGGGACACTCCCACAGTGACGGTGTTCCCGTCACCACCGAGTGTGACGGAAGTGTCTTCACTAGTTTACCCTTGTTAGACCGTGTCTGCCCACCTGCCAGTGTAACCAGCTTGTCTGCCGCTCTCAAGAGACCAGTTGCCCACCTGCCACACTGAGAAGGACCTCACTTCCACAAATACTGTGACGTATCACGTGTCAGCTGAAGCCAACACTGAAGTATCAGAGGCTCGAACATACTCGAATATTGTATCCAGGTACAATATTCGAGTATGTTGATGGATTGTCGTCACTGGTAGATTGGTTAATTCCATTGTATTTGTTCTGCTATTGCCTGATGGCTTGTTCATGAAACCTCTAATTGTTTTATGGATCTCAACAATGGCTGTGTTTCTTAAGGTGACATTCATTATGAATGTTGTTAAATTCTATTGTTTGCGTCGAGAAACAGCTCGCAGTTGCAGCTCTGTTATTGATAGGGTAGTAATTTTCCCCTCTCACTGAAGGGACACAAGCTGACATTTTCTTCAAGGTTTATTCTGATTATTTTTCCAAGAACTTCTTAAATCCCTGTTCTTGTTCTCTGTCCTTGTAGAGTTTATACCCCGAGGCGGCTCTGCTGTAGGGTGTGTCCTCGTCCCAGGCTCCCATCACGGATTCTAATTTTTTTCCAGAACTTTCCTTTGTTTCTGTAGTCAACTGGAATTTTTGCTTATTACGTCATCCCATTTTTTTCAATTTTGTTTTGCATATATCTTGCAGTTCCCTCTGTTGGCTTTTGTGCTCGTGAATCCACCTGTTGTATTAACTCATGATTTATTGTGTAGGGGGACAGGAAGCCAGAGTGTATTCATACACGTTAGGCTTATATCGAGGTCCCCCCCCCCCAGGCTGAATTACTGATCTCGCCCAGGATGCAACCCCAAGACAAGCTGACTAACCCCTGAGTACATACATACTGCTAGGTGAAGAGTTGCATTGGGAGAAAGGAAATGTGCTCAACCATTTCTGTCCCGCCCGGGATTAGAACCCGGTATTCAAGACTGTGCGTCGAGAACGGTTGTGTTCTACGCTCAGATCTGCCAGGAAGCAGGCAGGAATGTTGCCTTTGGTTGGTTTCATGATGTCGACCAAGGGAAGGTGGGGTCGTGTTGGTGGATGGCAGCACATACTCACCTAGTTATGCTTGTGGGGGTTGAGCTCTGGCTCTTTGGTCCCGCCTCTCAACCGTCAATCAACTGTCGTACCGATTCCTGAGCCTAACGGGGTGAGAATAGCTTGAGCTACCTCATCCCTTTGTGTGTATTTTACCTCAATAAACTTATTTAAATTTAAATTTCAATTCCTGAGCCTACTGGGTTCTATCATATCTACATTTAAAACTGTATGAAGTCAGCCGCCACCACATCACTGCCTAATGCATTTTATCTGTTAACTACTCTGACACTGAAAAAGTTCTTTCTAACGTCCCGGTGGCTCATTTGGGTACTCAGTTTCCACTTGTCTCCATGTTCGCGTACCACCCATGTTAAACAGTTTATCCTTATTTACCCTGTCAATTCCCCTGAGCATTTAGTAGGTAGTGATCATCAACATCAGAGGCCCGAGACTGTTCAACACGCTTCCACTACACATAAGAGGCATAACTGGCCGACCCCTCACAGTCTTCAAGAGAGAACTGGATAAGCACCTCCAAAGGTATTTGGCTGTGATTCATACGTCAGGCTGCGAGCAGCCGCGTCCAACAGCCTGGTTGACCAGTCCAGCAACAAGGAGGCGTAGTCGACGACAGGGCCGCGGGGACGCTAAGCCCCGAAAACACCTCAAGATTTATCTCAAGATTTACGCTAATTTGGCTGCAATGTCTGTCTCATTGGCGATCTGATAGGAAAGAACTTACTGACTCCCAACGACCTGAAAGTACTAGTATAAAAAGCTATGATTTGTTCAGATCTGAAACCTACATCTATGGGCAGCACAAAACGTCCACTAGACTGTGCGACACAGTGGTTGCAAGGATCAGGTTGGGTTACCGTTACCTGTGGCAGGTGGCTGCAGGTGACGGATCTCCCAATCCTGAGCACTCCAGTTGCAAACTCTGTGAGCTGGAACTACGGCACGATCTCCCGCACTACATCACTGAATGCCCAGTTATTAGACCTTTCAAACCAGTTGGCATGAGGTACCTGGAGCTTTGCAATTACTTTATTCACTCTCGTATTCTTGAAGATATCCTCACAGTGTACCCAAAATTTGCCAGTGCAGGCTACTAAACATATGGCCCTGTATGACTAACCATCCTGCGAGATGGGGACTTTTATTACCACTGCTACCTTATTCAATCTTGTGTTGATGATATCCTCAAAATGCATCCGGAGTCTGCCAGTGCAGATTGCTTATCACATGCCTTTGTATGACTAACCATCCTGTGTGATGGGGATTTTTTAGCATCAACTAGTTAGCTTTTTTGACACACTGTACTCCACTTCTATAATCTAGGGTAGCTGCACTAATGCAGATGTACCTAATGTATTAATAAAAAAAAAAATCTCAAGATTTTATACCTCCCTTTACTCTTCCGTGAAGAGTGTACCTTTAGTTGGTTGGAGCTCAATTGCCATCAACTTTTCCTAGAAATTATCTAGGAGTTTGTGTAGTAAATTACTCCTGACAGTAAGTGTTGCTCCGTCGTCGGAGTGGTCAGTTGTGTTGACCTGGAAAGTTATGTAGTTGAATATCTTGTCCAAATATAAAGAAAGATCCAAAATCGTTCTATGCCTATATGAGGTAAAACCTAAACAAAGGACTCAGTTGGACCATTATAGACAAGGCTACCAAGCTATAATGGACGATAAGGCAGCAAACACACTAAATGATTATTGTATATGAGTGATCACACTGGAAAGTTGGATGACTCCCATCACCCACACAAACGGTGGAAGGAGAGGTGGTGAATTAATTTAGGGATATATCCATAACAGGCGAGATAATTAGAAAGAACATTTACAAACTCAAAAGGACCCAGAAGCCACAGGTGGGATAGAATCCAATTACAGGAACTGGCAGAAGAACTATGTCTGCCGCTGAAACTAATTTTCACAAAATCACTGGACCAAGGGGTAGTCCCCCTAGATTGGGAACATGCAAATATCAACTTCTATTTTCACAAAAGGCAGAAAGAACTCAGCAGAAAACTACCGCCCGACCAGCTTGACATCACACATCTGAAACTCATGGGAGAATCCTCAGGGAGGGATCATTCACCATCTTTCTGTGAACCTTGAACAATCGACACAACATGAACTTGTTAAAAACAGCTCCTGCCTTACAAACTTGCTCACATTTTGGGGAAATATGAGATGCTTTTTCACCCACAGGTTTATTAATGCATGGAACCGCCTACCCGCCGAAGCCGCAACTGCCAAACGGTCTTGAACTTTAGAATCTCCCTGGAAAGGTCATCAAGGCAAATGGGGAGACCTTCGACAAGCCGCCGGCTTCCTGTCCTCGTCAAGGCCCTAGGGATAGTGGCCCTCATAACTCCGCTAAATCTTTATCTTCTCTCCTTCCCTTTTCCCGTGGTGTTACCTGGCCCTGTAC
>WNGS01164858.1:22776717-22795906 GCA_020271785.1 Procambarus virginalis
CCTGGATGGGGTTGTGGGAGGTAGTGAGTTATATGAGGCGTGTCTCTGGGTAAGTTGCCCAGTTGCCTTCCTCTGTGGAGTCCACCTTAGTACACTCACTGTCTTGTACTACTTGTAGTGGCTGGATGACTCCTGAAACTGTACGTCTCTTCCACATAGTGGGTCGTCATGCTAGTTTTGTTTTACGGAGGGGAGAGGAGGAGGGGAGAGAAGAAGGGGGAGGAGAGAGGAGGAAACGGGAAGGGAGGGAGAGAGAGGGGGCGGGGAGAGAGAGGGGCGGGGCGGGGGAGAGAGAGGGCGGGGCGGGGAGAGAGAGGGCGGGGCGGGGAGAGAGAGGGCGGGGCGGGGAGAGAGAGGGCGGGGAGGGGAGGGGAGGAGAGAGGGAGAGAAGGGTGTGGGGCAGAAGGGAGAGGAGGAGTAAAGATGATAGAGAGCATTTATTTGTTCATACAGAGAGGAGTTTAGAGGTGAAGGAAAGGTTGTATAAATGTTAAAGACAGCCTGAGTTACGAGAGGCGGCGGGCTGGCTGGCTGGCACTGCGCTAACAGGATGGTGCGCCTGGTAGCTAAGTTACGCTTGGCTCCTCATTTACCAGGTGTCAGAGTGTGTGTGTTCAGAAGGGGGTCACCTGTATGTCTCCCTTTACGGGTGACCATACAGCGGGGAGAACCATGAGGTGCCCTACGATGAGGCCAAATGCGTCACAACCATGCTGAACTTGAGATGCCACAACAAGACCTAGGGATACCGGGGGGGGGGGGGGGGGGGGAGGAGGGGCTACAATCCCAGCTGAGCGACATGCGGGTCGCCGGAGAGGTTGGTACTCCGGTCTCTCTGACAACCAGCTGAGCGGCAGCAGGCCGCCGGAGGGGTTGGTACTCCTTGCTTCTGTGACAACCAGCTGATGCGGCAAAATATCACGCCAGAAATTTACTCGTGCTTTTTGTTTTATGTTTGTGCGGTGCGTCCGTATGGTAGAGTGCGTCTGTGCGCGCGCACGTTATTGCACTGATGCCTACGCGTGCGCTTTGTACAGTAGTACCGACATGTGGCTCCGGTCGAGCTGTAACTCCTGAGACTCGCCTTTTAATTTGTTGTTAGTCTGGTGCAGACTTTTGTCCGTCACTTTACTTGACTGAATGTGAGTGAGTGAGTGAGTGAGTGAGTGAGTGAGTGAGTGAGTGAGTGGTGAGTGAGTGAGTGAGTGAGTGGTGGCAGGAGCGGCGAGGTGAGCGTGCGTGCGTGCGTGCTGCGCGTGTATGTGATTTTATCAACTATCTACACCTGCAGATCCTTATAGACGCGATAAAGCACCTAAATTATGGATCGTCTCAAGGCTCTCCAAATGTACTCTCTAGAAAGGAGACGAGAGAGATATCAAATAATATACACCTGGAAGATACTGGAGGGCAGGTCCCAAATCTACACAGTAAATAACAACGTACTGGAGTGAACGATATGGAAGAAAATGCAAAATAGAACCAGTGAAGAGCAGGGGTGCCATAGGCACAATCAGAGAACACTGTATATACATCAGAGGTCCACGGTTGTTCAACGTCCTCCCAGCGAGCATAAGAAATATTGCCGGAACAACCGTGGACATCTTCAAGAGGAAACTAGATTTATTCCTCCAAGGAGTTCCGGACCAGCCGGGCTGTGGTGGGTATGTGGGCCTGCGGGCCGCTCCAAGCAACAGCCTAGTGGACCAAACTCACACAAGTCAAGCCTGGCCTCGGGCCGGGCTTGGGGAGTAGAAGAACTCCCAGAACCCCATCAACCAGGTATCAACCAGGTAGCTAGCACGAAGAATACACGCCAACAAAGCATAATCCGCATCATCCACAACAGCTCAGTCTGTCAGGCTACCGCGCTCCTCTACGATATTCACATTCTCATATCACATATATAGACACTCACATAAACTATAGCCCCGTGCCCTGTGCCCAGGACACTAATAGTGTTAGCAGTATACACGACCACACAACAAACCTCCACACTGATGTAAACTGATGTAAACCAAGTCTTTGCCACACAGAACACACAAAGTCTTTGTCGCAGAAACATGACTGTCAATGAAGACAAGTTCCACGTCCGGTGCTACGGTAACAACGCAGATTATAACTGCCTCCCTATTAATATAAGGGTATAATTATCTGACCTCTTTCTGTGTTAAAAAGGCAACGTGATAAACACCTCCTGTGGGTACCAGATCAGGCTGCGTGTAACTCATGCACAGCCACACGCATCTGTGACTGTGCATATTTAATGCATTGGAACTACTGATGGTTGAAAAGCTGTGCTTAAGAGCAGAACTAGACCGTGCGAGCACATCTAGGTGATTGCACACACACACACACACACACACACACACACACACACACCACAACACACACACACACACACACACACAACACACACACACACACTACGACACTAGAGAAAAGAAGGGAGAGAAGAGATATGATAGGGACATATAAAATACTCAGGGGAATTGACAAAGTGGAAATAGATGAAATGTTCACACGTAATAATAACAGAACGAGGGGACATGGGTGGAAACTGGAAACTCAGATGAGTCACAGAGATGTTAGGAAGTTTTCTTTTAGCGTGAGAGTAGTGGAAAAATGGAATGCACTTGGGGAACAGGTTGTGGAAGCAAATACTATTCATACTTTTAAGACTAGGTATGATAGGGAAATGGGACAGGAGTCATTGCTGTAAACAACCGATGGCTGGAAAGGCGGGATCCAAGAGTCAATGCTCGATCCTGCAAGCACAAATAGGTAAGTACAAATAGGTAAGCACACACACACACACACACACAACACACACACACACACACACACACACACACACACACACACACACACACACATTATTAGAAAGAACTTTTTCAGTGTCAGAGTGGTTGACAAATGGAATGCATTAGGAAGCGATGTGGTGGAGGCTGACTCCATACACAGTTTCAAGTGTAGATATGATAGAGCCCAATAGGCTCAGGAACCTGTACACCTGTTGATTGACGGTTGAGAGGCGGGACCAAAGAGCCAGAGCTCAACCCCCGCAAACACAACTAGGTGAGTACACACACACACACACATCCATTAACAGGTGAAGATGTACACACGAGCACACCCTTGCAGTAGAAAACATACATTATATACATACATCTAAATAACCAAAATGTGTGCACTCATGCACATATGTATACACACACAGTCGGTCGAGAGGTGGGACCAAAGAGCCGAAGCTCAACCCCGCAAGCACAACTAGGCGAGTACATATAGAGGAAGAACAAAAAGAAAAATAGATCGGTGAGAAAGGCGGGATCAAGAGCTAATAGCTGGAGTCTGCATGCACAATAGGAAGCACAAAACAAACAGTCAATACACATGCACACTACCCAGCATCCATCAGGGGGTTACTGCCTTGGGAACCAGTGGATGGGCTTAGCGGGGACTTAATTGTTGGAAGTGCTCTATAAGACGCCAGGAAGTAGGATAACACTGCAGGAGGTGGTGACAGAGGCAGCCACTGTCATATGATGACATCATATGATGCCATGCGCAATTGAAGGGTTAAGAGCAAGGGTAGGGTATAAGAACTGTAAGGAGCCTAACCAAGGAGTGGAGATGAACAAGAGGACTGCAGTGAGAGGGACGCTGCCATATGAAGGGCAGCAACAGGCAACAATGCAAGGAAGGTGTTCAGGCAAGTAGGGACAAGAAGGCAAAACGCTCCCAGTAAAGGGAGTCTTCACCAACACAACTACAAAAGAGGCAATCTTACAAAACAATAACTTCAACATATACAAAGTTACTATGTCTTTAGAGGGACATAATAAAGGGAGAAATAGCATCAGATTTAAGGAAGAACTGCAGGGAGATGGAGCAGGATGGAGGTACGGAGTCCATGTGCTGCACATCGACAGCTCTCCGAGGTAAGTATAACAGAAGCATAAACCATTCTACTTCCAACACACTCCCTCCCCTAGCCTTCTCTCCACAAAATCATCCCACAAAAATTCTCACGAAACTTTAACCAAGCTGGGGGCCTGACAGCTGAGTGGGCAGCGCTTCGGATCCGTAGTCCTGAGCGAGTTCGATCCCCGGTGAAAGCGGAAACAAATGGGCAGTTTCTTTCACTCTGATGCGCCTGTTCACATAGCAGTAAATATATTTCTGCTTACTACTGTCTAACCTGGGAGTTAGGCAGCAGCTACGGGCTGCTTCCTGGGGATATGTAATAAAAAAAAGGAGGCCTGGTCGAGGACCGGGCCGCGGGGACGCTAAGCCCTGAAATCATCTGAAGATAATCTCCAGAAGATAAGCTCTAAGCCCCTCTACTGCCATACGTTGCCACCCTTGGCCGACCCCACTCTGGTACCCCTCCATCCCGTAATGTGCCCTGCCTCCTCCCTGGAGCCCTCTACCTCACACTGCTCCAGGCTGCATCACGCCAAGTGTTGACTCAACCCTAACACAACCCACCACCCTCTAACACCCGTGACGCCACACTCACTCATGTGCTCGAGCATCACTCCATACACACTTGCAAATATAGATATGATAAGAGCCCAGTAGGCTCAGGAACCTGTACACCAGTTGATTGCCAAGTCAGAGGCCGCACCAAAGAGCCAGAGCTCAGCCCCCGCAAGCACAACTAGGTGACTACACCAGGGACTGTACAAAAATGCAAGGGGGAGGGGGACAGGTGGGGTTAGAAAGTCAACAAACTCTGGGAACACACACACACACACACATCTGATGGAATACATCTGATGGAAGTGATGTGGTGGAGGCTGACTCCATACACAGTTTCAAATGTAGATATGGTAGAGCCCAGTAGGCTCAGGAATCTGTACACCAGTTGATTGACAGTTGAGAGGCGGGACCAAAGAGCCAAAGCTCAACCCCCGCAAGCACAATTAGGTGAGTACACACACACACACACACACACACACACACACACACACACACACACACACACACACACACACACACACACACACACGAGGAGAGTACATATGTAATAATACAGAAAAAACTGTCACATCCACAAATAAATGTAGTGTTCTCTCAGGCCTAATGCAGTAATAAAGGAGAAGTAATAAAGACGAGGGTAACTGACCTTGGTGATGAGAAAGGACTGAACATTCCAGATAGTGATGGCCAGCTGTGAAGGACTCTAGAAGAAGCAGGTGCCATAACAATGCAGTGATCCATAACAACAGTGAGAGAAATAAACAACCCTGCCGCAAGATTACAAGACACAGACAAGAGTATTACAGAAACAATGGGGCAGTTATTGCTGTAATGGAAAGAACACCCAAGGATCTCGACTGCTAATCATGGAAGACTTCAATCATGATATTGACAGACTGGGAGAACAGAGAACCTCATAGGGTCAAATATAATTCGTGAATATAATCAACTAACATTAGCAGCAACAAGATGCTTCCTAACTCGCCATGTCACGGGACCCACAAGAGTGACGGGGGTAATGCGAGCCGCCACCACTACACCTGACACTCATCATAAGCGAGTCATGACATATGACAAGTATACGTTGAATCCACTTAGGAATGAGTAATCCACGTGTACTGGCATTTAAGCTTCGGATGAAAGTAGGAATGGCATGTTCAGGAAAGGAGCCAGGAGGTAAACGGTTAACATAGTGGAAGTACGTAGGAAGAACTGAGAAAACACGATTTAGAGGGGGAAACCACACAGCACATGAGGGACTTCCTCACACAAATGGCGGGGAAGCCGTCGACAAAAGTGTTCCCGTAAAGAAAGAAAAGAAAAGAAGAGAGAGAGAAGGGGGGAGGGGTGAGAGAGGGGAGGGGGGAGGAGAGGGGATAATGAAACAATAGTATTTGCCATGATTACACAAAGAAGTGAGATTGGTGTTGAGAGCAGCCGACGACACTGGCCTTCAAGACCTGGCCCCCACCATGACCGCCACCATGACCCCCACCATGACCCCAACCACGACCCCCCACCATGGCCCCAACCATGACCCCCACCATGACCCCAACCATGACCCCCACCATGGCCCCAACCACGACCCCCCACCATGGCCCCAACCATGACCCCCACCATGACCCCCACCATGACCCCCACCCCCCCAGAGGCTCTTCAACACCCGGCCCCGAAATAGTTGAGTTACCCTCAAACAGCTGTCATATGCGACACCACCCTTGATAAGCCAGGCTGTGTGTGAGGGCGCCGTGCAGCACCGGTCACTACAACCCCCACACGACGCACGGTAGACATGGCTCAGACATGGACGAGACGGCCCGTGAGGAGAGAGGATACACTATGGGTGGGTTGGTGGTCACACACACACAAGGGGTTGCGAAAACACCAGGGGAGGAAAACAACATGAGGGGGACTATACACTAGGAAAGAGAAGACACTAGAGGAGGGGTTGCCACACTAGGGGAGCGCTGGTGACGTACCTGGTGGTGGTAGGACGATTGTAGAGGATACGAGGCTGGCTGGGAGGCCACTGTTGGCTGTCCTGAGTGTGGCCCGCTGTGTGGCCCGCTGTGTGGCCCAGGGTACCTCACCCCACCATACTGGGGGCCACCACCCCCACCCCACCGCCCCCACTCTGTTGGGGCCCCTGCTGTTGCTGCGGCCCCCCGCCACTCGGCTGTTGATGCTGTTGCTGTTGCTGCTGCTGTTGCTGCTGCTGTTGCTGCTGCTGTTGTTGCTGTTGTTGATGTTGTTGCTGTTGATGTTGCTGCTGCTGCGCCTTCTGCTGTGGACTGGGTCCAACCCACTGAGCGGCCCCTGCCTGCTGTTGCTGCTGCTGTTGTTGCTGCTGCTGCTGTTGCGGTCCCTGCTGCTGTGAACTCTGCTGTTGATGGTGAGGTCCTGGGCCTTGCTGGGGTGGTCCCTGTGGTGGTGGTGGTGGTGGTGGTTGTTGCTGTGGCGGTGGCGGGTGAGGGGCGTGGGGAGTGTGAGGGGCGTGGGGGCGTGAGGGGCGTGTCTGTACTGTAGAGCAGCAGGACCCGGGCCGGGGTTGGAAGGGGGCCGGCCGCCCTTGCCAGGTGGGCCGCCCCCAGAGTGGCCCTGGGGGTACCCCGGCCGTGGACCGTTACTGGCCTGAAACACACAAACCAAGTTACTTGACTCAGCCTCATGCACCGACTTACTCTACTTCACCAAACACTATGTCAACTCCCGTCACCACATACACACTCATATACACACACACACTGTATGGACTCTCTACACCAGTTGATTGACAGTTGAGAGGCGAGACCAAAGAGCCGAAGCTCAACCCCTGCAAGTACAACTAGGTGAGAACACACACACACACATCCCGTTCCTATTATACGTATACCATTTAACGGATAAAGAAAGGTCTTTATTGGCAATGTTTGCTGACGACGCTAAGCTAATAGGGCGAATCAGAGCTAAGGAGGAATGCAATACATTGCAAGTTGAACTAAGTAATCTCCACAAATGGTCTGATAAATAGTTACTAGAGTTTAACCCTGACAAATGCAAGGTTATGAGGATACAACTAGAATTAAGAAGACCTAAAATACAGACCAGGGTGAAGGGAAGACAACTTCCAGCTTCTGAAAAACAGAGATTTGAGAGTGGACATAACTGGGGACCTAACACCAGAGCCACACACCAGCAGGATAACGAGGGGCAGCACACGCCATACTGGCAAACCTCTGGTTATCCTTCACCAACGTGCACAGAGAGCTCTTCCGAGCGCTGAATACTTACTTTGCAAGACTCTTATTGAGCGTGCTGCCGCAGCATGGAACCCCATTTCAAAAGAAAACGAAAGGAGAGCAAAACTATAAAAGGTCCAAAAATATCAACAAAACTCGTACCTGAGCTAAGGGGACAGAGGTATGAAGAAAGACAGAGCACTGGATATCTCTACACTGGAGGAAACAAGAAATAGGGCTGACATGATTGTGACGTACAAGATACTAAAGGGATTGACAAATTAGATACAGAAGCAATGTTCAAAGTGAGGAACAGTAGAACAAGGGGACATAATTGGAAACTGAATTAACAAGTAAGTTACAGAGATGTTAAAAAGAACATGTTCAGTCCGTGTGTCGTAAATGGGAGGAAGGGAATAGGTAAGGAAGTTCTTGAAGCCAGTTCGATACACAATCTTAATTTATTAATATGATAAGAATAACGAGTGAAAAAGTCACAGCACTGAATTACAGATGGTGGAAAGGTGGGGGTTGGGAGCTGATGCTCGACCACACAACCAGGTAAGTGTGCGTGTCAGTCAGATATATATGTAGTAGATATCAGAGAAAATATAGGTCAGGAGTCGATACATTAGACAACTGACGCTAGAAAGGCGTCCAAGAGCTAAAAGCTCGATTTTGCAGGCACAGATAGTACACACACACACACACACACACACACACACACACACACACACACACACACACACACACACACACACACACACACACACACACAGTGCAGAGTGATAAGATAGGCGTAGGGAGCAGGAGGCCAAACACAAGGTACCAGGTGGGAGAGGTTATCCTTCAGGAGTCAGAACGAGAGAAAGATCTGGGGGTTGATATCACGCCAGACCTATCTCCTGAAGCCCACATCAAAACGATAACATCAGCGGTGTATGCAAGGCTGACGAACATAAGAACTGTCTTCAGAAACTTGAGTACGGAATCATTCAGAACCTTGTATACCTCATATATCAGACCAATACTGGAATATGGAGCTCCAGCCTGGAGTTCACATCAAGTCAAACATAAAACGAAATCAGAAAAGGTTCAGAGGTATACCACCAGGCTAGTTCCCGAGCTGAGAGGTATGAGCTATGAGGAAAGATTGCTGTAACTGAACCTCATGACACTGGAAGACAGGAGAGTTAGTGGAGACATGATCATTACCTACAAAATTATCAGAGGAATTGATAGGGTAGATAAGGATAAACTGTTTAACACGGGTGGTACGCAAACGAGGGAACACAGATGGAGACTGATTACCCAAATGAGCCACAGGGACGTTAGAAAAATCTTTTTTCAGTGTCAAGAGTAGTTAACAGACGGAATGCATTAGGCAGTTATGTGGTGGAGGCTGACTTCATACACGTTTCAAATGCAGATATGAAAGACCAATAGGCTCAGGAATCTGTATGTCAGTTGATTGACAGTTGAAAGGCAGGACCAAAGAGCCGAAGCTCAACCCCCGCAAGCACAACTAGGTGAGTACCATCAGGTGAAAACAAAGGTACGGGGCATAATATTAGCACAACTAGGTGAGTACCATCAGGTGAAAACAAAGGTACGGGGCATAATATTAGCACAACTAGGTGAGTACCATCAGGTGAAAACAAAGGTACGGGGCATAATATTTCACAATAGATGTATAAGGAAGTTACAATGGTATACATCTAGCGCTGATCTTTAATGAGGCATTTGAGAAGGGAGGTTTACCCATCTGTTAGAACACGGCAAATGTGTTATCAATGTATAAGAAAGGGGATAGGAAGGAGTCACTAAACTACAGACCAGTATCACTGACAAGCATCCCCCGCAAGGTACTCGAAAGTATAATTAAGAATAAGACTTGTTAAACACCTAGATAAGATGAGATATGTATACAAGCACCAACATGGCTTCAGGGAAGGGAAATGAGGGGGAGAGTAGTAGTGGTAGTGGTGGTAGTAGTAGTAGTGGTGGTAGTAGTAGTGGTGGTAGTAGTAGTGGTGGTAGTAGTAGTGGTGGTAGTAGTAGTGGTGGTGTAGGCCAATGTGAGGTGGTACGGAGTTGTGTACAAGCACGTATGTCCAACATGCGCCCTTTCCAAGCACACCCGCGGCCCACACAAACGATAGTGTAATTCGTCATTTAACGGCCACAATTGCAGTTTTTATCATTTAAACTAACATTTTTAATAGATTTAAAAAACACAAGAGAAACACGAATGCAGCTGTGAGGCGAGCGAGTTAATACTTCTAACAATAGACATAACGTTAACTGTTCATTCACCTTTGATGTTACCAAGCAAGAAGAAAGCCTGCAGATACAACTATTACAAATACAGTCGGGTTCTACACTCAGAGCAAAGGATCTTCAAGTGAGACCTGGTTTCATTTCAAACCTTCCTGAAAAGTTTAAAACCTTCAGAAAGTTTGGCACAAGGATTATGGCAATGTTCGGTTCTACCTGAGAGTGTGAACAGTTATTTTCCTTCGTGAAATGAACCAAACCTTCTCGGAGAACAAGACTGACTGATCAACACTTGTCATTTCTGATCCAAGTGGCAACTGCACACATTCCAGCCAGACACAGCTAAAGTTGTGTCAAGGTGTCAAGGTGAGACACCTTGACACAACTAACCTGACACATTAAGAGGTGTCAAGCCACAGCACAAAACACTAAAAATTATTGAACATTGTAAATAAATGATCATTTTGAACTGTTGTAATTTTTGTACAATGTATTTGTTGCTGTTGCATAGAAGTCTACGTTGCCGTTTACATTTTGTTTTCTTTTGTTAAATTACTTCATTACTTTGCATTCATGAATGTGGCGAGGCGCTAAACCATTTGTATACACATTGTATGTTTCTAAGTTTAAGTAATACAAATATTATGCAATAATTTGTATTAAATGACTTGACCAGACCACACACTAGAAGGTGAAGGGACGACGATGTTTCGGTCCGTCCTGGACCATTCTCAATCGACCTGAGAATGGTCCAGGACGGACCGAAACGTCGTCGTCCCTTCACCTTCTAGTGTGTGGTCTGGTCAACATACTTCAGCCACGTTATTTTGACTCATCGCCTGCATTAAATGACTTCAAATGGTTGTGGTGTGTGGCCCTCATGACACCAATGTGGCCCATATGGCCCTCGGGGACCCTCAGATGTGGTGTGTGGCCCTCATGACAACACCAATGTGGCCCATATGGCCCTCGGGGACCCTCAGATGTGGTGTGTGGCCCTCATGACAACACCAATGTGGCCCATATGGCCCTCGGGGACCCTCAGATGTGGTGTGTGGCCCTCATGACAACACCAATGTGGCCGATATGGCCCTCGGGGACCCTCAGATGTGGTGTGTGGCCCTCATGACAACACCAATGTGGCCGATATGGCCCTCGGGGACCCTCAGATGTGGTGTGTGGCCCTCATGACAACACCAATGTGGCCCATATGGCCCTCGGGGACCCTCAGATGTGGTGTGTGGCCCTCATAACACCACCAATGTGGCCCATATGGCCCTCGGGGACCCTCAGATGTGGTGTGTGGCCCTCATGACAACACCAATGTGGCCCATATGGCCCTCGGGGACCCTCAGATGTGGCGTGTGGCCCTCATAACACCACCAATGTGGCCCATATGGCCCTCGGGGACCCTCAGATGTGGTGTGTGGCCCACATAACACCAATGTGGCCCACAGGGCCCTCGGGAGACCCTCAGTTTAACATGCCTGGTGTACAGGATAGCTACCAGGACCTATACTATTCCCTATTGATGGTAAATGATGCCAATGTTTGCTGGTGAAGCAACATCAATGAGAAGAGTCGGCACAGATCAACATTGTGAAAAACGCCAATGAAATACGTAGACCAGCTGCAGAACCAAGCCTAGAAACGACCACCAGAGTTCAATAGGGATAAGTGTAAGGTGATGAACATGTGTAGAAGGGAGAGGAAACCCGCATGACGGTAAACAATGAAGGGGGCGCCCCACAGCCCCTAATTGAAGAGAAACGCAGAGTCTTACCCCCCAGAGAGAGACAGCAACGGGACAGCGTCCGCAGCATATGCCAAACTGGGACCAGATTCACGAAGCAGTTACGCAAGCACTTACGAACCTGTACATATTTTCTCAATCTTTGGCGGCTTTGTTTACAATTACTAAACAGTTAATGAGCTCCGAAGCACCAGGAGGCTGTTTATAATAACAACAGTTGATTAGAAAGTTTTCATGCTTGTAAACTGTTTAATAAATGTAACAAAGCCGTCAAATATTGAGGAAAGATGTACACGTTCGTAAGTACTTCCGTAACTGCTTCGTGACTCTGGCTCCTGGACAATATAGGAGCATCTTTCAGTAAGTCAATAAGGAGGCATTCAAAATATTGTGCAACACTTACGTGAGGCCAGCCCAATAGTATGCCGCCCCCACGTCCAGCCCTTATCTTAAAAACACACAAGAGAGAGGATGGGGGGGGGGGGGTGGAACACGTTAAGAGATACATATAAAACGTAAAGAACACACATGGTGGAGCAAGGAGGACGTGCTCACGATGACCACCAACAGAACAAGGTGCTTATGGAAGCCTGTGGTCACAGATAAGCCACGGAGATTGTATACAGTTATCTTTTTAGAAATTAATGTTGTCGGGGCCGTCATTCTGGCGCAGACTGCCTGTGTATACTTCAGACTTATACCGAGGTCCCCCCCCCCTTCCCCAGGATGTAACCCCACAACCAGCTGACTGTAAGGTAAACAAAGACTTTAGGTTTCAGGACACCTACCCAACCATTTCTGTCCCGCTCGGGATTTGAACCCGGGATTCCCGATTGAGAGTCGACAACGAACCCACCTGTACTATCTTTCAGGTCGTATGACCTGAACCTTTTCTATGGCCACATTTCTGTAGCTTTGTGTGTGGCTGTTATACATGGTTGTTGATACTCAACAGTGACTGGCCACAGTGGTTTCCTCAGTGGACACGGGTCTTTTTTCAGTCTTTCTAAATTCAGTCAGTCTAGGAATCTTTCTGCGCGGTCCCTAAGCCTCTGACTGGCCCGCTCCTTGTTTCTTGTTTCTGTCTTATTTAGACGGTATATGAGTGTTTATGACTCGTATGTTGGCTTCGGTATGACAACTGTTAACATGTCAAAGGAACTACCTGGATGGGGTTCTGGGAGTTCTTCTACTCCCTAAGCCCGGCCCGAGGCCAAGCTTGACTTGTGAGAGCTTGCTCCACCAGGCTGTTGCTTGCAGCGCCCCCGCAGATCTACATATCCACCACAGTCCGGTTGATCCGTCGGACCTAAGGACTATCAAAAGAAGAAACTAAGATGAACTACCCCTAATGAAGAACTAAGACTACCCTCCAGTAATGAGAGAGTAGTCCTACTTAATATTATGCTACATGCCAAAGTTATAAAAAACAATGCCCCCGCACTCCACCACGAAGCACTGTTCAAATATAATTGAGATCCATTTTAAACCACTCTAGACTGTTCCTTCAGTCTTCCACAAACACTGCTAAAAGTACACTGCAGTTCTCAAATAACGCATCTTTTTGTATACAGTTTGTGTCCATTGTGTCCCGTGTTGGAGTTGGAAAGCATGCAAAGGCAAATATCAACAGTAACTTCAGGCTATATAATGCAATTATTAAAAATATACAAATGAAAAGATTAATTCAGATTTACAAGAAGTAAGAAATGGCCGAAGACCACAAAGCCGCAGCATTAAGAGCAACTGACAACTTTGGTAATTTGAGGCGTACATTTGGAAGGTGAGCGCTGTCATCTTCCCAGGCACCAGGCACCAGGTGTCAAGCACCAGGCGTCAAGCACCAGACACCAGGCACCAGACACCAGACACCAGACACCAGGCACCATGCAGGTACTGTGGTGGTGGGGCCAGGTGGCCTAGGCTATAGGTTGCTCACCCGGCAAGTTACTAAGGCTAACTTACTGTACAATCAACTGTGTAACTATTTCACTGGCCGACCTCCCACAGTGTTCAAGAGAACTAGATAAACACCTCCAAAGGATACCTGATCAACCAGGCTGTCATTCATACGCCAGGCTGCGAGCAGTCGCGTCCAACAGCCTGGTTGACCAGTCCAGCAACGAGGAGGCCTGGGCAAGGACCGGGCTGCAGGGACGCTAAGCCCCGAAGCCATCACAAGGTAACCTGATGTACTGTAAGACATCCTAACAATGTAACCTAAATTTGCTTGTCCCAATACGAAACATGGGCTGCCTGTCTCACCAATATACCCTCGTCGTGTATGACAGCCTCGTCATGTATGACAGCCTCGTCATGTATGACAGCCAATAACACAAAGTTGCATTTACAAACTGGTAAATTAAATTATGTATAATGAGTGATGTAGCAGATTGTGATCTCATGAAATATATACAAGTGCTCAAATATTATGTATGATGCTCTGTCCTGTGTGGCAGTGAATATACTAAGCATCCTCACTGTCCTGTGTGGCAGTGAATATAAGCAGTATATTCCACATGCCCACGTGTATTCCATGTGGCCGAGTGGAATTCAATACTGTTCACGGTTGTTCAACACCCTACCAGCGAGAATAAGAAATATTGCCGGAACAACCATGGACATCAACAAGAGAAAACTAGATAATTTTCTTCAAGAAGTGTCGGACCAACCGGGCTGTGGTGGGCCTGCGGGCCGCTCCAAGCAACAGCCTGTTGGACCAAGCTCTCACAAGTCAAGCCTGGCCTCGGGCCGGGCTTGGGGAGTAGAAGCACTCCCAGAACCCCATCACAAGCAAGTATCAAGCATCTCGCTACAGTCAAACCTAATCGAATTACTCAGATTATGCAAAAGTGAATATTAATATTTTCAGTTGTATTAATATTAAATTTTATTAAACTGAATATTAATATTTTATTAATAAAGATGACAATAATAATCATGGGAAATGGAACATAAATACAAGACCCCACAAGAAATGATGGACTTTAACCAGAGTTGATGTATTGCTCGGTGAGCAGAGTGAAGATAACAGAGAGGCCTACCAGATAACAGAGAGGGGTACCAGATAACAGAGAGGGGTACCAGATAACAGGGAGGGGTACCAGATAACAGGGAGGGGTACCAGATAACAGAGAGGGCTACCAGATAACAGAGAGGGCTACCAGATAACAGAGAGGAGCACCAGATAACAGAGAGCTACCAGATAACAGGGAGTAGCACCAGATAACAGAGAGGGCTACCAGATAACAGAGAGGGATAACAGAGAGGGCTACCAGATAACAGAGAGGGGCACGAGATAACAGAGAGGGGCACCAGATAATAGAGAGGGGCACCAGAGAACAGAGAGAGCTACCAGATAACAGGGAGTAGCACCAGATAACAGAGAAGGCTACCAGATAACAGAGATGGATAACAGAAAGGGCTACCAGATAACAGGGAGGAGCACGAGAGAACAGAGAGGGCTACCAGATAACAGAGAGAACTACCAGATAACAGAGAGAGCTACCAGATAACAGAGAGGAGCACCAGATAACAGAGAGGGCTACCAGATAACAGAGAGGAGCACCAGATAACAGAGAGGGCTACCAGAGAAGAGAGGGGCGCATGAGCAAGTGAGGAGTGAGAAGAGAAGCATGACACAAGGGGGGGGAGGACAACTCAGGCATCACAAGGACCCCCGTGGAGCATCACGGCCCCACAAGTAACAACTCAAGGAACACCTCGTCAACCTCACCCTAACAAGGCACTCATTCCCCTCACAGTGACTGCCCATTACTTAACCTCAGGGGCAGGTCGGCCTCAGGGGCAGGTCGCCCTCCCTCCCCTCCCACAAGCGGGCCCTCAGGGACACATGAGAAGGGCTGGAAGAGGCAGGGGGAGAGGGAGGAAGGGGAAGAGAGGGAGGGGGGGGGGCGGCGAGGAGGAAGCAGGACAGGTTTGTGGGTCAATACAGTGGTTGGAACACGTGATCAATATGTGGCTAGCTCAGCATACCTCTACTACCATCACTGATGCCTCCACTACCATCACTGATGCCTCCACTACCATCACTGATGCCTCCACTACCATCACTGATGCCACCACTACCATCACTGATGCCTCCACTACCATCACTGATGCCTCCACTACCATCACTGATGCCACCACTACCATCACTGATGCCTCCACTACCATCACTGATGCCACCACTACCATCACTGATGCCTCCACTACCATCACTGATGCCACCACTACCATCACTGATGCCTCCACTACCATCACTGATGCCACCACTACCATCACTGATGCCACCACTACCATCACTGATGCCTCCACTACCATCACTGATGCCTCCACTACCATCACTGATGCCTCCACTACCATCACTGATGCCTCCACTACCATCACTGATGCCACCACTACCATCACTGATGTCTCCACTACCATCACTGATGCCACCACTACCATCACTGATGCCACCACTACCATCACTGATGCCTCCACTACCATCACTGATGCCTCCACTTGCATACCTGCCCCTCCCCACCCCCCACCCCACACATACACACAATCCTGGAGTATGCGGCCCCAGCATGGAGCCCGTACCTTGTCAAGCACAAGACGAAGCTTAAAAAGTTTAAGAGATATGCCTCTATGATAGTCCCAGAACTAAGAGGCATGAGTCACGAGGAAAGGCTGTGTGAACTGCACCTCACGTCGCTGGAAGACATGATCACCACATACAAAATTCTCCGGAGGAATTGAAAGGGTATACGAAGATGGATTATTTAACACGGGAGGTACACACACAAGGGAATACAGGTAGAAGCTGAGTGCCCAAATGAGGCACAGAGACATTAGAAAGAACTTTTTCAGTGTCAGAGTAGTTAGTAAATGGAATGCATTAGGCAGTGATGTGGTGGAGGCCGACTCCATACACAGTTTCAAATGTAGATATGATAGAGCCCAGTAGGAACAGGAACCTGTTCATCAATTGATTGACGGTTAAGAGGCGGGACCAAAGAGCCAGAGCTCAACCCCCACAATCCCAACTAGGTGAGTGTACACACGCACGCACGCGCACACAACCCTGCCCCCCCCCCCACCTCATCCACAGGTACATCCACAGAGGAGGACAGCTTGAGGCTTCAAGAAGACCTGGACAAGCTGCAGGAATGGTCGAACAACACCCCGACAACATGCAGCCACAACACCATAGATGTATTATCCCGGAACACTGCAGACTATATACACAAGACAAAACAACAGAACTATGGCAAAGACTTCCCTCTGAGGGACCAGAGACGGAAGGGAGGGGGGGTTGAACGTGACATACATGTGACATATGTGAACGTGACATACACAAGATACACAGCCATCCCAAGACACCATCAGCTGCTGGTCAACATCGAGACCAGGGATGGGAGGTGGCTAGTCCATAACCTGGAAACACTTGCTTGGGAGGCAGGGACTACTGCATGCTTGAGTGGCACTATGGTGCAGGGACGGGGGGGGGGGATGGCACTATGGGGCAGGGCGGTGGCACTGATGGTGGCAGGGACGGGGGTGGGGGGGGGGGGGCACTATGTTGGCAGGGACGGTGCCGAACTGATGGAGGTATAAGAGATGGTGAGGGATGGTGAGGGACTGGGTGAGGGATGGTGAGGGATGGTGTGTGAGGAAGGCAGAGAGTCACCAGCACAGTCACTCAGGCCCTTGGGACCTTGTCCCCCCCCCCTTCACAAGAAGACACCAGTTACCTGAGGCGGCCCCACCGGACACACCCACCTGCGGCGGCCACATCCACCGGACACACCAGACACCTGAGGCGGCCACACCACCGGACAAAACACACACCCACCTGCAGGGGCGGCCACACCACACGGCAACACACACCACCTGAGGCGGCCACACCCACCCGGACAACACCCAACACACACCTGAGGCGGCCACACCACCGGACAACACACATAACTGAGGGACGGCCATCACCACCGGACAACACACACACTCTAAGGCGGCCACCCACCGGACAACACACACACCTGAGGGCCACACCTCCGACGAACAGTACACTGAGGCGGTCCACACCACAGCGGACAACACACACACCTAAGGCGGCCACACACACCGGCACAACACACACACATGAGGCGGCCTGGTTGATACCTGGTTGATGGGGTTCCTGGGAGGTCTTCTACTCCCAAAGCCCGGCCCGAGGCCAGGCTTGACTTGTGAGAGTTTGGTCCCTAGGCTGTTGCTTGGAGCGGCCGGCAGGCCCCACATACCCACCCCAGCCAGGCCTTGGGTCCGGACTTCCTTGGAGGAATAAATCGGGCCACACCACCGGACAACACACATAACTGAGGCGGCCACACCACCGGATGCAACACCACTACACTGAGGGGGCCACACCCACCGGACAACACACCACACACCTGAGGCGGCCACACCACCGGACAACACCACCACCACCTGAGATGCGGCCACACCACCGGACAACACACACACACCTGAAGAGGCGGCCACACCACCAGACAAGCACACCACACTGGAGGCGGCCACCCCACCAGGACACACAAACCCCACACACCGGACACCACCCTGAGGCGGCCACCACCACCCGGACAACACACACACACAACCTGAGGCGGCCACACCACCGCACAACACACACACCTAAGGCGGCCACACCACCGGGACAAACACACACACCTGATGCGGCCACACCACCGGACAACACCACACCTGAGGCGGCCACACCACCGGACAACACACACACCTGAGGCGGCCACCACCACCGGACCAACACACACCACATGAGGCGGCACACACCGGACAACCACACACCTCAAAACTACACCCGTACTTATTGTGTTATAAATCGATGGTATAAAATATAACAATTCTATGATTTTCTCTGATTACGTTTTCTGTCGACTGATATTCTCGGGCAGCGGTCGCCAACCGCCCGGAGCTCACAGATCACCAAATTAATCATTTTAAATCCCGCGGACCACCAATCAAGAAATGATAGTTATTATAGTAAACTTCTGTACAATATTTGATGCCGTTAAATACAACACTTAAAAAAAATACACAGTTAGATACAATACACACTAACATTGTCTTGGGCCCACCAGTTGGCGACCGCTGTTCTAGGGGATACTCAAATAGTTTTCGAATATCAAATTTGCCATGGTTGAGAATAATACACTGTTACAGCATATGAAACCTAAACCAAACCAAACCACAAACCTAATCATAACCAAACCAAACCTAAGCTAATCATAACCAAACCATGGAAAGGTGATAGAAAATAGCACTAATTACGTAGTTGTTTTGAAGTAATTACTATGAGGGTACATACCCCCCTGCGGACAGGTTGCAATTCTTATATGGGTTATGAAGTCAGAAATTAGATGGAATATTTGGACGGAGAAGAGGAACGGTGCCCAACCACTATGACCACCGG
>WNGS01164858.1:22802136-22837521 GCA_020271785.1 Procambarus virginalis
GAGAGAGAGAGAGAGAGAGAGAGAGAGAGGGTACCACCTCTGGTGCCAATGTGGGGACCCATAGCCTCGGAGAAGAAAATAAAACGTATTCAGAGGAGACCTTGTGGTTTCTACTGAACACTAATATTTTTCTTCTCCTACCACCCCCATTCTTTTGTATGTACACATATATATTGCTTATTTGAACTTTGTTACAAAAAAGGAGTTACATATAGGTTACAAAGAGGTTATCATAGGTTGTCGAGTTCTCCAGCTCCTCAGATGGCGGGCAGGAGGGCAGGAACCTGGATGCAGTGTGCATTTCCCTATATATATATATATATATATATATATAGATATATATATATATATATATATATATATATATATATATATATATATATATATATATAGGATTCGAACCCAGACAGCCAGGAGCACTATGCACTTGGCATACCTGATACCTTAACCACTAGACCACATGACTGCACAAAAATCTTGGTAGTCGTTAGACTATTATAAATAAAATAGTTTCACGACTACCAAGAATTTTGTATAGTCGTGTGGTCTAGTGGTTAAGGTACGAGGTACGCTAAGGTCTTTAGATAATTACTTTCTTACTTACGAACGTCAACATTTCTTCAGTTTAGTTTAGTTCAGTTATTATGGCCCTCATACGCATCTTGTGGGCGGTAGGGAAAGGGTTATAGAGGCACATAATGGGCTCAGGGATTGAACAACACAATTCATTTAGGTAAACAAGTTACAATCTGATGAACTGGTTACAAAATTCAATGCACATCGTCACATCAACACTGGGCTCGAGACCGACCACAAGTACAGTTTCTAAATTAAGCAACTGACATGTTGACGATTCGTCAGCCTTACAGCTGAGTGGACAGCGCTTCGGATTCGTAGTCCCGAGGTTCCGGGTTCGATCCCCGGTGGAGGCTGAAACAAAAGGGCAAAAAGTTTCTTTCACCCCTGATGCCCCTATTACCTAGCAGTAAATAGGTACTTGGGAGTTAGACAGCTGCTACTACGGGCTGCTTCCTGGGGGGTGTAATAACAAAAAGGAGGCCTGGTCGAGGACCGGGTCGCACGGACGCTAAGCCCGAAATCATCTCACGATAACGATGCACGAAATGTTATGCATGTTAGTGGCTTTGCGAGAGTGTAAAAATATCACTCTAATGTAATCTCACCAACCCATTGTATCTTCTTGTAAATAAATTATTATTATTATATATTATTATTATTATTATTATTATTATTATTATTATTATTATTATTATTATTATTATTATTATTATTATTATTATTATTATTATATTATTATTACATTTCTTCACGAATACCAGTCTGTTCTATCCGAACGACTCGCTTCACGAACGCCAGACTTACTTCATGAACGTCAGACTTATTCACGACCGTAATAGGTGTTGCTTCACGAACGTCAGAGTTGCTTATTTCATGAACGTTTGAAATGTGTCATCCGACTCACCAAATTCACATATTCATGCCTCCTACAAGTCATGTCAAGTTCTGTTTAATCTAAAAAAAATCTGAGCATTTCAGGCATTGTCTGAGATTCTATTAGTGTAAATATACGGCACGAAAGAGTGAACTGTGACATTTTTCATCATTCGTCTTGCAACGTTTTCGAAAAGGTCGCGTCGTGACGTCACAGGCGCTGGTGTGTGATCCTGGCCGCTGATTGGTTCTTTTGAAGATGGCGCTTCCACCCCCGAGATCGATGCTGTTTTGGTAAAATGTCCCTAAATCTAGGGAAATTTCCCACACGGGCTCCCAAACCTTCGATCTATCATAACTTTTTGTTTCAGTAGTAGTTTAGTACAATAAGGTTTCTAATTTACATTATAACTTACAAACCACTTGTCGTTTTATTTGCCAGAGGACGACTGGGAGGAAGGCCGAGGGATGGACACAGCTAGGTTAGTGGAAGCCATTCCATCGCCATTTTCAAAAACCTATAATTATTTCCTCTTATGTTTCCATTTAAAGCATATTACAAAACTAAATTTTCACATTATAATGCATTTTGTAAATAAAATAGTTTACTGCTGGTGAAATTGTACCTGGTACACAGAACTTGAAATTAATTGCTTCAGAGAGCTGTAATATACGAATTTATATGCACCATATATATATAGTTCTTAAAATATACGAAAAACTACTTAATATTTGTAATCAATAATGCTGTTAAATTTAGTGAAAAATCCCAAACACGTTGAAATATATATTAAGCTTCCTTTAAAATCAGTATGAATAAAAATCAAAACTAAGCTGAAGTTGTCGTTACGTGGAACTCAGAATATCTCAATATAATTAAATTAATGAAGAAATCAACATAAAATTATAAATAAATAATAATATTGTTATATTAGCAAAAGGTCCCTGCACTAGCCATCGACGGGGTCCGCTGGAGCATTATCTCAACGCCCAGATTCAAAATAAATCTGATAACTAATTGTCCTGGTATATCTATAGATAGGTGTAGATGTGTTTATATGGTAGATGGTAGACGGTAGACGGCGGAAGAGGGAGTTGTAGTCTTTGTGTGGTGTGGTGATGGCGGGGGAGGTGGCGGGGAGGGAGGTGGGGGAGGGTGCTGGGGTAGCGCGGGACGACAGACGCGCCAACACTTGTGGTGGGGAGCCAGGTTATGTCCCACGCTGCACCACCACCACCCCGGACATGGAGAAGAGGATAGAACTGGAGAGACGGGCAGAAGTCCTTCCAAGGTAGGTAGGAGGCGCAGGGGCCAGGCCAGGGCGGGCCTTGACCAGTGTTGGCGGCAGTGTAATGAGGAGAGGAAGGAGGTGCGTCACAGAGACGGGCACCGCACTGGTGACGGGTCAAGGGGCCCCTTCCCAACACCTTGACAGGACTGTGTCCTGGGCATGGGGGCTCCCCAGGGCATGTCCTGTCCGCTGCCCTCACAGCCGGGCAGGATGGTGGTGCCCTGGAAGGTGGGGGAGGGGTGGGGGGGGGGCGGGCAGCGGCGTCTTGAGCCACCTCCGCCAGCATCACCATCTCCCTCCTGGGCATCCCGGGCCTCGCCACCCTCTCTCCTCCCCTGCTCTCACCTCCTTGTTTACCCTGCCAGGCCACACCACCCAGCTGCCAGGCCACACCACCCAGCTGCCAGGCCACACCACCCAGCTGCCAGGCCACACCACCCAGCTGCCAGGCCACACCACCCAGCTGCCAGGCCACACCACCCAGCTGCCAGGCCACACCACCCAGCTGCCAGGCCACACCACCCAGCTGCCAGGCCACACCACCCAGCTGCCAGGCCACACCACCCAGCTGCCAGGCCACACCACCCAGCTGCCAGGCCACACCACCCAGCTGCCAGGCCACACCGCCCAGCTGCCAGGCCACACCGCCCAGCTGCCAGGCCACACCGCCCAGCTGCCAGGCCACACCGCCCAGCTGCCAGGCCACACCGCCCAGCTGCCAGGCCACACCACCCAGCTGCCAGGCCACACCACCCAGCTGCCAGGCCACACCGCCCAGCTGCCAGGCCACACCACCCAGCTGCCAGGCCACACCGCCCAGCTGCCAGGCCACACCACCCAGCTGCCAGGCCACACCACCCAGCTGCTAGGCCACACCACCTAGCTGCCAGGCCACACCGCCCAGCTGCCAGGCCACACCACCCAGCTGCCAGGCCACACCGCCCAGCTGCCAGGCCACACCACCCAGCTGCCAGGCCACACCACCCAGCTGCCAGGCCACACCACCCAGCTGCCAGGCCACACCACCCAGTTCCCAGGCCACACCATCCAGCTGCCAGGCCACACCATCCAGCTGCCAGGCCACACCGCCCCGCTGCCAGGCCACACACCACCCAGCTGCCAGGCCACACACCACCCAGCTGCCAGGCCACACACCACCCAGCTGCCAGGCCACACACCACCCAGCTGCCAGGCCACACACCACCCAGCTCCCAGGCCACACACCACCCAGCTCCCAGGCCGCACCGCCCAGCTCCCAGGCCACACACCACCCAGCTCCCAGGCCACACACCACCCAGCTCCCAGGCCACACACAGCCCAGCTCCCAGGCCACACACAGCCCAGCTCCAGGCCACACACAGCCCAGCTCCCAGGCCACACACCGCCCAGCTCCCAGGCCACACACCGCCCAGCTCCCAGGCCACACACCGCCCAGCTCCCAGGCCACACACCGCCCAGCTCCCAGGCCACACACCGCCCAGCTCCCAGGCCACACACCGCCCAGCTCCCAGGCCACACACCGCCCAGCTCCCAGGCCACACCCCCTTAACTCAAATCACACCAACCAACTGGCTCCCAGATCACTTATCAATTACTACAGACCTTAACAATCATCTTTATAGACTTGCCAGCTACCAGACAATCTCATATAACTGTCAGTTTTCACTAGTAATGTTATGTCATCAGCCAACTGTCAATCTGTCAGTTTTTGTCATTAATCAGCTACCAGTCTTAGTAGGTTAATCACATGACAGTTCCTGTCTATACATACCAAACCATTCCACATTATTTTATCTTCTGGTTATGTATGTATGGTACCTGTATATGAAAAGAAAACAAATATCTGTTACTGATAGGGGTATTGCTAATAGAAAGTCACCCACATGGGGAGCTGCCACCACTGTGAGAAGTGATCTCATCTGGTGTTGCAGCTTCAAGACAGTGCAGTACAATAGCACTGTCCCAGTTGGATTGCTTGCAGGCATTAGATGGAGCTGGCTGGGGCTGTGAAAGTAACCTATTTAGTGGTGCAGTGTATTAAACTGAGGTTGTGTACTCTTGCAATGTTGCTTAGATAATCCAGTAGAACTTCTTTAGCCAAATTCAGATGCTGTGGAGAACTGGAAGGTTGTTACTGCAATCTGAGTCGTTGTGTGTGCATGGAGGCCCCCACGCTTGATGGCAAAGACAGCTTTTTTGTACTGTGGATCATAAAAAGTCTTCCTGGCTTGGTGCCTTTTAATAATTATCCAAAATCATTTTTTATTATTATTATTTTTTATACAAGAGTTCCTACATTCTTGTAAAGCCACTGACATGCATAACATTTCAGGCAGGTTTTTAATCTTAATTTCCCTGGAATATGACCTGCCAAATCATTTAACAACTAGATACCCATTGACTGCTGGGTGAACAGAGGTGTACAGTTAAGGATTGGTGCCTAGTCAATCCTCCCGGGCCAAGATATGAACCCACAACAAATTGCTCGCGAAGCACGGGGCAAGTGTTACCACTGCACCACTGGGACTGACGTTGAAGTACAGTAAGTGGTTGTACTCGCCTAATTGTGCTTGCGGGGTTGAGCTTTGGCTCTTTGGTCCCGCCTCTCAACCATCAATCAACTGGTGTACAGATTCCTGAGTCTACTGGGCTCAATCATATCTACATTTGAAACTGTATGGAGTCGGCCACCACCACATCACTTCCTAGTGCATTCCATTTATTAAACTACTCTGACACTGAAAAAATTCTTTCTAACGTCTGTGGTTCATCTGGGTACTAAGTTTCCACCTGTGTCCCCTTGTTCGTGTCCCTCCCGTGCTGAAGAGTTTGTCTTTGTTCACCCTGACAATTCCCCTGAGAATTTTGTAGGTGGTTGTCATTAGGTATCATTCATCATATTATTTCATATAATATCATATCATTTTGTAGGTGGAGCCAATATTCATGTAACTGGTGACTATCATGAGATGGTGAATACCTTGGGTAGTAGGTTAACTTAGATAGAGGTATCTGTTGAGGAAGTAAAGAACATCGATGTCTTATCCTTCCTCTTTGGGTCAGTGATAATACTAATGACATCGTAATTGGCATTTGACCCAAGAGGAGCTCCAAGGAGCCTAATGGGAATTTCTTTTAAATTAAATAATCTCTAACAAACATTATTGATAAAAGATTTTCTGCCTGATATCCCACTTGTGTGTTCATCGGGCAAAACATTTTTATTTGGTTTATAATGTGTAGGTTGGAGATTATTATTTTACACATAGTTCAGGATAAGGTCTAGATTCACTCCATACTCCTGAATTATTCTGATGCCCTCCAGGAGAAAATCTGAGGAACCAGCCAGGGTACTATCATCCAAGAACCAAATGATGAGCTAGACAGGCTTTTGGTGACTTCTTAAATGACTAAGCAAAAAGGGGTTACCCTAATGGACACATTCTCAAGAGTTAATTTTATGTTCACCAAATACTGTACTTTTATAAATACTTCATCAAAACATGCTGTTTTGATTTCAGCATGTCGGCCGTAATCTGGCTAACTGTTCTTGCAGCAGCCTCAGTGACAAGACACTGGAGGGAATTGCCCATTGATTATTGGTCTAATTTCCCCATTCTTCTTTCTGAAGTCACAGGAACATGCAGTACCAAAAAGTCATCAGGCCTTTCTGGTAACATTGCTAGTCAGGTGTGTGTGGGTAAATCCAGTTATCTCTTGACAGGAGCCTCTGTGCAGTGTTACCCAGCGCAGAGTTGAGCATTTGTTTAATGTATTTAGGTCTTGGGTCTATTAACCTGCCTGGTGGAAAGTATGAGAACTTCTTTATGCACCGAAAATTCATTAACACACTGGTTCTGTTCTGGTGACAATTCGTGGAACACTGTTGCCTCATGGAGCTCTTGTGTGGGTGTTTGGCTCTTAGGGCTTGTACTGCATTGGTGTCTGAGAGCACATGGGTGCATCTTCAATGTTGTTGACTCTTATTGCACCTACAGTATGTTCTTCCACCTTGCTTATTGTTACTCTGATTTTGAAAATGCTGTTGGATCATTCCTTGCCAAATTATCACAGCTTTGAACCCGACTATCTCATACTGATTTGAAATTTAGTAGGATAGTAGAGTACATATGTAACATATGAAAGCTTTTAGCTCTCAGTGATGCATGATATTCATACAGCAGGGTTACCAATGCAATATTTTTGCTTCCAGGTTCAGTAAGAAAAAATCATAACCCTTGCCTCTAGCCTGAGGCTGAGCTGAGAGGGTAGATAAACTCCCAAAACCAGCCTCTTGTGGGAGTTTTTGTAATGTACAGTATATCAAACATTTCTCCATAATTTCATGTGACAATTGCTAATTCCAGATTACAGAGTTGAACTTGGACAACTGCAAGAGTACATCCATTGTGGGCTTGACAGATGAGTTTGAGAAGCTGGAGGTATTGAGTCTCATCAATGTTGGCTTAACTTCTCTCAAGGGTTTTCCAGCTCTTCCCAATCTTCGCAAGGTGAGGCTCATATGCTCAAAGCTATTTTAATCTTGTCCTTTAGGCTGTGCAAGACTTGGACTTGCATTCCATCCTTAATTCTCACTTTGCCATTCTGGTTTTAGAATACTTCAGTTCACTAAAGTATTCTCTAAAATAATCTAATGTCCTTATTTCCAACTTAAAATATATCAAGTTGATCTCTTATCTTGTACTTCAGTTTATGTAAATTAGGAATTAAAATACTGACTAATTCAACTCCATTACCTAGTCTTCAGAGTATTTCCTCTATCTTGTAGAGGTTTAAACTGGTCTCTTTTTTAGGAGCATATTATCATTATTGTTGACATGTTTCAAATAAAAATTCTCATCTCATTGTTACTTTTTCTTCCCCATAGTTGGAATTGAGTGACAACCGAATCTCTGGTGGGTTGAATGCTCTCACCTGCCTTCCCAAGTTGGCATACTTGAACCTTTCTGGGAACAAGATTAAAGACCTGGAAACACTAGAACCTTTGGTGAGTGAATTACATTATCTGGATACTTTAGTGAATCATCTGTCCATTTATTTTCTTACTGTGCTAGAGCTTTAGGTATGTCAGAACTATGAACTATGTTTGTCATAAATTGCAGATTATTTTGTTACCTAGCTTTATGGAAGTTGGTTTGTATAAAGCCTTACATGCACATATCTATATTCCTCAGTTACATGGAATATAGACATGTGCAGGAACAACCAAATCTTGTAAAACCTTATCCAATTGGTTTGACTGCTTTCAAGTATTAAACCTTTAGAAGAAACACTTGGAAAGATTTCCAACAAATTATACATGCCAATTTATTGGACATAAAGTGAAAAGTTGTTTCCACATTCACCGACAACTCTAGATATTATTGCCCTTACCTCAATAATAACCCATCCATATATAAACTCATTCCTCTAATAAATCATTGGAGCAGGACACTGGTTTTATCCCTGTCCTGCTTCAAAGATTTTCTCATCGATATATCACATTATTGTAATTTCAATGTGCGTTCCTCTATTTATGTCTGTACAATTTATTATTTCAATTTACATTCAGTGACCTGGTACACCCACTTTCAGTTTACTTCACTTGTATGCAAATTGCATCCTTGTATAATTTTTTTTGTAAATATAAATCACAATTATGTACTGTACTGTGAAAAAATCTCCAAATATGATGTATCTGCACAAATATAGGTACAGTGTTGGGATTATGAGTATCAGTAGGGCAGGACGTGTTGTTCTGGTGGCCAGCACACAGCCTTAAAATATTGCTTTGGTACTGACCATTGCTACTGTACTGGTACTGACAATATCATCATATAACGGTTTAAACAATAATTTTCTGGGTTTTACATGTATGAAGCAAATGTGGATATAATAGCTACATGGATGTAAATAAAGAAAATAAGTGATAAAACAATCAGTGAAACCTCTGAGGTTAAAATAGAAGCATAGGCAAAGTCAAGCACCAGGTGTTGACAAGCGCCAGATGCAGCCTTGCACATACCCAGTGAAACTATAAATATTCACCTATTTTCATGATTTCTTAATTTTGCATACAAATTCATTCTAAATTGAAAAATTATTTTTTGTCCTTTTGTATTTTTTGGGCAGGTACAGTATAACCATTTCTTCATAGGTGCTGTTCAAGGGTTAGGAGGCCAGCTACTTCATTAGAGGAGGAAGGAAGGAATGTTTTCTCTTACTCTTTGGCAGGTGTCGAGAGAGTTGGTGCCGAGTGTAGGGAAGGTTGGCAGGTTCGAGAGGGTTGGTGCAGAGTGTAGGGAAGGTTGGCAGGTGTCGAGAGGGTTGGTGCAGAGTGTAGGGAAGGTTGGCAGGTGTCGAGAGGGTTGATACAGACTTAACCATGCTTCGAGAAAATGGGCATGGTAGCATATGTAGAATGCATATGCCACTAAGTATTAATTTTCATGATGCAAACTGGAATGAGAATTGCACTCCCATTATAGGGGAAGAAAACAAATAGCAGAACATTTGAAATGTTTCACTTTATCCCAACAATGATGAGGAAGGCTATGTAGGGAAATGGAAATTATTGAGCTCAAGCTGAGAGACTCATATAAAATCCAAGGGAGGCAAGATAACCTCAAGAGCAAAAGGCCTTAAGTGAATGGAGAGGAACCCAAAATACTTTTTATCATATGCAAAAATAAAGCCAAAAAGTGCATTCAGCACTGTGCCCTTGCATGCAAGGGTGATTGAAATTTCACAGATAACAAAGAAATGAGTGGAATACGGAGGCTTCAGTACAATTCTGTTTTCATTGAACCCCTGAACACATTGAAGATCAATGATCCAAATGAATTCTCATGAATGTAACACCAACATCGAACCACATATCATATGTCACCCTAACCCCACTGGACTTTGAAATAGCTATAGACAGTATGCCCATATTCTCTGCACCAGGCTCAGACTCATGGAATTCTAGATTCATCAAGAAGTTCAAAACACCACTATCACAGGCCCTAAATTTTTTTTTGAAGATGGCGCCTAGATACTGGTGTCATCCCTGACATACTTAAAACAGCAGAGATCATGCCACTTCACAAAGTAGGCAGTAAAGCAGATGCAAAAAAATTATAGACCAATAGCCCTAACTTCACACACAAATTTGTTGAATGCGTGCTAAGTAGTAAGATTACAAATCACATGGAATCACATTACATAACCCCAGACAACACAGGTTCAGAACAAGGCTCTCCTGCCTCTCACAATTGCTAGATCACAATGACATCACCTTAGGTGCCATGGAAGATGAGCAAAATGTAGATGTAGCATACACGCTTTACAAAGGCTTTCGATGAACGGGACGACGTTATTGCACACAAAATGTGCACAAAAGGATTTACTGTACTGGCAAAGTAGGGAGATGGATCTTCAACTTCCTAATGAACAGAACGCACAGTGTAATAGTCAACACAGTAAAATTCGGATCATCTACTCTGAAAAACTCATTCTCCAAGGTACTATACTTGCTTTAATACTTTTTCTCATCCTAAATCAGACATAGACAAGTATACAGACTACTGTACTGTATCATCATTTTCAGATGATACTAGGATTTTCATGAGAGTAGACAGTATAGCGGACACGGCAAACCTCCATTCGGATGTAAATCGGGTCTTTCAATGGGCCACAGACAATATGATGATCAATGAAAATAAGTTCCAGCTCCTGTGCTATGAAAAAAAATTGAATCAAATTACACTATAGATTGGAAAAGCAATGTTAAGGATCTAGGAGTAATCATGTGCTTACCTTTACAGAACACAATAAAGTAGGTGTCATGATTGCAAGAAAAATGATAGGTTGGATAACAAGAATAACAAGAACCTTCGATACCAGGGATGCCATACCAATGATGATACTTTTCAAGACACTAGTGCTCTCTAGGGTAGAATATTGTTGCCTACATGTGGAAGATCTTAGGGACTGGTTCCAAATTGGAACATGGAGATTACATCACATGAAACCAATAGGCATGGCAGGAGGTGCAAAATAGCCCCATTGAAAAGCAGAGGTGCAACAGGTATGCTGAGAGAGAACTCTATTAACATCAAGGTCCCAAGACTTCTTCATTCTCCCGCTACATGTTAGGAGCATAACTGGCCGACCTCTCACAATGTTCAAGATAGAACTCGACAAACATCTCCAAAGAATACCTGATCGACCAGGCTGTGATTCATATTGTCAGGTTGCGATCAGCCGCTTCCAACAGCCTGATTAACCAAATGACCAACCGGGAGGCCTTGTCGGAGACTGGGCTGTGGGGCCGTTGATCCCCAGAAGCTACAGAAAGTAGATATCATCATTATCTTTTATCATCTCATCATTATTATAGATATCTTTAGAAAATTGGTGAAAATACAATTGTCTGAATATAAGTGCCTAGATGTCTGGTCACTGAACAAAATTCAAACATGGCTAATTTCTCTTTAACCCTTAAAGTGCGCATCACATCATATGACGTGCTAGGCGTTTCACCAGTCAACTGCTCTTCACGTCATATGATGTGTTGGAGTACTACGCAAGATTTAAACGGCCCGCGGATACACGGGGTTCACCACACCTTCATCAGGGCTCTTGTAAACAGACGCCATTTTTAAAAAAAATCGTGGGCCAAACTCCCGGGTGTTAGGGGCCTCAGTATCGCGTAAGCTACCAAGCCTGACGCACGCAGCATGAGCTCACAGCACTGCTGTTCAGCTTGTGACCACAGCATCGCCTAAAAATGCCAAAATATACTTGTTCATGCTATTATGTAGCGATGATATTATTACAGAGGACCCCTGACTGTGATAAAAGTGACCAGGGTTCTGATAATAGCAGGATTGCGATGATATTTAGCGCTGTGCGCCATGGAGGGAGGAGTAATGCTGTGGGAGGGAGGGTGGTGGCGATGTTTTCTGACTGTGTGTGGCCACCTTTTATTGACTGCACTCAGCATACCAGCTTAGTGGTTCGCTATAGTGAACACAAATGTAGATACTTATATATAACGTGTGTATAGAGGGTATAAACAGCAAGAGAAGGTTTGGAGCCGCCATTTTGGTGAGGGCGGTGGCGTCGTCTGCACGACGCCACCGTGCAGACGACGGTGTTGTTTACTGGATACCACGATCGTCTTTGGGCACCATACCAGTTTATTTGTACAAGTATGGTGAATAAAACAGGTAGATATTTATTTATAATGTGTGTATATAGCGTAATAACATCACACAGTATTGTTGGAGGAGAAATATTAGTGCGTGTGGCCTTGAGGGAGGCAGCCATCAGCTGACTGTGTTAGGTCCTATGTCTTTGTGCATTTACTCACCATACAAGCTTAGATGTACAGTTATGGTGAACAAAACATGTAGATACTTATATATACCATCTGTATATAGTGAATTATAGCAAAAACAGTATTGTGGGAGGAGAATGTGGGCGAGTCAGATGACTGGAGGGAGGGCGGGAGTGGCTGGCTGGTACACGGCGGTCACTCCTCGTTACTTTTTGACTCATAATAGCTACTTAGTGGTTCGTTATAGTGAACAAAACATGCAGATACTTATATATAACCTGTGCTTATAGTGTAATAACCGACAAAGTATTTGTTCACTGATTGATGAACATAACTGAATCAACAATATGCACACCATATTTTTGAGTACAGCAATGATTCACTCATTTTATTATATAAATATATCAAACTACACACTATTGAATAATATTACAGCAAAAAAACTATGAAACATCAATCAGAGACATTGAAATAATTAGGTAATTATCTCTTTGTGGCAACTCTGGCCTGACAGCTGGCGAGCAACAGACCGCCTGGGACGCATGCTGAGTCAGCGCCTATAATTTGCCAGACTTCCCCGCCCTATAGCGGGCAATATATGGCACTTACGATTTTTTTATTATTTTTCCCGTGATCAGTGAACACAAATTAACAGGTTAGGAAGAAAAAATAATTTTTTTTTTTTTCAAAATGACATGCGCCTGTGCGGATAGCAGGATATTAGACCCCGAGCATGTTAAGGGTTAATATAGTATGTCCATTGGTTTTGAATGTACGCTATCCATTCTTAGTTTTATTATGTAGAATAACATCTCTTGCTTCATACCATAACTGGACAAAAATTATATACTGTTCACCTAGCAGCAAATAGGTACCTGGGAGTTAGACAGATGCTATGGACTGCTTCCTGGGGATGTGTGCGTTTGAAAATTAGGATTATGGACTTGTCGGAAATGTTATGCATGCTAGTAACTACAAGAATGTAAGAACCCTTGTTTATATAAATAAATAAAAAGAAAGTAAAAAATGTAAAAAAAAAAATAAAAAATCTCGGTAAAAATCTGATCTGTGTAGATATTCCCTTTCTTATACCCCACTATGTTCCTTCCCAATACTTAGAGATGTAAATTTTACATTTGGTGATCAGTTTTTACTTAACAATGCTCAGCTTTCATTGATTTTCAACATTTGTGAAATGATAACCATATTCTTAAATAGTGCTGTATTCAGGTTATTATTTTGCATGCAGTGTATACCTTGTATTGCATGCCTTTTGTTTATCAACATTAGTAATGATTGCTTCATATTTCCTCTGTGCAGAAGAACCTTAAATCATTGTTCAACTTGGATCTGTTCAACTGTGAGGTTTCTATGGTGGAGAACTACAGAGAAAAGGTTTTCGCTCTCATCCCCTCTCTTGTCTACCTCGATGGGTGAGTGTGATATTTTTTAACTTTCCTTAGCTGCCAGTGTGTTAACCAATAGACTGCTTAATTCCACCAGCAACTATTTTCCATTAGACATTTCCAAAAATAACCAGAAACTATAATTGTATGAAATGTCTGCAAATGCAAGTATAAAATATTGAAAACCACTTAAAACAATGCTTCATACCTTATCTTGGATATACAGAATTTTGTATCAATTAAATTCTAATATTAATGGCAAGACATGAGATTTATATTAATAGATTTCCATTGATTATTTTTCTTTTTATCATAGTGAAAGAGAAAGCAATTATAAATAGAGGGTAAATCAAGAAATATTCCAGGAATGGTATCACTCATGTTTTCTACATTACTTTCTCAGGCATGATGATGCCACAAATGCCAAAATATTTTTAATTAACTTTTTATATATAATAAATAAATATATAATGGGAAGATATAAATATATCTTTATCTTTGTAACTTTTCTGACACCTCTTGCTTAAAACTCCTAAAGTCAAAAGGATCGATAGGCCTTGCTTTATACCAAATAAAAGATATAAATATATCTTCCTATTAGGTAATATTAGATATGTTAGATGTTGCTAATTCTAGGAATTTGTAAGCAGTTTTAATTCTCTTGGTTTTCGATATTGGTGAACTATTTAAATTAGTTTAATCCAGTGAACCCAAAAATATCAATTAATGTAACTTGCCGGTTAAAGTACAATAGACACGTATGCTAAAAATACCTGTAATTGTTTAAAAAAAATTGCACCAATGTACAAGTAGGAAACAAATGACCTTTTATCTTATTTAGGTTAAATAAGGGCCCTTTGGTGCCAAATTGTGCTTGGACTTTTACTAATATTGGGGGTAACTCCCAGTAACCGGACATTTTTGTAAATGGCCACTCAAGAAGTGGAGACAAAGTGATAGTGACTTGTTGCAGTAGCTGTTCTGCTTGTGAGTGCCAATACGACTGTAAATTTTATGCTTAAGCCGTTTCTTATATCTATTATTACGGCTTTAAAGTCTGGCACTTCAATAGGAAAGCTTGAGTAACTATTAGTTTATTTCGTATTTGGTTCAAGAATCATTTCTACCCAGCTCTTGAACAATAGAGCAGGGAGAGGAGACAGGTTACAAGGCATGTGTTAGGAAAGTCCTAAGTTTTCCTAGATTAAATTAAAATCTTTGGTATATATGTAGGGAGCCGGTCGGCTGAGCGGACAGCACGCTGGACTTGTGATCCTGTGGTCCTGGGTTCGATCCCAGGCGCCGGCGAGAAACAATGGGCAGAGTTTCTTTCACCCTATGCCCCTGTTACCTAGCAGTAAAATAGGTACCTGGGTGTTAGTCAGCTGTCACGGGCTGCTTCCTGGGGGTTGGAGGCCTGGTCGAGGACCGGGACGCTAAAAAGCCCCGAAATCATCTCAAGATAACCCTCAAGATATATTGTATATGACAATTGTCATGTAAAAGTATTAATTAGTACATTACAGTTTCACTGACATTTTTCTAAATGCATTCTTGCTCCTTTAGTTACAAATAATCTTGAAAAGTTTTTAGATTATTAGACATGAATGAATATTTATATTAAATTGTATATATTTAATTTATATACTGTACTGATTAAATTGAATTTATTTTTGACAGATTTGACAAGGAGGATAACAGTGAAGAAGAAGATGATGGTGAGTTAATTTTCTCCTTCAATTTAAATTAATTTGCCATTTTGTGCATTGATAAATGTTTGTGGTGACATTGTACAGTTGCAAGAGATTTACTAATGTTATGGTTTCTGTGCTTGGTTATCAGTTGAAAGATGGCCATAAAATCTGTGGGATGAGCTGTCAGGTCATGATCTGGAAGTGGATCATTGTGGCTTTGACTGTGCAGAAAATTATGACCTGTCTGACATAAGTAAAAGGAAAGTTGCCAAGGAGCATATTAATTTTCAGATAAATAATGGTATTTTAAAATGTTAGATGGCTAAATAAATGTATGACAATTTTTAGTGAGTCACAAGTTATTAATCAGCCATCTGTATGTAAAAAAAAAGATAAATGGCAGTTTTTTTTTTTTTTCTTTATTTCTTTTTTTTTTTTTTTTTTTTGCAGGTGAGGAGGAGGAAGATGGCGTAGAGGGGCTGGGTGACGGTGAAAATGATGATGATGATGTTGGCGAGGTCTTGGAGGGCGACAATGAACATGATGACGACGATGATATAGATGGAGAAGAGGAGGAAGAGATTGATGAGGAGGAGGTGGAAGAGGAGGAAGATGAGGACGATGAGGAGGAGGATGTACCCTTGGATGCAATATACAAGGAATATAATCCAGTAAGTCATTACCTTATGTCAAGAGTGTTTATAATTTCATAGATGGCTTGTACATATGACTGTGCAGTAAGTGGTTTGCCGAATGCTTAATACTATTAAAACTGGGAATAGTGCCCTTGATATACCATTGTCAATTTTGCTCTAAGTGACATTGTAGTATTTGTTGGTTGCAAGTAAACAACCTGTGCCTTCTCCTATGTTAATATTCTAGTGCCAGATAGTTAACCATGTATAATTGTTTGCCTAAGCAGCCAACTGTCAAACTCCCATTGGGCACTGCCCCATATACTACCAATGTATTAAAAGTAGTAATTAGAATTTAAAAGCTTTAAAAAACATAGCTGCTGACCCCCACAACTACCTACGATATATCCTTACCAGGTTGGTGATGATGATTACGAGGCGGCCGAAGGTGAAGGAGACGATGACGATGTCCTCGAGGAAGAAGAAGATAGTAAGATTCTTGTTTGTTCAAGCATATTTTGTATAGTGATGATACAATTTATTTGTATCTAAATGATCCTTTAGAAAAACGAATTCAGAGATTAGTGAATTTCATGAGTATTTGAACCAAATTTTTCCACTTCATTTTTCCTCCAAATTCGTCTTTCTAAAAAAAATCCAGGTACCTTGGAGCAAAATCTGACTCATCAGTTCATTGTATAAGATAATTTTCAATCTAACTTTTTTTAATTATTTAATTAACGTTTAGGGAGCATAACCAATCAAATATTGTGAGAGCCAGAAAAAATGATAGGATGGATTACAAGAACTTTCAAATCAAGGGATCCCATCACAATGGTTGTACTCTTCAAGTCACTTGTGTTGTCCCGTCTTGAATACTGCTCAGTACTCGCTTCCCCCTTCAGAGCAGGAGAGATTACTGAAATGGAGGGAATACAGAGAACATATACGGCACGCATAGACGCGATAAAGCACCTAAATTATTGGGATCGTCTCAAAGCCCTCCAAATGTACTCACTAGAAAGAAGACGAGAGAGATATAAAATAATATACACTTGGAAGATACTGAAGGGCCAAGTACCAAATCTACACAGTAAAATAACAACGTACTGGAGTGAACGATATGGAAGAAAATGCAGAATAGAACCAGTGAAGAGCAGGGGTGCCATAGGTACAATCAGAGAACACTGTATAAACATCAGAGGTCCACTGTTCTTCAACGTCCTCCCAGCAAGCATAAGAAATATTGCCGGAACAACCGTGGACATCAAGAGGAAACTAGATTTATTCCTGCAAGGAGTGCCGGACCAACCGGGCTGTGGTGGGTATGTGGGCCTGCGGGCCGCTCCAAGCAACAGCCTAGTGGACCAAACTCTCAAGTCAAGCCTGGCCTCGGGCTGGGCTTGGGGAGTAGAAGAACTCCCAGAACCCCATCAACCAGGTATGTATGTATCGCCATTTGTTTGGTGATCATGGGGCTTCTTTGATGGTGGCCCACCTGTGGTCTTCGTCTCAGTAATGGTATAGAATTTCCTGTTGGTCTTCCTGTCTTTTTCTGTCTGGTTTCTTTCTCTTTGTCAGTTTTAGACCTTTTTTTTTCTGCATTGGCATCACATGTCTTAATATTGTTGCTTCTTATCATACAGCATTGGCTGAGCTGCTGCAGCATGCATTCATGATGGATGTCATTCCGCTCTATTCCTCAAGCTCTCATGCGTTTTTTCACCTCTATCCTGCTCATGTGCCACCTGAGCCTTCTTGGTCTAGGTTCTTTCCTTCCTTTCTTCTCGCTTTGTGGTGACCCCTTTGGTTCGTGGTTGCTTTTGGAAGGCCTTGTTTTTGTTGGCCTTGGCCTCTGGGGGTCAGGTTAGGGATCTTCATGCTCTTCTCTGCTGCTAAGGGTTCTGTTCATTTGGTCCTGGTGGTCCATTTGTAGCTTTTTCCTTCTTTTCCTTTCGTTTTGTTTCAGAATGAGATGGCAGGCTTCTGGAGGAACCCGTTGGTTGTAGATGCTAGGTTGCTTAGGCCGGTGGACACACTCTGGGTGGATCCAGTTTCCTTGGTTCGCTGTTCCAGGGCTCGCGTGTCTCGGGTTATCAGTGTCATTCAGTCTAGCCTGTCTGTGGTTTACCCTCCTGCCCATGAGGTATGCAAGTATGCTGCTGTCACGACAGTTTTGGGCAACATGTCTTGGATTGACATTCAGGCGCAGGGGTTTTTGAGGTCGCACAGAATCCTGGCAGCCAGGTATCTCATGGCTGTTTCCGGTTCTTCAAGGCCGCCTGACACGGCCGTCTGTCTCTTCCTCATCTTGAGAAATGTGGTGCTGCCACCTCCCAGGTAAATCCCTTTTTTTTTTTTTTTTTACTTAATGTTTGGGTTGTTAGCTTCAGGGAGCCAACAGGGCTCCCCACAAAAAAATAGCATTGAATGTAATGAAATGCCATTTTTTGAGTGAGCCTCATAGGCTCCCTGACTCTCAACCTCCCTCTAGTCGGCGGTTTTCATAATTCAAGAACTGGGGTGGTGGAATACCGGCTCCCCCTTCGGGGGAAGCGATAACGAGCGAGAGTGCTTGTTTGATTTCTTTCTAGGGGAGTTGTTTTGTTCTTTTAGAACATAGATGGCACAGAGTAACCAGACAGTGGTCTGTTTGGATTCGCCTATCTTTCTGGGTCCTTCCCCGGTCGATGACAATTATGACTTTAAATGTAAAGTGCTCATATTGCTCCCTACGCCACTCTGAGGGGGGAGCCAGGTTCTTGCTCGTGGTCCCAAGTAGGCATAAGGACTTGTGTGACTGATGATTCCAAACTAATATAGCACGTATCAGTACGGATAGCTTGAGGGAGCCTCCAGGGCCTGCCCAGAAAATGGCTTTCCATTACATTCTACGCTGTTTTTTTTTTTTTTTACAAATATTTCACCTGGTGTGCACACCATAATAGTGGAAAACAGGGTAATGTTGATGTGTATACATAGCTTTAATTGTGCTTACTTTTCCAGGTGATGCAAACCGAGGTCAAAAGAGGAAGCTGGAGGACGGAGAAGATTAGAATTAACTTTATAGTGGGCACGTGGCAACCTGTAGCCAAGAGGGCAGCAGGGGGGTGAGTGGAGGCACCGTCGCAGCTACACCGTTGGGCTTGTGTGGCTCTCTCCGGGCGCAGTAATACTACCACACAACTCGCCAGTTAAGAGTTGTCAATCTAAAAAACTGAAGTGTTCATTAAAATCAAATTTAATTCTTTTAATCTAAATTGCAACTTGTTTTATTATAATTTTGTGTATACACACTACCCAATTTGAATTTCTCAGTGCACTAGACATATGTTGAATGTTGGTGATGGTCATATGAACCTGGCCACAACCCCTTTTCCTGTAATTTGGAGGCTTAGTCTTGACTAGTGCTCACTGCCTAGCTTGCTGTAATTGATCCTAGCCACCACTTACCTCACTTGACCTAAACACGATTGTCACAGTTAAAGTGAATGTTGTGGGACTTCATGTAAACATTTCACTTGTTACTGTTTAAGCCATGCTATTGATTGGCAGTACAGGTAATGGTTCTTGAAATACAACTTGAGAGAATATAATCAAGCATGCATTGGAATAGCTAGTTGGTTTAAAGATGATGACAATAGTGCAGGTATTGAATGTTTCATGGGGCCACAGGTCTCAGGATCAGTTTAGACATTTCTGTTTGGTCCCGGTGTGTCGGTGAAGCCAGTGATAAGTAAAGTACTGTATTGAGAGGGCATGGTCTCTGTGTCACTCTATATGTTGTTCAAAAAGACATGGCCTATTAATTTATCATGGCTGCTTTTAAATGACTTAAATTTGATGTTTTTCATGAATTTGTTAAAATCATGGGAATGTTGTCAGAATTCTTTTATCTGTTAGTTTGTCATAATTTTTTATATATATAAATATATACATACAAAGTCAGCAATAATAATTTCAGTTTAAATTGTGATGGAGAGTGTTTACATTTAAGAAACTTAGTTCTGATGGTTAGCTAAAGGATGTGTATATAATATTACATCATTAGTGCAGTAATTGTAAGTCATGTTTAAACAAGATTACCTAAGACAATTCTTTAATTTTTTAATTTTCATACTTTGTACAGTAGCATATTATTGTGTAATAGTATGTTAGCCATTTCTGCCCCTCGAGAGACTCCGTGTGGCTGGCCGAGGCCTGTCATGGCTGCCCAGGCTGGGTGAGGTGGGTTGTAGAGTTATTGACTGTACTCCTGCCATGGAGATTCTAGTGTCTTTCCCATTTCTTGTTGCGTGTGCTAGGTCCGTCCTTATGTGTGGAACTCGCAGTAGGTTTTTACTATTATTGTTGCTATTATTATTGATGTTCAGATTCAATTTTTTTTTTATTACAGTACTGTACTTGTTTTTGCACTTAAGGACCAACTGCAAATGGGAGGTGTGGAGATGCTTGTGTAGTGGTCAAGTTGGGGTACACGTGGCTCTTTCCCTTGAAAAGTCAATGTATTTGTGGTCATAATATGTAAACATAAAGCCGTTTTCTTTTTTCTTTAGTTTTATACTGTCATGTAAATATAAATAGAATGTTTAAGCAATAGGACTAAGGTCTTGAAAACTAGGCCATAGAATATTAAAATATAAAACAGAGTTATGGTAATAATGAGAAATAGTAGCATGCAAGAACTAGCACTGTCAGTCATTGATCTCCAATTGAAGGCCACATCTTGGACAGCCGCAGCAGCCATGACCCCCAACTGTGTGGGTGTGGGCCATGCGGGTCCACACCACCGTCCTGCACACCCTCACCACCACCACCTCTCTTGGCCCACCCAATTTATCAACATGTGTGTCTCTTGTTACAAGTTATAACATGGTGAAATTGGCCAACTTTTATATAACCAAATAAAAGGAGTAAATGTTATTATTTATTTTTTAAGTAGTGCTGAAATTAAAGTAAATTTATTAATGAGAATTGTTAATTAATAGCAGTAATTTGAAGGCTGTGTGTGTGTGTGTGCACGTTTGTGTACTTTGTGTGTATGTATGTATGTGTGTGTGTAAAGAAGATGGTGGTGGATGTAGTGGTGGCAGACATTTGGTCAGCGTGCCCACCACACAGTTACTAGAGTACAAAGTACAGGGCCCAGCCGTCATTGAGTATCCCGCCGCCATGCCTCTGCTGCAGCCAGTCGACACAGGCTCTTAACGGGCTGAGCAGCATTGCGCAAGTTATCCGTCTCGCCCACGCGCAACTCTTGTAGTGTGGGCTGTCATCTGGGCCAGCAGGAGGCTTTATAACAAAAGTATACACACAATTGTTAAAAGACGTTAGTAAGCCCATGTGCCTCTACGTTGATGTGAGGTTGTCACCACCCATTAAAGTAAATTTTTAGAATTCATTGTAGATTTGCACTCTTAATTATGAGGTAGGAATCGGAGGTATTGCACTTGTGGTATGCGTGTTTTGTCAGTAAATGAGAGATTCAAAGCAATTCTGGTTCTAGGGAGCTCTTCCTACAGCCACTGAGATAAATTGTTAGGGCAGCCAAAGAATTATTTAAAAAACTTCAAACATAGGGTAATTGCATGAGTAACCCCTCAATGAAATGCTGAACTGTTTAGCTCATGAGTGAGATTACAAAGGTTTTGCTGTTTTGTTTCTAAAAAAGAACAACAAACTTGAGTGTGATGCCTCACAAGACTAATGAGTTAACTTTGGGAACAACATTGGAGTCTATTTGGGCTGCTGGTGTCATGTATGGGTGCGCAAAGTGGCAAACTTGGCCTTGGTGAGCATCCATTATAATCCTGCGCTGCCTATGCCCAAATCTTTAGCAACTTGCTGCAATCTGATGCAACTTGTCTTGTGTAGTTCATATTTTGCTGGCATTGGGGACTTCGCATCTTGGAAACATGCCAAATATTGGGCTTATATTTGTTATAAATTAATTAGGAAATACTTATTCTCATAGGTTTATTACAGAGTATTTACCAGAGATAGAAAAGACCCTGTTATATGTGAAGGGCCGAGTGCCTGCCAAATATAGTCTACGCTGTCAGAAGGCGTGGGAGGCATGAGGTGCCATCAAGGTCACACTGAACCGCATACTCTCAGGTCGTTAGTGTGATCACCTCCCAGGGTAGTTAGTAGGGGGGGCATTTTGGGACAGTGGGACCTGAGTTAACTATGTGAATCCCCCACCAAATGTTCAAAATTAAGGAGATCTGCTATGGTAATGAGCTTATAACTAACAATAAATATATGTACAAGTTTCTTATGAGAATCCTCTTAAATAATAAAGGAGAATTTGATGTCCCTAAGTGCTTCCTCATGGAGTAGTAGACCCATAGACCCCATGCAGAGAGAGGTGCCTTCCCTGAGGGGTGCCATCACGGCCTCCCACCCCTCAATGATCCCGTCGGAGGCCCCGTTCTGTCAATTCACACCCAGTGTTTGTCGTTACCGTAACTTGCTTTGTTTTAACCAGTTACATTTTTTCCTCTGATCTTTTTTAATATCTGCAGTTTGTTCTAAATTATTGAGATATCTTCTCAGATTGAATGGATGTTTTTAATGTTTGCTGCTATTGAGATTCATTTGACATGTTTACCACTTATATGTTTCGTATATCAAGGCTCCAGTACATATGTCTGCTGGAAATAGTTGTCATTTAAATGATGTCTATCTCTGTACTGCCATGTATGTATTTCTTATGTATTGACAAGGTCATTTATGTATATTTTTCACCTGGACTTAAACATCCACAACTGTACCCCCCCGTAAAAACCATTGCATCTTCTTAGGCTCTCATACAGTATAGCCTCATACACTTAATTCATTTTGAAAATATCTGAATGTTGCATCTTCTGAATATGGCTAATGGAAGTGCTTGATGCAAGGGTCATTACATATGTTACTGGTGTTGGCTTGGAGCTGATAGTAAACAAATATAGAAGTTGATAGTTTTCAGACTTGAAAATAACAAAATGTGGTGACCAAACACACACCAGAAGATGAGGAGACAGCATCGTTTCAGTTCTGGTCCATCCTGGTCCATTATAAAAATCGATTGTTTGGAAGATGGACTGAAACGTAGTCGTCTCCTCATCTTCTGGTGTGTGGTTTGATCATATATCTTCAACCACGTTATTGCGGCTCGTTGTCTGCCAAAAATTGTTTTATGCACATTAATTAGCAATATTTTACTTTGAGGCAGCAAGATGGCAAAAAGTTGCATTAACTGGAGCCAAAGATACATTGTTTTAAACCATGTTGGACTTCTTACCTGTGTTTGTTTCTTAGTTTTGTTGCAAGTTGTCTCCGTTCATGAGAAAGTCAATGTTTTTACATCTGTTCAACGTACGTTTGACTAATCACAAGATTGTTGTTCAGATGTAAGTATTTTGGCATTGTGGAACTAATTTACAAAGCTCTGGCAACTAGAGATTGGTAATTCAAATAAGTTTATTGAGGTTTAAATAGATTGGTAATTTGCTTAGAAAACCATAGGAGAAAACATTTGTTGTAACAAATGTCAGCATATTCAGGGGATTTTTTTTTTATTTTTTTAAGATCACAAACCTTGTCACAAAAATATAATGCTAGCAAAATTAGCTGGGCTTTAAACATGAATTGATACAAAAATATAGTTTGCTTTCAGTTTAATATGTATGCCTTATAGCAGCATTAGATATTAGGATTTATATTTTAGTTATGGAATGTCTTGCAAAATAATTTTAACAATATACCCATATATGAATTATAGAGGTGTAATTCATTGGTATAGTATATAAATGGCAATTTTTTGTCATTAATAATGCTTATATAGTTCCAATTGATTTTTTTTTTTTTTTTTTTGTGATTGTGCTCAAATATGAAAATTTTAATATTAAGCATATACATGGGGTAACTGTAGTTGGTGAGAGAAGATGGTTGTGGAAGTTGTTGGGTGGTGCAAGGCACAAATCTCTTCCCACGGTTGAAGTTACATGCTAAGCATTTATTTAGTGACTCAACTCGTCCTGACAGCAGTATGGCAAGATCCATACTGCCAGCAGTCTGCTGTATATGGAACTTGAGACTATATTCAGAAGATGCATGATGCCATCCTTGCCTCAAGGGCACTCGTGGCCCACTGCCCCATGAAGCACCATACATGTACTTTCATATACATGCACAACAAAAGGGTGAGCAACTGGATGTTTACGATGTCATTATTTAGATCTTTAACAAAATTCGTGTAAGCTCGGTAGTTCATAGTCAGATTGGTTTGTTCATTGTAAGTGCATTAAATGTAACAGTTGACTGGAGCACAGTTGTTACATTCATCTCGTGAGGTTCTTAAGAAAGACGGCACCAACTTTCCCTAGTGCCTCGGCACACTGGCATGCCTCGTCCTTGAGCAAGAGATGTCTGGACCTCGACCTAAGAGTGAGGGCTGCAAGCTCCTTAGGCATTTTGCAGTGTCCAGTGTGGTTCTTACATCTGTGACTTAGAATATTAAAATATTCTCTTTATTCTGTATTGTATTTTTTCTTTAAACCAGTACTATTTGAATTTTTTTTATTAATCCATAGGATTGATTGGGCATTATTTATTTGAGTCAACTGCCTCAATTTATTCGAATATATTGCTTGTTGGATCCTGTGTATAATCTCACATTTATTCTTTTATATTTTATAATGTTCATTATTCTTGTGTTTTATAAATTTTTGTTTTTGTTGGTTTAAAGGAGAATATTTGCTGGAGCATGAAATATAGGCTGCTGGAGGGCTGAGTTATGGAATGATGTGGGATATAGTTCTGGGAAAGGCAAGACAGGTTTTTAAAGGCCATTATTTGAACACTTGTTGACTGTTGCTTTAGAATCTGGCTCGGCCAGTAGCATCTGCTTCCATATCCGGTGAACACCACTATTTTTGCCCCCATAGGCTTGTAGTTGATTGTGAGTGTACATACAGTATTACAAAGTAGACATCCTGTGTATGTAGGTGTAGTGTCAGTGAGCCTTTCATGTGTATCACAGTGCCCCCTTCAGTCAGGTAAAGATAACACACTGGTGGCAGTCATAATATCAGGTGAATTCAGGATAAGCGCAAATACACTTTCATTCCTAGTCAAATGTCTGGCTTTATTTTGTCGATGCTCTGACTAGCATTCATAGAGCGCTTGAATACTGATGTCAACTTTGTGACTGGTGAGAGTTAGTCTGCCTTATCAGTGGATTAATTTCATGTGAAGCCAATGCCTAAGATGAAAATCTTCAGGTAAAATCTTTGTCTTATGGGTCCAATAATAACTTTTATATAAATTCAAGAGATTGGCTCATCAATTCACTGAGGGCCAACTGTGGTCATCCTCACTGCTGATTCCAAGATATGGATCCGTATTACTTTTTGCATGTAAAAGGATCCTACCTTTGTGGGCTCTCAGTGAGTTGCAGCTGGTGTCAAAAGGGAATGGTAGTCATGCAACTTTAAGGTAGATAAACAAAATTGTCATTTTTATCTAACTGCTGTGTTGAGCATCTCATGAAGTTTATTATTTAAACTTGACTTTAGTTCAGTATTATTAATCTGGTGTCTAATCATTAGCCCTTGTTGCTTGGGAATTGTCCTTGTTTAATTTATATAATTTCTGAATATTTCTCCCCCTCTAACTTGAAAAAGAGCTTTTGAGCTTTCACACTGAAAACATTTTAATTTCCTTACCTCTAAATTAGAAACATGACTTTGTCTTTAAGGTGGAAGTACAGTGATTTGAGATAGCCAACCAATTGGGTCAGTGGTAGTGTAACATTGAAAGCTTGTCTTCAAGTACTTATAATTTTGTTTATATTTACATACATAATACTGTTGTTTTGATAAGTGAATGTTGTATGTATTTTGTGGATTGGAAACTCTTGGCACTTTTCCAATAGTGTAATTTTTACCTGCAATTTCATGTGATTTACCAAAAAAAAAAAAAAAGTATTTTTGTACTTTACTACATTGAATTGGATTTGAGTACAATGCTCATTGATACTGTGAACTCTTAATTACTAATTCTGCTTTGGGAGGTGATCATAAGACTGTGTTCCTGGGAGGTTGTTTTAATGAACAATGTAGAAAGCAAATTGCAAATACACTTTCATTTTTTGTAGAGCTTTTGTCTCTTTTCTCCCCCCAGTATGTCAATTATTTCTTGATTGCCTTGTGTTGTGGGGAAGGCTTTCCTTTAAGGTACGTGTACATAGTATTTGGTAGTAACAAATTCAGTTTAATGTTAGTGAGAGAAGTCGGGATATTAAATAAAGAACATATATTCTTGCTGTAAAATTGTTTCTCATAATATTTGAAATCGAATCGTGTTAATCTAGTAGTACGTGTAAATGGTTCCAAATGCTTGAGGCTGACCAAGGGAATGTTGGTGCCACAGCAAGACAACACTGACCAAGGTAGTGTGGTTGGTGCCATAGCGAGACAACACTGGCCAAGGGAGTGTGGTTGGTGCCACAGCAGGACAACACTGACCAAGGGAGTGTGGTTGGTGCCACAGCAAGACAACACTGACCAAGGGAGTGTGGTTGGTGCCACAGCAGGACAACACTGACCAAGGGAGTGTGGTTGGTGCCACAGCAAGACAACACTGACCAAGGGAGTGTGGTTGGTGCCACAGCAGGACAACACTGACCAAGGGAGTGTGGTACCTCTCACGCTCCTCTTTCAATACACAGAGTAATCATGTTGGTGTGATTACTCTGGGTATTGAAAGAGGAGCATTAGAGGTAGAACGTTCATAGATGACACGAGCCAGAGTGCATGGGGGGATTGTGTGTAAATCCTGGTCCAACTTGAGTGGAAGCCTTAGGAGATCCTAGTGTGTTCAGTAGAGCTACAGGTTGCAATCCTTTTGACCATGTTGTGGTCTGGTTGTCTGGGGTATATGCGTGGGAATATCCACTACATATGTTCGAATTCTCATCACTGCTAATATGAATTTTCTCATTGATTCACCATAGTGAGATTACTCTTTGTGGATTATTATTGTTAACCTTTTATCCTCTCCTGTGACAGTCCTCTTTCTGACTTCTTGCAGGTTGGCGTTCGATCCCCGACCATCCAAGTGGTTGCGTACCATTCGTTCCCTCCGTCCTATCTGAAATTCATATCCCCATATCCCCTCCAGGTGGTATATAGTCGTAATGGCTTAGCGCTTTCCTGGTTGTACCTTACCTCTTCTACATTTTCTCCTGAATTCGGGCGAACATTCTCCTGTAAGTTCGCTAACACACTTTTTCCTGTATTCATCTCTGTTCCTCTTCATATATATGGACACCTAAGTGACCATTTTCCTACCCTCGTATCCCTCTCTGCCCCCTCCTTTATTTTACGCAGTGGAGGTTTGCTACTGCTTACTGGAATCTTTTTCCTTGCCAGTCTAATTTACCTCTCCATCTCTCCTTTTTCACCACACCTTACTAGATGCTGCCCATCTCCTGTAAAGGTTTTCCTTATTTCAACTTCTACCCAGTTATTCATTCCTCCATCCTTACCCGTTGGCAGGATTGTTGGTCTTCTGTTACTGGTAACAGGGTAGTGTGTCCTCGTGGCCGTCCTCCTGCCACCATAACCGGCGGTGGGAAACGGTTCTGTCGAGGTTGCGTATTGGCCATACTCGCTTAACTCACGGTCACTTAATGGAGCGCCGCCCTGCGCCTTATTGTCCAAATTACATTGTCCCTCTTACAGTCGTGAATGTCCTGACTTCCAGAACGAGCGTGTGTCTTGTTTTCCGACGGTCCCTCGATAGAATCTTGTTAAATCGGATACTATACTTTTAATATCGTTCGCCTTGTGCGTTTCTGTTCTCGAATTAGCATCCTGTGATGTTTAGCCCTCTGATTATTCCACACATTGATGGTGCTACATAGCCTTCCCGGTTGGTTCCTTCTTTTGATAATTACTTACCTATAAAATTCTCAGAAGAATTGATAGGGGGTAGATAGATAAACTGTTTAGCACGGGTGGTACACGAACAAGGGGACACAGGTGGAAACTGAGTACTAAATGAGCACCGGGACGTTAGAAAGAATTTGTGTCAGAGTAGTTAAAAGATGGAATGCATTAGGCAGTGATGTGGTGGAGGCTGACTCCATATACAGATTCAAATGTAGATATGATAGAGCCCAGTTGGCTCAGGAATTTACACCAGTTGATTTAGAGGCGGACCAAAGAGCCAGAGCTCAACCCCCGCAAGTACAACTAGGTGAGTACACACACGGAAATTGCCAACAGAGTTAACTCATATCTAACTTATAATTAATAATATTGGTGATCTGAATATCAACAATAAAATAAACGTATAAATTATATATCAATCTACTAAGTAATTAATAGAACTTAGACTGGCAGAAAGTTAGGCCAATGTGGTAGATGTGCCTCGGATACCGGACAATGAACAGTGCGATGTGATGGTTGTGAGCTGTTGTACCACAGTTATTGTCCAAACGTCTCATTCCTTAAAACAAACAGGAAACCGAAGGCAAATGCCTGTATAATTTATACTGTATTTTTTTTATTTAAGAGTTTTTATATTCTTGTAGCACTTATGTGTCCCCTACCCCTACCCCTACCTCCGGAGACTAGCATCTTCACAGCGGAGCTTTATGGTATTCTCTATGCTCTTTCCCAGCTGTGTCTGGGTACAAGTGACAGGATGAACAACCCAGCGGGTTTTCTTCCTATTGGGGAGTGATGTACATGCTGCTATGGCGGTATGTCCACTCACAAGATGAGTGGCGCTGCCCAATAAACTCGCCCCTCGGGGCAAAATTTAAATTTAAATTTCTATGCTCTTCGTCTCCTGCTTTCTCGTTGTCAATCTTCCTTTGTGGTTGTCGTTGACTCTCGTAGTGCCCCTCATGGCTCTCGGGTCCTTTAATCCGGTCCATCCAGTGGTCGTTGAGATCCAGCATTGGCTGTTTCTTGTTCACAGTAAATTTAAGTCAGTTGAGTTTTGCCGGGTTCCCAGCCATATTGGTGTCTTTAAATGAACGTGCGGATGCTGCCGCTAGGGAAGCTATCCGCTCTTGTCCCATCTCTCGTAAAGGTATTCGTTATTCCGACTTTTACACAGTTATTCATTCCTCCATCTTTACCCGTTGGCAGGATTGTTGGTCTTCCGTTACTGGTAACAAACTGCGTATTTTTAAAGAGTTCTCTTAAAGAATTGTGTCTTTATGGCCGTCCTCCTACCACAGTAACCGGCGATGGGAAACTGCTCTGGCGAGGTTGCGTATTTGTCATACTCGCTTAACTCGCGTCACTTAATGGAGCACCGCCCTGCTCCTTATTGCCCAAATTGCATTATCCTTCTTACAGTCGTGCATATCCTTGTTGAATGTCCTGACTTCCAGGACGAGCGTGTGCCTTGCTTTCCGACCGTCCCCCGCGGTCAATTGTCCCTTGATAGAATTCTTGGTGAATCGGATACTTTTGTTTTCGTTCGCCTTATGCGTTTCTGTTCTCGAATTGGCATTCTTGGTGATATTCAGCGCCTTCTGATTATTTCGAGCATTTGATGTTGCTACATAGCCTTCCCGGTTTGGTGCCTTCTTTTGATAATTACTTACTCCCCGACCGTCCAAGTGGTTGGGTACAATTCCTTCCGCCCGTCCCATCCCAAATCCTTATCCTGACCCCCTTCCCAGTGCTATATAGTCGTAATGGCTTGGCATTTTCCCCTTGATAACTCCCCCCTCTCCTCCGATCATCCCTGAAGTAAGTCCAGGTCATCCTGGATAATGCATCATAGTAGCATAGGCCTGATAGGCCTAGTACATATTGACTGTTATGGTACTCTACTTGTTGCCTTCCTGAGGTCTTTCATACTTCAAGCACCCATTGTTTTCTATCAGAAAGGTACTCTCTCATCCAATTCAGCACCCTCCTTATTTCTGCTTGATTCTAAAGTTTATATATCAGTTTCTTGTGTGGAACTGTAACAAACACCTTTGAAAGTCCAAAAAGAAATAATCTGTCCCATCCTTGATACCTGGTTGATGGGGTTCTGGGAGTTCTTCTACTCCCCAAGCCCGGCCCGAGGTCAAGCTTGACTTGTGAGAGTATGGTCCACCAGGCTGTTGCTTGGAGTGGCCCGCAGGCCCACATACCCACCACAGCCCAGTTGGTCCGCCGCTTGTTTTAGAAAACAGTCTAGTTTTCTTAAAGATGTCCACGGTTGTTCCGGCAATATTCCTTGTAGTCGCTGGTAGGACGTTGAACAACCGCGGACCTCTGATGTTTATACAGTGTTCTCTGATTGTGCCTATGGCACCTCTGCTCTTTACTAGTTCTATTCTGCATTTTCTTCCATATCGTTCACTCCAGTACGTTGTTATTTTATTGTGTAGATGTACCTTCCCTTTCCATAGTGAAGCAAAGGTATGTGATTATTTTTACTGACAAAGTTCATATATGATTGAATTTACAAGTGATGCGTTCTCAAAATCTAATATAAGTATCACAATCCACTTGAAAATGGTCCAGGACGGACCGAAACGTCGTCGTCCCTTAATTTTCTAGTGTGTGGTCTGGTCAACATATTTCAGCCACGTTATTGTGGCTCATCATCTGCATAAGTATCAAAAGTTTGTCTATTATTGACAGCTCCCATACAATCAGATTCTGGCACTGTACCTCATGACTGTGTACCGTAGCCTCATGACTGTGTACCGTAGCCTCATGACTGTGTACCGTAGCCTCATGACTGTGTACCGTAGCCTCATGACTGTATCGTAGCGTTACATACTGTCATACAGTTCTGTACTCGGGTCACTTCTCATAAACTCGCCAAACTAAAACAGTGACTAACTCACCGCAAATGTAAATTCCTTTGCCTTGAGAATATAGAGGTTCATATTATGTTCCTATTATGTACCCCTGTAACCTCTCCACCACCGCTCACAGGATGGGTATGTGGTACATACTAAATCACCTAAACTACTTTCACTGCTGCTGCCTGATCGTAAAACGCCAGTAGGTTCTGTAGCGAGTAAATTATGTAAACAATTTACTCTCTCCAAACTCATTAGTTAAATGAGAGAAGCAAACCTCTCATTAGTACTAATGACATCAATCAAATCTTCCCTAATTTCAGGTACCATTTCTTCAATCCTATTGGAGAAAGCTAAGGTGTAGTCCAATCGTATAAGCAATCGAGAAGCGATTAATAATCACGAGAACTTGTTTCGAGTAGCTGATTCTATAACAACAAAACAACGAATAATAACTGGACGGGAGACATCTCCCGTCACGCAGGGTGCAGTCGCACCTCCACAGATCTCCAGTATCATCTATTGATACTGGTGATGGCTCAAAAGGGCCACCACTTACGGGCTATTCATGCCCGTGCCACCTTTTGGGTGGTTTCATCTTCATCTTAACACATTCACACGGAAGACGATCTCCCGTTACGCAGGGTGCAGTCGCATCTCCACAGATCTCCAGTATCATCTATTGATACTGGTGATGGCTCAAAAGGCCGCCACTTACGGGCTATTCATGCTCGTGCCACCTTTTGGGTGGCTTAATCTTCATCAATCAATCAATCAATCGATTAATAATCAGTATAATTTCCACAGTGACGCACTTAACTTCAGTACAGACGCGTCGGAGTTACCACACACCTTCAACCTCAAGAATGTAGCACTCGGCGTGTACAGTTCCACACCGACCCTAAGAGGCTTCTACTTCGACACAGAGCAGACAGCAGACTACGACCACATCGAGTTTAGACACTCACCATCCCACATCGAGCCTTCACGCTCTCCCACATCGAGCTCCGCGACTCCGGCCTCACTCATCTCTCTGCTCTGCTCTAAGTTTCGTCTCAACGTCTACGACTCTGACAACAACCGACTGCTGTAACCAAAACTACTAAATAAATATGAAAACCCACTAAACACTGTGTATCTAATCTACCCAACAACGTAACATAATTGTCCGTTACAGTTCGTTAAGCAAGATTTACCTTGTTTGAAGTCCTGAGTTAGGTGCCAATAATTGAACCCTCTGGATGGTGCACTAACCTCATTCTGAAGGTCCTTTCTAGTACTGTGCAGGGAAGTATGCAAGTGTTACGAAACGTTTTGCGTTATAGTGGCTTCATAGATTGTGTAACTCTTGTCCATTTAACTTGTACATTATTACTCCTATATTCTTTGTACACACATTCTTTTAAATAAACATTGTATTGTATTTTATTGATAAGTCGCTGATGATGTTCGTTTGTTCGTGGGCTTCAGAAGACAGGTTTGGTATGATGTCCACCCCTGATCCTTCTCTCCCTGATTCTTGACGGATTACATGTCTCATTTGGTACCTTTTGTCAAGCTTCCGGTTCCTAGCACCATTTCATTGCTTAGCATTTGCTTCAGTTAAATCTGGTAGCCATTTCAGATTATTCTTTCAGTTCATGATGGCTGATCTTGTGATTTCAAGCTATCTTACTCCGAATTATTCCTTCTTATAATGTTTGCAAACATCTCTTGTCCGCGTACTAACCCCGTGGGACTCCGCTGGTGAAGTCTTGACACCTGACATCCCTCTTCTCACTATGACTCGCTGTGCTTAGGTACTCCCTCTTACTCCTGCCTGCTTCTCCAACTTGTATACTAATCTCGTGTGGATGACTGTGTCGAAGGCTTCGATTTCTGACAATTCAGCAATATGCAATCTGCCAACACCTCTCTCTAGCCTGATTTCGGTCCCTCATTCATAGTTTCAGGTTTGAGAGGCAAGATTTACCATGAACAAATCCACAAGGGCCGTGACGAGAGTTCGAACCCTTGTCACGGCCCTTGTGGATATGTTCATTTGATGCATCACGCTATTGTGATTTGGGTGTGTAAGATTTACCATCCCTGTGTGATCAAGTCTCTTCTCTCTAGATGTGCTTCTGTAGCCTCTTCCTCGCGATCTCCGCCACCTTATTATGGCATGTAAATGCCTGTAGTTTAGTGTCTCTTGATGTCTGTGTAGCCTTGTGTGTGTACTTACATAGTTGTGCTTGCGGGGGTTGAGCTTTGGCTCTTTGGTCCCGCCTCTCAACTATCAATCAACTGGCGCACAGGTTCCTGAGCCTGGTTGATACCTGGTTACCTGGTTGATGGGGTTCTGGGATTTCTTCTACTCCCCAAGCCCGGCCCGAGGCCAGACTTGACTTGTGAGAGTTTGGTCCACCAGGCTGTTGCTTGGAGCGGCCCGCAGGCCCACATACCCACCAGAGCCCGGTTGGTCCGGCACTACTTGAAGGAAACAATCTAGTTTCCTCTTGAAGATGTCCACGGTTGTTCCTGTAATATTTCTGATGCTTGCTGGTAGGACGTTGAACAACCGTGGACCTCTGATGTTCATGCAGTGTTCTCTGATTGTGCCCATGGCACCTCTGCTCTTCACTGGTTCCATTCATGATGGTTGATGTTGAATTGAACGAACGTCAACAACACCTGTCGGCCCTGCCCTCCCTCCTCTTTTATCAGCTGATCTGTGAGCTCTCGGCTACCAACAAATGATGTAGCATCACCCGTAGGCAGCTAAGTACACAGTGACCCAAATGTGATTGAAAAAACCAACAAGACCAACCCGTATTCTCTCATTTCGACCTCACTAGTGTTGCTCCCTTGAGCTTGGAAGCTGTACCAGACGTTCACTGCTGCCTCATCAACGAGTCTTCCCTATTGTACCTGCCTACATTTTATCCTGCTACCATGCAAAATAAGACCGGTAAGGCCCCTAAGAAAGGAAGCACACCAACCAGGAATAACCCAACTAGCCAGGCTAGCAACATGATTAGTTCAGCTATCTCCCCCTCGGTGGCCGCCGTGGGGGGTACCCACTCTCCCCTCGTCGACAATAACATACAATCCCAGCTGGGCGCAGCGCCGTCTCCGACACGGGCCATGCAACTGTTATGTAGCCATATGGACCAACTTAAACGAGCTACTGCCCCTTGTCCTGACTTCAAGCGCCCTGCTGATAACCCTTGGCTCAAGTTATTAACTCAAGTACATGAAGATCAAATGTCAGTAATCAAAGAGCAGTCGGCCTTAATAATGAACCTGCAAGGCTCATTATTATCTTTGCAGAATGAAGCTGGAGCCCTACTCAAGAACAATCAAGATCTATCTACCAAAGTCGTCCACCTCGAGAAAGAATTAACCTTCTCAAAAACACAGTTACTAGCTTTAATCCAGATGAAAACCACTAGAAAACAGGAAGAAATATTGCAACGGTTTGAGAACCATCTGAACAACCTACAACACCAACACACTGTTACCCAGGACGAAACAGACCAACATAAACTACTAGAGTCTGTAATTATCTCTTCACATGATTTTCCCCAGAAACTGATGGAGAAGACTGTGCTGCCATTGTGATCAAGGTATTGCAGGATAAGTTAAGGTATTCACTTCAAAAAAAATCACATCAAATCAGCTTATAGAGTGGGTACCAAATCATCTGGTACAACAACCGAAGAATTCGAGTAAAACTTGATAGCTGCTCCCGCAAGTCTGATCTTATCACAGCTGCAGTCGCTGGTAAATCCTCTGTTTATGTGAATGAATGTCTGACCAGGTTCAGGCAAAATCTCTTTTTTAAACTGCGTGGTTGCTGCAAAATTCCACTGTAATTAAGCACTGTTTTGTGCGAGATGGTAAAATTATAGCTAGGAGGACTGACATTGGAAAAACCTATTCAATAACCACTGAAGCTCACCTTAATTCTTTCCTCAGTGACTGTGGGATAACTGCTGTATAGCCAGAATTCAAATTATAATCTCATTTAACTACCATTGTGTACTTTAGCTCTGCCTTTCCTTTCAAAAGGTAACTTTAACTAACTTTAGTTAAAAAAAAAATTGTCATCTTTCAATTGTCATCTTTCATTTTACTCCCATGTTCAGTAGTACACTGGCTTTGCCTGTGTCCTCTAGTATTAACTTCATTATCCAGTGTTCCTGAGTGTATCTCTATTTAAGCTACCTCATTTTGTCTTAGTGTAACTTTAGTATTAAACATAGTGTACTTATAATAGTATAGTAAGCAAGCTTTTCATTTTATAGTTTTCATAATTGCTTTTTACTTTTTTGGGCATCTATTGTTATTATTATCTAGTTCATTATTTACATTCCTAGTTCTCATAAGTTTTTTTTTTTCTTTACTTAATTACCATTGAGTTTATATTACTTAAATACCATTAAGTTTATATTACTTTAGATTTTTATTCTACTTTCCTTTATTTTCTATTTTGTATTTTGGCACTCTTGCCTTGTTTCCCAGCAACCAGCCTTTTTATGCAGACAAGTATAGAACCCAGAACTAAACCTCTTATCCACTATCTGATGACAATCATCACTTTAATACCAAAATTGCAGATATTTTACAGCACATGATGTAAAACAATGTATTAACACATAATCACATATCTCTGTAATCAACTTGAATGTTAGATCCCTAGGTAAACCCTTCGATGATGGAGTGCCTTGATTGAAACTATTGACAACAAATTCACTTTTATTATACTTACTGAAACGTGG
>WNGS01164858.1:22842240-22852870 GCA_020271785.1 Procambarus virginalis
CGTCACAGGCGCTGGTGTGTGATCCTGGCCGCTGATTGGTTCTTTTGAAGATGGCGCTTCCACCCCCGAGATCGATGCTGTTTTGTAAAATGTCCCTAAATCTAGGGAAATTTCCCACACGGGCTCCCAAACCTTCGATCTATCATAACTTTTTTTTTCAGTAGTAGTTTAGTACAATAAGGTTTCTAATTTACATTATAACTTACAAACCACTTGTCGTTTTATTTGCCAGAGGACGACTGGGAGGAAGGCGAGGGATGGACACAGCTAGGTTAGTGGAAGCCATTCCATCGCCATTTTCAAAAACCTATAATTATTTCCTCTTATGTTTCCATTTAAAGCATATTACAAAACTAAATTTTCACATTATATGCATTTTGTAAATAAAATAGTTTACTGCAGGTGAATTGTACCTGGTACACAGAACTGAAATTAATTGCTTCAGAGAGCTGTAATATACGAATTTATTTATGCACCATATATATATAGTTCTTAAAAATATACGAAAAACTACTTAATATTTGTAATCAATAATGCTGTTAAATTTAGTGAAAAATCCCAACACGTTGAAATATATATTAAGCTTCCTTTAAAAATCAGTATGAATAAAAATCAAAACTAAGCTGAAGTTGTCGTTACGTGGAACTCAGAATATCTCAATATAATTAAATTAATGAAGAAATCAACATAAAATTATAAATAAATAATAATATTGTTATATTAGCAAAAGGTCCCTGCACTAGCCATCGACGGGGTCCGCTGGAGCATTATCTCAACGCCCAGATTCAAAATAAATCTGATAACTAATTGTCCTGGTATATCTATAGATAGGTGTAGATGTGTTTATATGGTAGATGGTAGACGGTAGACGGCGGAAGAGGGAGTTGTAGTCTTTGTGTGGTGTGGTGATGGCGGGGGAGGTGGCGGGGAGGGAGGTGGGGGAGGGTGCTGGGGTAGCGCGGGACGACAGACGCGCCAACACTTGTGGTGGGGAGCCAGGTTATGTCCCACGCTGCACCACCACCACCCCGGACATGGAGAAGAGGATAGAACTGGAGAGACGGGGCAGAAGTCCTTCCAAGGTAGGTAGGAGGCGCAGGGGCCAGGCCAGGGCGGGCCTTGACCAGTGTTGGCGGCAGTGTAATGAGGAGAGGAAGGAGGTGCGTCACAGAGACGGGCACCGCACTGGTGACGGGTCAAGGGGCCCCTTCCCAACACCTTGACAGGACTGTGTCCTGGGCATGGGGGCTCCCCAGGGCATGTCCTGTCCGCTGCCCTCACAGCCGGGCAGGATGGTGGTGCCCTGGAAGGTGGGGGAGGGGTGGGGGGGCGGGCAGCGGCGTCTTGAGCCACCTCCGCCAGCATCACCATCTCCCTCCTGGGCATCCCGGGCCTCGCCACCCTCTCTCCTCCCCTGCTCTCACCTCCTTGTTTACCCTGCCAGGCCACACCACCCAGCTGCCAGGCCACACCACCCAGCTGCCAGGCCACACCACCCAGCTGCCAGGCCACACCACCCAGCTGCCAGGCCACACCACCCAGCTGCCAGGCCACACCACCCAGCTGCCAGGCCACACCACCCAGCTGCCAGGCCACACCGCCCAGCTGCCAGGCCACACCGCCCAGCTGCCAGGCCACACCGCCCAGCTGCCAGGCCACACCGCCCAGCTGCCAGGCCACACCGCCCAGCTGCCAGGCCACACACCACCCAGCTGCCAGGCCACACCGCCCAGCTGCCAGGCCACACCGCCCAGCTGCCAGGCCACACCACCCAGCTGCCAGGCCACACCACCCAGCTGCCAGGCCACACCACCCAGCTGCCAGGCCACACCACCCAGCTGCCAGGCCACACCGCCCAGCTGCCAGGCCACACCGCCCAGCTGCCAGGCCACACCGCCCAGCTGCCAGGCCTCACCACCCAGCTGCCAGGCCACACCGCCCAGCTGCCAGTCCACACCACCCAGCTGCCAGGCCACACCACCCAGCTGCCAGGCCACACCATCCAGCTGCCAGGCCACACCATCCAGCTGCCAGGCCACACCATCCAGCTGCCAGGCCACACACCACCCAGCTGCCAGGCCACACACCACCCAGCTGCCAGGCCACACACCACCCAGCTGCCAGGCCACACACCACCCAGCTGCCAGGCCACACACCACCCAGCTGCCAGGCCACACACCACCCAGCTGCCAGGCCACACACCACCCAGCTCCCAGGCCACACACCACCCAGCTCCCAGGCCGCACCGCCCAGCTCCCAGGCCACACACTGCCCAGCTCCCAGGCCACACACCACCCAGCTCCCAGGCCATACACCGCCCAGCTCCCAGGCCACACACCGCCCAGCTCCCAGGCCACACCCCCTTAACTCAAATCACACCAACCAACTGGCTCCCAGATCACTTATCAATTACTACAGACCTTAACAATCATCTTTATAGACTTGCCAGCTACCAGACAATCTCATATAACTGTCAGTTTTCACTAGTAATGTTATGTCATCAGCCAACTGTCAATCTGTCATTTTTTGTCATTAATCAGCTACCAGTCTTAGTAGGTTAATCACATGACAGTTCCTGTCTATACATACCAAACCATTGCACATTATTTTATCTTCTGGTTATGTATGTATGGTACCTGTATATGAAAAGAAAACAAATATCTGTTACTGATAGGGGTATTGCTAATAGAAAGTCACCCACATGGGGAGCTGCCACCACTGTGAGAAGTGATCTCATCTGGTGTTGCAGCTTCAAGACAGTGCAGTTGCTCTGTCTACAATAGCACTGTCCCAGTTGGATTGCTCGCAGGCATTAGATGGAGCTGGCTGGGGCTGTGAAAGTAACCTATTTAGTGGTGCAGTGTATTAAACTGAGGTTGTGTACTCTTGCAATGTTGCTTAGATAATCCAGTAGAACTTCTTTAGCCAAATTCAGATGCTGTGGAGAACTGGAAGGTTGTTACTGCAATCTGAGTGGTTGTGTGTGCATGGAGGCCCCCACGCTTGATGGCAAAGACAGCTTTTTTGTACTGTGGATCATAAAAAGTCTTCCTGGCTTGGTGCCTTTTAATAATTATCCAAAATCATTTTTTATTATTATTATTTTTTATACAAGAGTTCCTACATTCTTGTAAAGCCACTGACATGCATAACATTTCAGGCAGGTTTTTAATCTTAATTTCCCTGGAATATGACCTGCCAAATCATTTAACAACTAGATACCCATTGACTGCTGGGTGAACAGAGGTGTACAGTTAAGGATTGGTGCCTAGTCAATCCTCCCGGGCCAAGATATGAACCCACAACAAATTGCTCGCGAAGCACGGGGCAAGTGTTACCACTGCACCACTGGGACTGACGTTGAAGTACAGTAAGTGGTTGTACTCGCCTAATTGTGCTTGCGGGGTTGAGCTTTGGCTCTTTGGTCCCGCCTCTCAACCATCAATCAACTGGTGTACAGATTCCTGAGTCTACTGGGCTCAATCATATCTACATTTGAAACTGTATGGAGTCGGCCACCACCACATCACTTCCTAGTGCATTCCATTTATTAAACTACTCTGACACTGAAAAAATTCTTTCTAACGTCTGTGGTTCATCTGGGTACTAAGTTTCCACCTGTGTCCCCTTGTTCGTGTCCCTCCCGTGCTGAAGAGTTTGTCTTTGTTCACCCTGACAATTCCCCTGAGAATTTTGTAGGTGGTTGTCATTAGGTATCATTCATCATATTATTTCATATAATATCATATCATTTTGTAGGTGGAGCCAATATTCATGTAACTGGTGACTATCATGAGATGGTGAATACCTTGGGTAGTAGGTTAACTTAGATAGAGGTATCTGTTGAGGAAGTAAAGAACATCGATGTCTTATCCTTCCTCTTTGGGTCAGTGATAATACTAATGACATCGTAATTGGCATTTGACCCAAGAGGAGCTCCAAGGAGCCTAATGGGAATTTCTTTTAAATTAAATAATCTCTAACAAACATTATTGATAAAAGATTTTCTGCCTGATATCCCACTTGTGTGTTCATCGGGCAAAACATTTTTATTTGGTTTATAATGTGTAGGTTGGAGATTATTATTTTACACATAGTTCAGGATAAGGTCTAGATTCACTCCATACTCCTGAATTATTCTGATGCCCTCCAGGAGAAAATCTGAGGAACCAGCCAGGGTACTATCATCCAAGAACCAAATGATGAGCTAGACAGGCTTTTGGTGACTTCTTAAATGACTAAGCAAAAAGGGGTTACCCTAATGGACACATTCTCAAGAGTTAATTTTATGTTCACCAAATACTGTACTTTTATAAATACTTCATCAAAACATGCTGTTTTGATTTCAGCATGTCGGCCGTAATCTGGCTAACTGTTCTTGCAGCAGCCTCAGTGACAAGACACTGGAGGGAATTGCCCATTGATTATTGGTCTAATTTCCCCATTCTTCTTTCTGAAGTCACAGGAACATGCAGTACCAAAAAGTCATCAGGCCTTTCTGGTAACATTGCTAGTCAGGTGTGTGTGGGTAAATCCAGTTATCTCTTGACAGGAGCCTCTGTGCAGTGTTACCCAGCGCAGAGTTGAGCATTTGTTTAATGTATTTAGGTCTTGGGTCTATTAACCTGCCTGGTGGAAAGTATGAGAACTTCTTTATGCACCGAAAATTCATTAACACACTGGTTCTGTTCTGGTGACAATTCGTGGAACACTGTTGCCTCATGGAGCTCTTGTGTGGGTGTTTGGCTCTTAGGGCTTGTACTGCATTGGTGTCTGAGAGCACATGGGTGCATCTTCAATGTTGTTGACTCTTATTGCACCTACAGTATGTTCTTCCACCTTGCTTATTGTTACTCTGATTTTGAAAATGCTGTTGGATCATTCCTTGCCAAATTATCACAGCTTTGAACCCGACTATCTCATACTGATTTGAAATTTAGTAGGATAGTAGAGTACATATGTAACATATGAAAGCTTTTAGCTCTCAGTGATGCATGATATTCATACAGCAGGGTTACCAATGCAATATTTTTGCTTCCAGGTTCAGTAAGAAAAAATCATAACCCTTGCCTCTAGCCTGAGGCTGAGCTGAGAGGGTAGATAAACTCCCAAAACCAGCCTCTTGTGGGAGTTTTTGTAATGTACAGTATATCAAACATTTCTCCATAATTTCATGTGACAATTGCTAATTCCAGATTACAGAGTTGAACTTGGACAACTGCAAGAGTACATCCATTGTGGGCTTGACAGATGAGTTTGAGAAGCTGGAGGTATTGAGTCTCATCAATGTTGGCTTAACTTCTCTCAAGGGTTTTCCAGCTCTTCCCAATCTTCGCAAGGTGAGGCTCATATGCTCAAAGCTATTTTAATCTTGTCCTTTAGGCTGTGCAAGACTTGGACTTGCATTCCATCCTTAATTCTCACTTTGCCATTCTGGTTTTAGAATACTTCAGTTCACTAAAGTATTCTCTAAAATAATCTAATGTCCTTATTTCCAACTTAAAATATATCAAGTTGATCTCTTGTACTTCAGTTTATGTAAATTAGGAATTAAAATACTGACTAATTCAACTCCATTACCTAGTCTTCAGAGTATTTCCTCTATCTTGTAGAGGTTTAAACTGGTCTCTTTTTTAGGAGCATATTATCATTATTGTTGACATGTTTCAAATAAAAATTCTCATCTCATTGTTACTTTTTCTTCCCCATAGTTGGAATTGAGTGACAACCGAATCTCTGGTGGGTTGAATGCTCTCACCTGCCTTCCCAAGTTGGCATACTTGAACCTTTCTGGGAACAAGATTAAAGACCTGGAAACACTAGAACCTTTGGTGAGTGAATTACATTATCTGGATACTTTAGTGAATCATCTGTCCATTTATTTTCTTACTGTGCTAGAGCTTTAGGTATGTCAGAACTATGAACTATGTTTGTCATAAATTGCAGATTATTTTGTTACCTAGCTTTATGGAAGTTGGTTTGTATAAAGCCTTACATGCACATATCTATATTCCTCAGTTACATGGAATATAGACATGTGCAGGAACAACCAAATCTTGTAAAACCTTATCCAATTGGTTTGACTGCTTTCAAGTATTAAACCTTTAGAAGAAACACTTGGAAAGATTTCCAACAAATTATACATGCCAATTTATTGGACATAAAAGTGAAAAGTTGTTTCCACATTCACCGACAACTCTAGATATTATTGCCCTTACCTCAATAATAACCCATCCATATATAAACTCATTCCTCTAATAAAATCATTGGAGCAGGACACTGGTTTTATCCCTGTCCTGCTTCAAAGATTTTCTCATCGATATATCACATTATTGTAATTTCAATGTGCGTTCCTCTATTTATGTCTGTACAATTTATTATTTCAATTTACATTCAGTGACCTGGTACACCCACTTTCAGTTTACTTCACTTGTATGCAAATTGCATCCTTGTATAATTTTTTTTGTAAATATAAATCACAATTATGTACTGTACTGTGAAAAAATCTCCAAATATGATGTATCTGCACAAATATAGGTACAGTGTTGGGATTATGAGTATCAGTAGGGCAGGACGTGTTGTTCTGGTGGCCAGCACACAGCCTTAAAATATTGCTTTGGTACTGACCATTGCTACTGTACTGGTACTGACAATATCATCATATAACGGTTTAAACAAGAATTTTCTGGGTTTTACATGTATGAAGCAAATGTGGATATAATAGCTACATGGATGTAAATAAAGAAAAATAAGTGATAAAACAATCAGTGAAACCTCTGAGGTTAAAATAGAAGCATAGGCAAAGTCAAGCACCAGGTGTTGACAAGCGCCAGATGCAGCCTTGCACATACCCAGTGAAACTATAAATATTCACCTATTTTCATGATTTCTTAAATTTTGCATACAAATTCATTCTAAATTGAAAAATTATTTTTTGTCCTTTTGTATTTTTTGGGCAGGTACAGTATAACCATTTCTTCATAGGTGCTGTTCAAGGGTTAGGAGGCCAGCTACTTCATTAGAGGAGGAAGGAAGGAATGTTTTCTCTTACTCTTTGGCAGGTGTCGAGAGGGTTGATACAGACTTAAACCAATGCTTCGAGAAAATGGGCATGGTAGCATATGTAGAATGCATATGCCACTAAGTATTAATTTTCATGATGCAAACTGGAATGAGAATTGCACTCCCATTATAGGGGAAGAAAACAAATAGCAGAACATTTGAAATGTTTCACTTTATCCCAACAATGATGAGGAAGGCTATGTAGGGAAATGGAAATTATTGAGCTCAAGCTGAGAGACTCGTATAAAATCCAAGGGAGGCAAGATAACCTCAAGAGCAAAAGGCCTTAAGTGAAATGGAGAGGAACCCAAAATACTTTTTATCATATGCAAAAATAAAACCAAAAAGTGCATTCAGCACTGTGCCCTTGCATGCAAGGGTGATTGAAATTTCACAGATAACAAAGAAATGAGTGGAATACGGAGGCTTCAGTACAATTCTGTTTTCATTGAACCCCTGAACACATTGAAGATCAATGATCCAAATGAATTCTTCATGAATGTAACACCAACATCGAACCACATATCATATGTCACCCTAACCCCACTGGACTTTGAAATAGCTATAGACAGTATGCCCATATTCTCTGCACCAGGCTCAGACTCATGGAATTCTAGATTCATCAAGAAGTTCAAAACACCACTATCACAGGCCCTAAATTTTTTTTGAAGATGGCGCCTAGATACTGGTGTCATCCCTGACATACTTAAAACAGCAGAGATCATGCCACTTCACAAAGTAGGCAGTAAAGCAGATGCAAAAAAAAATTATAGACCAATAGCCCTAACTTCACACACAAAATTTGTTGAATGCGTGCTAAGTAGTAAGATTACAAATCACATGGAATCACATTACATAACCCCAGACAACACAGGTTCAGAACAAGGCTCTCCTGCCTCTCACAATTGCTAGATCACAATGACATCACCTTAGGTGTCATGGAAGATGAGCAAAATGTAGATGTAGCATACACGCTTTACAAAGGCTTTCGATGAACGGGACGACGTTATTGCACACAAAATGTGCACAAAAGGATTTACTGTACTGGCAAAGTAGGGAGATGGATCTTCAACTTCCTAATGAACAGAACGCACAGTGTAATAGTCAACACAGTAAAATTCGGATCATCTACTCTGAAAAACTCATTCTCCAAGGTACTATACTTGCTTTAATACTTTTTCTCATCCTAAATCAGACATAGACAAGTATACAGACTACTGTACTGTATCATCATTTTCAGATGATACTAGGATTTTCATGAGAGTAGACAGTATAGCGGACACGGCAAACCTCCATTCGGATGTAAATCGGGTCTTTCAATGGGCCACAGACAATATGATGATCAATGAAAATAAGTTCCAGCTCCTGTGCTATGAAAAAAAAATTGAATCGAATTACACTATAGATTGGAAAAGCAATGTTAAGGATCTAAGAGTAATCATGTGCTTACCTTTACAGAACACAATAAAGTAGGTGTCATGATTGCAAGAAAAATGATAGGTTGGATAACAAGAATAACAAGAACCTTCGATACCAGGGATGCCATACCAATGATGATACTTTTCAAGACACTAGTGCTCTCTAGGGTAGAATATTGTTGCCTACATGTGGAAGATCTTAGGGACTGGTTCTAAATTGGAACATGGAGATTACATCACATGAAACCAATAGGCATGGCAGGAGGTGCAAAATAGCCCCATTGAAAAGCAGAGGTGCAACAGGTATGCTGAGAGAGAACTCTATTAACATCAAGGTCCCAAGACTTCTTCATTCTCCCGCTACATGTTAGGAGCATAACTGGCCGACCTCTCACAATGTTCAAGATAGAACTCGACAAACATCTCCAAAGAATACCTGATCGACCAGGCTGTGATTCATATTGTCAGGTTACGATCAGCCGCTTCCAACAGCCTGATTAACCAAATGACCAACCGGGAGGCCTTGTCAGAGACTGGGCTGTGGGGCCGTTGATCCCCAGAAGCTACAGAAAGTAGATATCATCATTATCTTTTATCATCTCATCATTATTATAGATATCTTTAGAAAATTGGTGAAAATACAATTGTCTGAATATTAAGTGCCTAGATGTCTGGTCACTGAACAAAATTCAAACATGGCTAATTTCTCTTTAATATAGTATGTCCATTGGTTTTGAATGTACGCTATCCATTCTTAGTTTTATTATGTACAATAACATCTCTTGCTTCATACCATAACTGGACAAAAATTATATACTGTTCACCTAGCAGCAAATAGGTACCTGGGAGTTAGACAGATGCTATGGACTGCTTCCTGGGGATGTGTGTGTTTGAAAATTAGGATTATGGACTTGTCGGAAATGTTATGCATGCTAGTAACTACAAGAATGTAAGAACCCTTGTTTATATAAATAAATAAAAAGAAAGTAAAAAAATGTAAAAAAAAAAATTCTCGGTAAAAATCTGATCTGTGTAGATATTCCCTTTCTTATACCCCACTATGTTCCTTCCCAATACTTAGAGATGTAAATTTTACATTTGGTGATTAGTTTTTACTTAACAATGCTCAGCTTTCATTGATTTTCAACATTTGTGAAATGATTTCAACATTTTGTGAAATTTGTGAACCATATTCTTAAATAGTGCTGTATTCAGGTTATTATTTTGTATGCAGTGTATACCTTGTATTGCATGCCTTTTGTTTATCAACATTAGTAATGATTGCTTCATATTTCCTCTGTGCAGAAGAACCTTAAATCATTGTTCAACTTGGATCTGTTCAACTGTGAGGTTTCTATGGTGGAGAACTACAGAGAAAAGGTTTTCGCTCTCATCCCCTCTCTTGTCTACCTCGATGGGTGAGTGTGATATTTTTAACTTTCCTTAGCTGCCAGTGTGTTAACCAATAGACTGCTTAATTCCACCAGCAACTATTTTCCATTAGACATTTCCAAAAATAACCAGAAACTATAATTGTATGAAATGTCTGCAAATGCAAGTATAAAATATTGAAAACCACTTAAAACAATGCTTCATACCTTATCTTGGATATACAGAATTTTGTATCAATTAAATTCTAATATTAATGGCAAGACATGAGATTTATATTAATAGATTTCCATTGATTATTTTTCTTTTTATCATAGTGAAAGAGAAAGCAATTATAAATAGAGGGTAAATCAAGAAATATTCCAGGAATGGTATCACTCATGTTTTCTACATTACTTTCTCAGGCATGATGATGCCACAAACACCAAAATATTTTTAATTAACTTTTTATATATAATAAATAAATATATAATAGGAAGATATAAATATATCTTTATCTTTGTAACTTTTCTGACACCTCTTGCTTAAAACTCCTAAAGTCAAAAGGATCGATAGGCCTTGCTTTATACCAAATAAAAGATATAAATATATCTTCCTATTAGGTAATATTAGATATGTTAGATGTTGCTAATTCTAGGAATTTGTAAGCAGTTTTAATTCTCTTGGTTTTCGATATTGGTGACCTATTTAAATTGTTTAATCCAGTGAACCCAAAATATCCGTATGTAACTTGCCGGTTAAAGTACAATAGACACGTATGC
>WNGS01164858.1:22873724-22890272 GCA_020271785.1 Procambarus virginalis
GAGATGAGGGGACAGACGTGAGAGAGGGGGACAGAGGAGAGAGGGGGACAGAGTGAGAGAGGGGGACAGAGTGAGAGAGAGGGGACAGAGTGAGAGAGGGGGACAGAGTGAGAGAGGGGGACAGAGTGAGAGAGGGGGGACAGAGTGAGAGAGGGGGACAGAGTGAGAGGGGGACAGAGTGAGAGAGGGGACAGAGTGAGAGAGGGGGACAGAGTGAGAGAGGGGGACAGAGTGAGAGAGGGGGACAGAGTGAGAGAGGGGGACAGAGTGAGAGAGGGGGACAGAGTGAGAGAGGAGGGGACAGAGTGAGATGAGAGGAGGGACAGCAGTGAGAGAGGGGGACAGAGTCAGAGAGAGGGGGACAGAGTGAGAGAGGGGGACAGAGTGAGAGAGGGGGACAGAGTGAGAGAGGGGGACAGAGTGAGAGAGGAGGGACAGAGTGAGAGAGGGGGACAGAGTGAGAGAGAGGGGACAGAGTGAGAGAGGGGGACAGAGTGAGAGAGGGGACAGAGTGAGAGAGGGGGACAGTGAGAGCGAGGGGGACAGAGTGAGAGAGGGGGACAGAGTGAGAGAGGGGACAGAGTGAGAGAGGGGGACAGAGTGAGAGAGGGGGACAGAGTGAGAGAGGGGGACAGAGTGAGAGAGGGGGACAGAGTGAGAGAGGGGGACAGAGTGAGAGAGGGGGACAGAGTGAGAGAGGGGGACAGAGTGAGAGAGGGGGACACAGTGAGAGAGGGGGACAGAGTGAGAGAGGGACAGAGTGAGAGAGGGGACAGAGTGAGAGAGGGGACAGAGTGAGAGAGGGACAGAGTGAGAGAGGGACAGAGTGAGAGAGGGGACAGAGTGGGAGGGACAGAGTGAGAGAGGGGACAGAGTGAGAGAGGGGACAGAGTGAGGGGGGGACAGAGAGAGAGGGGACAAGTGAGAGAGGACAGAGTGAGAGAGGGGGACAGAGTGAGAGAGGGGACAGAGTGAGAGAGGGACAGAGTGAGAGAGGGGACAGAGTGAGAGAGGGGACAGAGGAGAGAGGGGGACACAGTGGAGGGAGATGAGAGAGGGGACAAGTAGAAGGGGCAGAGGAGAGAGAGGGACAGAGTGAGAGAGAGGGACACAGTGAGAGAGAGGGACACAGTGAGAGAGAGGGACAAGTGAGAGAGAGGGACAGAGTGAGAAGAAGAGGAGAGAGGACAGAGAAGGAGAGAAAGGAAGGCGAGAAGAGAGAGACGACAGGAGAGCGACAGAGAGAGAGGAGCACAGAGAGAGAGCGACAGAGGAGTGACAAGAGAGAGCAGATGAGAGACACACATAAAACCTTTGTTCTCTGGTGAGTGGACCCGACTAAATATAGAACAGAACGGGGGTAGTTGATGGTATGGGAGGTGGAGCTCCGGGTGGAGGGTGGTGGAGGCGCGTGAGAGGGGTGATGGGTGGGGGGTGAGGGACAACTCAGGGCGGGTTGGGGTACAAGGTGAAGGGCTCAACATGGGTACTGATAGTTAACAGCGCAGGAAGGTGAGAAAGGTTTCTAGAGGCCGATGATTATACCAAAAATTTATTCCTAGTAATTACTGTTTTACATCAGCAAATCCCAAGACCTTTAATAGACTCTAGTACCTTGAACCATGAACCTGTCCAGATAACCCTATTGAGCACATCAACACGTCAAAGGCTTTCGACCAGTCGAGGTTTATCATGGAGGAAGGAACATTATTCTCAGACACATAATACACAACATGAGAGTCAAGTGTAAAAAATCATCCCAAAACAAAGAGGACTCTCCCATAGCAGGAACGGTTGAGGACCACAACACTGCAAACAGGACATGACAAGGCTGATCTCATCCAGAGTCATTTACAATGCTGATTAAGTTGCTTGATTCCGTTCACAATGCTCCCGTAGCTCCACACCTGGGGTCCAGGGTTCGAGACCCATATACTGTCCAAGTGATTGGAGTGTTTATTTCTACTGGGAGAAATTGAGACCACTTCCTTAAGAGGCCAAACGGAACAAAAGGGCAACACCTTCAAGATCAAGAAGCCACAACGTAAGAGATAATGCACTCAGATGTTGCTGTGCTTGTTTGTACCTTCAGTGCAGCGATGGTGTAACACCATGACCCCCCCTAGAGTTCACACCCAGGGAAGCCTTCTCCAAGAGGTCAGCCCAGATGACCTCAGATTATCTTGTATGTTGATTAAAAAATCCTGGGTTAGTCTTAGTCAGCTAGTTTCAAGTATGTAATATTTCATGATATTCTTGTCAAACACTGTAATGGAATTAGACTCCAGATTCTTATGTGTAAACATCCATGGATCCCCCCTTTTAGCCAGGTCAGAGGTCACTCACACACGTAATTAATAACTCCTCTCTTGAACAGTGTATGATGAATGTCAAACAAGTTTAATGAAAATTCTTGAGTGTTTGTGCACGTGTGGCCCGACCTCTTATTTCTTGGTGTAGGTAGCAACAGTAAATCTCCCCCTCCCCCTTTTTCGAGGGTATATATTGGTCCTGTAGAGACTTAGAGGACAGAGAGTGCGGGACACCGGGGTCGAGAGTGGGTCTGTGAAGAACATCCACAGCCAGGCAGAGACAGTGTCCACCGGATGGAGAGACAGAGGTCTTAAGGTAATGTGTGTGATCTCTGAGGTTTGTTCCATGTCTAAATTTCTTAACTCTTGGCCAGTGTTAGAGTAGGATTATAAGTGGTGATTAGCATAATTTTGGTTTCAATAAACTTCGTTAAATTTCCGTCTGTGTCAATTGTTTGAATCCTCTGAGCCTTTTGGATATAGTGGCTGACAACCGTCCCATAATTAATGACAGTTATAGAAAGTACTCTCCAAGTCAAGCAATGTTTCTTGCCTCGTTGCTTGTACAGTCTCAATGGTCAAAGCAGATGGTGGCAGCGTTTTAATCCTGTGTAGCATTTCCTTGTGGCAGTGTACCTTTGGTTCCGGTGTAACCATCATATGTCAGCTCATATTACAGTGTTCAATAACAGTGTTACCAAGTGCAACTGATAGGAAGTGTTACTCAGGATAAGTAGTAGTGTTTACATTATATAGTTCATATTAATAGGTGTTACAATGATGGCATTTCATGCAGGTGCATTTTATGCAGTGGCACTCAGGAAATTGAGTGGTGCCCCCCCCTCCTTCTTCAGCTGTTTGGTGGCACCAGGAAACTGGGTTGTTGCCCCCTACAGTGATGCTCTTATGAGGGATGGTTCCTGTTGTGCGGGCGGCGGAAGTTGGGTTGGCGAGACACTAATTACTTGAGTCCTTGTTAGTGTAACGATGTTATGAGTGAGGTGGTCGTGACAGGGAGGGGGGGGGGTCGTGACAGGGGGAGGGGGGTCGTGACAGGGGGAGGGGGTCGTGACAGGGGGTGGGGGGGGTCGTGACAGGGGGTGGGTGGGGGGTCGTGACGGGTGGGTGGGGGGAGTCGTGACAGGGGGTGGGTGGGTGGGGGAGTCGTGACGGAGTGGGCGTGTGGGGGGGAGTCGTGACAGGAGTGGGTGGTGGTGGTCGTGACAGGGCTGGTGGTAGTGGTCGTGACAGGGAGTGGGTGGTGGTGGTCGTGACAGGGAGTGGTTGGTGGTGGTCGTGACAGGGCTGGTGGTAGTGGTCGTGACAGGGCTGGTGGTAGTGGTCGTGACAGGGCTGGTGGTGGTGGTCGGTGACAGGGGTGGGGGTGGTCGTGACAGGGGGTGGTGGTGGTGGTCGTGACAGGGGTGGTGTGGTGGTGGTCGGACAGGGGTGGGGTGGTGGTCGTGAAAGGGGTGGTGGTGGTGGTCGTGACAGGGTGGTGGTGGTGGTCGTGACAGGGCTGGTGGTGGTGGTCGTGACAGGGTGGTGGTGGTGGTCGTGAAAGGGGTGGTGGTGGTTCGTCGTGACAGGGCTGGTGGTCGTGACAGGGGTGGTGGTCGTGACAGGGGGTGGTAGTGGTCGTGACAGGGCTGGTGGTGGTCGTCGTGACAGGGCTGGTGGTAGTCGTCGTGACAGGGGTGGTCGTCGTGACAGGGGGGGTGGTCGTGACAAGGGGGGGTGGTCATCGTGACAGGGGTGGTCGTCGTGACAGGGGTGGTCGTCGTGACAAGGGGTGGTGGTCGTGACAGGGTGGTCGTGTAGTCATCTGTCGGGCATGGGTTGTGACATGTACAAGTATTTATATTCCAGAGCTCTGGCACTTATTGCCAACATAAACGTTGTGACAACCACAACCCCGTGGTTGTGGTGGCCAGGTTGTGGGGGGGGGGGGGGGGGGAGGACTGTTCCACCAGCAGCCTCCTCACCCCAGGAAGGAAGCAGAGTACAGCGCTTCGGTTTTAACTCGGAGCTTAGTCAGGATCTTATTTCAGATATGAATAATTTTCTGCCATAAAAGGAAGCTTGGTCAGTTGCTTCCCTTACCCTTCCACCAGCCTCATCTATCCCCCTTCCACCAGCCTCCTCCCCCCCCCCTGCCCCTTCACCATCCTCCTGCCCATTCCAGGCCTGGGTGTGGGCCAGCAGCCGCCGACCCGGCGCCCCCAAGGCCAACAAGGATGAACCATTCCATATTTTCCAGGAGAGGAATCTTGCGGTGGTCGCAAGGTTCCAGGCCGCGAGTATGGAGAGGATGGAGAGGATGGGGATGGTGGGGGAATAGTTAATGGAGATGGAAATATGTGAAGGATTTGAGAGACAGAGGGGGGCCTCGATAGAGCGATGAGGTGGTGAAGGAGGGGAGGTAAGATCATGGCCATGTTTACATAAAATTTGTGTAAATACTTCAATTTGCAGCTTAAGACACTGATGGACGCCACTCTTGACAGTTGTCAACAGGTGTAAACTAGCAGTAAACAGGTGTAGATGAGAGATGAGGGAAGAGAGTTTGCTTCCACAACCTGTTCCCCAAGTGCATTCCATTTTTTCCACTACTCTCATGCAAAAGAAAACTTCCTAACATCTCTGTGACTCATCTGAGTTTTCAGTTTCACCCATGTCCCCTCGTTCTGTTATTATTACGTGTGAACATTTCATCTATTTCCACTTTGTCAATTCCCCGAGTATTTTATATGTCCCTATCATATCTCCTCTCTCCCTTCTTTCCTCTAGTGTCGTAAGGTTCAGTTCCTTCAAATGCTCTTCATATCCCATCCCTCGTAACTCTGGGACAAGAATCGTCGCAAACCTCTGAACCTTCTCAGTTTCCTTGTGTGTTTTTTCAGGTGGGGGCTCCATGATGGCGCGGCATACTCTAAGACTGGTCTCACGTAGGCAGTGTAAAGCGCCCGAGTGTTTAGAGCAATCTTGTAAATATACTCAGTAGTAACCAAGACAGATACACCACACACAACACACACACACACACACACACACACACACACACACACACACACACACACAGTAAAACATTCCTGGACTCCAACAAAAATCAGACAATATAGAGAGGGCTGGGAGTCTGACACAGTACCACATAAGAGACTCGTGCACAAGCTGGAGATGCAGGCAGGAGTGAAAAGGAAGGTACTCCATTGGGTAAGGGAGTACCTAAGCAACAGATGACAGCAAGTCACTGTGAGAGGTGAGGTCTCGGAGTGGCGAGGCGTTACCAGTGGAGTCCCAAAGGGATCAGTCCTTGGAGCTATACTGTCCCTGAGGGAATAGACTCGTTCCCCTCAATGTTAGAAGATGACCTAAACAAACTGAAGGAATGGTCCAACATATGGCTACCAAAGTTCAACCCAAGTAAATGTAAGGTCATGAAACTAGGTGGCGGAAATAAGAGGCCAGACTCTGGATACCGAATGGGAGATGAAGTCCTTCACGAAACGGAGAGAAAGATCTAGGAGTTAATATCACACCAAAGCTGTCTCCTGAAGCCCACCTACAAAGAATAACATCTGTGGCGTATGCGAGGCTGGCTAACATTAGAACAGTCTTCAGGAACTTGTGTAAGGAATCATTCAGAACCTAATATAGCACATATGTAAGACCAATCCTGGAGTATGCGGCCCCAGCAAGCTGGAAAAAGTTCAGAGGTTTGCCACTAGGCCCACTAGGCTAGTCCCAGAACTAAGAGGCATGAGTTATTAGGAAAGGCTGCGTGAACTGCACCTCACGTCGCTGGAAGACAGAAGAGCTCGGGGAGACATGGTCACCACATACAATATTTCTCAGGGGAATTGGGTCAGAGTAGTTTTTTTTATCTTTATTTAAGAAAATACAATATAAATTAAATTATATAAAAGTTTAGCTGACTCCATGCACAGTTTCAAGTGTAGATATGATAAGACAGCTGATTGACAGTTGAGAGGCGGGACCAAAGCTCATCCCCCGCAAGCACATCTAGGCGAGTACAACTAGGTGAGTACACACCCACACCTTGGGACATAGAGGAACATTAAGCAAAAGGAAACGCTCTCAAACTAATCCCCAGACTCTGTGTCTAATGGAAATCAATGGTTTGAGAAGCACAGCCGATTAGTTACCCAGTGTACCCGTATTGTTTGTGGCTGCTAACCCTTTAATTTAGTTGCTCCAGGCTTTCTACGTTGTTGATACCTGCTGAGAGTGGCTTGCTTGGCGACGTGACGTTTGTGGTGGCTGGGTGGGAGTCAGCGAGCCCTGAGAGCAGCAGCAGCGCTGTGTGAGACGAGGCCGCAATAAGACCTGTACTCCTGCTGGGGTTTATTCCACTCCTCTCTTTGGGGTGTTAGAGACTCTGAGAGGGACTCCTCCGTGTGAGGGTGGGACACCCTTGGTGACCGTGGCACCCCAGAGGGAGAATGCTGCCCCACACAAGAGCCCCTATGATACGTTTCTAACATCTTGGTGCACCATTCTACTCTTACACTCAAGATCTAGCAATGCGGCGCTCGGATTCGTAGTCCTGAGATTCCGGGTTCGATCCCCGGTGGAGGTGGAGACAAAATGGGCAAAACGTTACCTAGCAGTAAATAGGTACCTGGGAGGAAGACAGCTGCTACGGGCTGCTACCTGGGGTGTAACAAAAAGGAGGCCTGGTCAAGAACCGGGTCGCGGGGACGCTAAGCCCCGAAATTACCTCAAGATAACCTCAAGAAGGAACCTGTTACTGAGCATCTCTTCTCAACTGCTCCATCTAATCAGGTCTAACCTCCCACTTTCAAACCCTTTTCTCAGAGAAACAATGCAACACGCATACCCCCCCCCCCCCCCCGAGAGTTCACACCCAGGGAAGCCTTCTCCAAGAGGTCAGCCCAGATGACCTCCGGATTATCTGTATGTTGATTAAAAAATTCCTGGGTTAGTCGTAGTCAGCTAGTTTCAAGTATGTAATATTTCATGATACTCTTGTCAAACATTGTAATGGAATTAGACCCCAGATTCTTATGTGTAAACATCCATGGATATCCCCCTCCCCCTTTTTCGAGGGTATATATTGGTCCGGTAGAGACTTAAAGACAGAGAGTGTGGGACACCGGGATCGAGAGCGGGTCTGTGAAGAACATCTCAGCCAGGGAGAGACAGAGGTCTTAAGGTAAAGTGTGATCTCTGAGGTTTTGTTCCATGTCTAAATTTGGCCAGTGTTAGAGTAGGATTTATAGTGGTGTTTAGTATAATTTGGTATCTCAATAAACTCATGTTAAATTTCCCATCTGTGTCAATTGTTGAATCCTCTTAGTCTTTTGGATATAATGGGCTGACAACCGTCCCATAATTAATGACAGTTATAGAAAGTACTCTCCAAGTCAAGCAATGTTTCTTGCCTCGTTGCTTGTTACAGTCTCAATGGTCAAGGCAGATGGTGGCAGCGTATTAATCCTGTGTAGCATTTCCTTGCTGGCAGTGTACCTTTGGTTCCGGTGTAATCATATGTCAGCTCATATTACAGTGTTCAATAACAATGTTACCAAGTGCAACCGATCAGGAAGTGTTACTCAGGATAAGTAGTAGTGTTTACATTATTAGTTTAGTATACATTAAAGTGGTGTTACGACAATAGAGGTGTTACAATGGTGGCATACTATAGGGGTGTTACAACAATGCCCACAGGAGGTGGTATTGAGCGATGAGTGGCGTCACGCAGTAATGGAGAGCTATATAGTCGTAATGTCTTGGTGCTTTTTCTTGATCATTACCTTACCTTCGTCTGTCAATACCGACTGTAAACGTGACACCTTAGCCAGGTGTTACGTGACACCTTAGCCAGGTGTTACGTGACACCTTAGCCGGGTGTTACGTGACACCTTAGCCAGGTGTTACGTGACACCTTAGCCAGGTGTTACGTGACACCTTAGCCAGGTGTTACGTGACACCTTAGCCAGGTGTTACGTGACACCTTAGCCAGGTGTTACGTGACACCTTAGCCAGGTGTTACGTGACACCTTAGCCAGGTGTTACGTGACACCTTAGCCAGGTGTTACGTGACACCTTAGCCAGGTGTTACGTGACACCTTAGCCAGGTGTTACGTGACACCTTAGCCAGGTGTTACGTGACACCTTAGCCAGGTGTTACGTGACACCTTAGCCAGGTGTTACGTGACACCTTAGCCAGGTGTTACGTGACACCTTAGCCAGGTGTTACGTGACACCTTAGCCAGGTGTTACGTGACACCTTAGCCAGGTGTTACGTGACACCTTAGCCAGGTGTTACGTGACACCTTAGCCAGGTGTTACGTGACACCTTAGCCAGGTGTTACGTTACACACAACTAACTCTTCCTAAACTCTGTAGACTTCATAATTGTCACGTTTTCACTGAGGGTCCCTGGAACCTGGTCACTTGAGGCGCACCCACGCGCACACACCACACACACACACACACACACACACACACACACACACACACACACACACACACACACACACGCGCGCGCGCACACACATACATATGGGGGCCAGGTAGCCTGGTGGATAGCGCGAAGGACTTGTAATTCTGTGGCGCGGGTTCGATTCCCGCACCCGGCAGAAACAAATGGGCAAAGTTTCTTTCACCCTGAATGCCCCTGTTACCTAGCAGTAAATAGGTACCTGGGAGTTAGTCAGCTGTCACGGGCTGCTTCCTGGGGTGTGTGTGTGTGTGTGTGGTGTGGAAAAAAAAAAAAGTTAGTTAGTGTAGTTAGTAAACAGTTGATTGACAGTTGAGAGGCGGGCCGAAAGAGCAAAGCTCAACCCCCGTAAAATACAACTAAGTGAATACAACTAAGTGAATACTAAGTGAATACACACACATAATAAAGATATAATAAAGGGTTGATAAAGACAGGCTGTTTAACACAAGGGGCACACGCACTAGGGGACACAGGTGGAAACTGAGTGCCCAAATGAGCCACAGAGATATTAGAAAGAACTTTTTTAGTGTCAGAGTGGTTGACAAATGGAATGCATTAAGAAGTGATGTGGTGGAGGCTGACTCCATACACAGTTTCAAGTGTAGATATGATAGAGCCCATTAGGCTCAGGAAACTGTACACCTGTTGATTGACGGTTGAGAGGCGGGACCAAAGAGCCAGAGCTCAACCCCCGCAAGCACAACTAGGTGAGTACAACTAGGTGAGTACACACTCACACACACAAACTCACTCACACACACAAACTCTCACACACACACACACACTCACACACACACACACACACACACACACACACACACACACACACACACACACACTCACACACACACACACACACACACACACACACACACACACACACACACACACACTCACACACATAAACACTCACACAGACACTCACGCACTCACACACGCACTCACACTCGCACACACACACACTCACACACACACACACACACACACACACACACACACACTCACACACTCACACACTCACACACTCACACACTCACACACTCACACACTCACACACTCACACACTCACACACTCACACACTCACACACTCACACTCTCTCACTCTCTCACTCTCTCACTCTCTCACTCTCTCACTCTCTCACTCTCTCACTCTCTCACTCTCTCTCTGAACATCTGGCCTGGAGGGAATCAACCCATGATCAATATTCAAGCAGCGTCTGAGGGGGTAGAGACCATCAGGTGTGTGTGTGTGTGTGTGTGTGTGTGTGTGTGTGTGTGTGTGTGTGTGTGTGTGTGTGTGTGTGTGTGTGTGTGTGTGTGTGTACTCGCCTAGTTATGCTTGCAGGGGGAGGGGGGGGGTTGAGCTTGGCTCTTTGGTCCCACCACCACAACCGTCAGTCAGAGTCAGCCTCCACCACATTACTTCCTAGTGCATTCCATTTATTAACTACTCTGACACTGAAAAAATTCTAACGCCTCTGTGGCTCATCTGGGTACTACGTTTCCACCTGTGTTCCCTTGTTCGTGTCCCATCCGTGCTGAAGAGTTTGTCTTTGTCCACCCTGTCAATTTACCTGAGAATTTTAAAGGTGGTTATCATGTCTCCCCTTACTCTTCTGTTTTCCAGGGACGTGAGGTTCAGCTCCTTTATCCTTTCCTCGTAGCTCATACCTCTCAGTTCCGGGACGAGCCTGGTGGCATACCGCTGAATCTTCTCTAACTTTGTCTTGCATTTAACTAGGTATGAATTCCAGGCTGGAACTGCATGCTCAAGGATTGGTCTGACATAAGTGATATACAGGGTCCTGAACGATTCCTTACACAAGTTTCTAAAGGCAGTTCTTATGATGGCCAGTCTAGCATATGCCGCTGATGATGATATTTTGATGTGGGCCTCTGGGGACAGGTTCGTGTGATATCAACCCCCAGATCTTTCTCTGTATTTGACTCTTGCAGGATTTCACCTCCCAGATGATACCTTGTGTTCAGCCGCCTGCTCACTTTGCCTAATTCATTACTTACACTTTCCTGAGATGAACTTTAGCAGCCATTTCCTTGACCATTCCTCCAGTTTGTCCAGGTCATCCTGTAGTCTCTGTCTATCTTCATCCGTCTTGATTCTTCTCATAATTTTTGCATCATCAGCAAGTATTGAGAGGAACGAGTCTATGCCCTCTGGAAGATCGTTTACATATATTAGGAACAGGATGGGTCCAAGTACCGAGCCCTGTGGGACTCCGCTGGTGACATCTCGCCACTCTGATGTCTCCCTCCTCACCGTTACTCGCTGTTTCCTGTTGCTTAGATACTCCCTTATCCACTGGAGCACCTTCCCTTTTACTCCTGCCTCTTGCTCCAACTTTTTTAACAGCCTTTTATGGGGTACTGTGTCAAAGCCTTTCTGGCAGTCCAGGAAAGTGCAATCGGCCCACCCTTCTCTTTCCTGCCTAATTTTTGTTACCTGGTCATAGAATTCTATTAAACCTGTGAGGCACGATTTACCATCGGGCCTCACATGTTGGTGGAATATGTTGAACATGTTGTGACACCACTATGAATATGAACTATAAAAATGTACTAAACTAATAATGTAAGACTAAACTAATACTGAGTAATACTTCCTATCAGTTGCACTTGGTTACACTGTTATTGAACTCTGTAAACACTGCCTGACTTAGACTAACCCAGGAATTTTTAATCAACATACAAGATAATCCAGAGGTCACTGGGCTGACCTCTTGGAGAAGGCTTTCCTGGGTGTGAACTGTAGGGGGGAGGGTCATGGGTGTTACAATGTTGAACAACACTCACATGTTGAACCTATGTTGGTGGTGCATTACAAACTTATTTCCCTCCAGATGCTCTATGAGCCTTTTCCTCACGATCTTCTCCATTACCTTGCATGGTGTACAAGTTAGGGAAACTGGCCTGTAGTTCAGTGCCTCTTGCCTGTCACCCTTATTGTATATTGGGACTGTTAGCTGTCTTCCAACTTTCTGGTAGGTCTCCTGTTTCCAGTGACCTGTTATGCACCATAGTGGGGCACACTTAGTGCTTCTGTACCTTCCTTTAGTATCCATGGTGAGATTCTGTCAGGCCCAACAGCCTTTGTCACATCCAGCTCCAGCAGACACCTTTTGACCTCATCACTGGTGAGGTCAAATTCCTCCAAGGTTGCTTGGTTTGCCACCTCATTCAGTGCAGGGACTTTCCCTTGTTCTGTTGTGAAGACGATCTGGAATCTCTTATCGAGTTCCTCACACACCTTGTCATTCTCTGTGTATCTCTCCTCTCCTTTTTTCAATTTCATCACGTGTTCCTTCACTGCTGTTTTCCTCCTGATGTGGCTATGGAGCAGCTTTGGTTGGGTCTTGGCTTTACTCGCTATGTTATTTTCAGACTGTCTCTCTGCTTCCCTCCTCACTCTGAGGTACTCATTTATGGCCATCTGGTATCTCTCCCTGCTCTCCGGTGTTCTGTAATTTCTGTTGTTTCTACATGTTCTTTTACTCAGTTGCTTCGTTACCTTACAATTCTGGTTGAACCATGGTTTTTCTGTTTTTGTTTTTCTCCTTTTGGACCGGATAAACCTGTCTGCAGCTTCCTGGCACTTCTGGGTGACAAAATCCATCATGACCTGCACAGTCTTGTCTCTAAGTTCTGTTTCCCATGGTATTCCCCTTAGGAAGTTCCTAATCTCGTCATATTTTCCTCTTCGGTAATTTAGTCTTTTCACATGTGTGTGTGTGTGTGTGTGTGTGTGTGTGTGTGTGTGTGTGTGTGTGTGTATGTGTGTGTGTACGTACTTATCTAATTGTGCTTGCAGGGGTTGAGCTCTGGCTCTAATCAACTAATGTACAGGTTCCTGAGCCTATTGGGCTCTTATCATATCTACGCTTTAAGCTGTGTATGGAGTCAGCCTCCACCACATCACTTCCTAACGCATTCCATTTGTCTACTACTCTGACACTGAAAAAAATCTTTCTAACGTCTCTATGGCTCATTTAGGCACTCAATGTCCACCTGTGTCCCCTGGTGCGTGTGGCCCTTGTGTTAAATAGTCTGCCTTTTCTACCCTATCAATTCCCCTGAGAATCTTGTATGTGGTGATTATGTCCCCTCTAACTCTTCTGTCTCCTAGTGACGGTGAGGTTTAATTCCCGTAGTCTCTCCTCGTAGTTCATACCCTTCAGTTCAGGTACTAGTCTGGTGGCAAACCTTTGAACCTTTTCCAGTTTAATATTATGCTTGACTAGATATGGACTCCATGCTGGAGCCGCATACTCCAGGATTGGTCTGACATATGTGGTATACAAAGTTCTGAAGGATTCCTTACGCAAGTTTCTAAAGGCCGTTCTTATGTTATCCAACCTGGCAAATGCCGCTGATGTTATCCTCTTGATATGGGCTTCAGGGGACAGTCTAGCGATATCAACCCCCCAGGTCTCTCAGACTCGAAGTATTTCATCTCCCAAATGATACCTTTTATCTGGTCTCCTGCTCCCTACGCCTATCTTCATTATATTACATTTGCTTGGGTTAAACTCTAACAACCAATTGTTCGACCATTCCTGCAGCTTGTCCAGGTCTTCTTGAAGCGGAGCTGTTCTCCTGTCTTAATCCTTCTCATAATTTTGGCGTCGTCAGCAAACATTGAGAGGAATGAGTCTATACCCTCTGGGAGATCATTTACGTATATCAAAACAGGATAGGTCCAAGTACAGAGCCCCGTGGGACTCCACTGGTGACGTCACGCCAATCTGAGGTCTCCCCCTCACTGTAACTCTCTGCTTCCTATTGCTTAGGTACTCCTTATCCACTATATTGCCCTACCAGTTACTCCTGCATGAGTGAGTTTGCGTGCGTTCGTGTGTGCGTGTGTGTGTGTGTGGTGTGTGTGTGTGTGTGTGTGTGTGTTGTGCGTGCGTGCGTGCGTGCGTGCGTGCGTGCACTGAGTTTCCAGCTTCCACCCATGTTGGACCACTTTTGTTCCTATCTCGGTGGAAATAAGCTCACACACGCTACAGTTTGCTAATAATGCAAGAGTAATGAGAAGGGTAACCCTTAGAGTGCGGCTGACGTCCCGTGACGCTTTTGGGTTCACCGAGGTAACTGACTGACATGTACACACACCACTGTGATCGAACGACGACTCTGCAAGAAGCAAAGTCCAACACCGTATCAGCCTAGGATCTAGAATCTAATGTACCAGAAATACATCAGAGACATGTGCACAAATACATAATACTAAAGTGATATACAACTGGGTAGAAACCATCTTTCCAGTTCAGGTAGAAGACAGTTAGGAGGCATAGGTGGAAGTTGGAAACACAAATGAGCCATAGATATGTAATGACATTCTTCTCTGCAGTGAGAGTTGTATGAGCAGGAACCAGAGCTGGTGGGAGTAGCCACCATTCACAGCTACCATGTCTAGAGGCGGGGCTCTAGAGCTAGACATCACTCCTCGTACTCACAACTATGTGAGCCGAACTAGGTAAGCATAACACAAGTACAATTGATTGAAGATAAGAGGCAGGGCCCAAAAGCTGAAGGCCAACCCAGGCAAGCAGAAAAGATAGAACAATCTCCAAGAGAGTAGAGTCTTTTTCAGTATGAAGCCCAACCTCCGCAAGCAGACAAGAGGCGCACACACCCCGGCTTGTACTGTGCTATTACACAGTGCAGTCTGCTGGTGTACACCACATGGGAGCAGCATGCCAATGTACACCACATGGGAGCAGCATGCGGGTGTACACGCATAGTTGATCCCTCCTCTCTCTCACCACTCCCTGAAAAATGCAGTGTTCGCCAAGTCTTTGGTCAGAGCATAGGGTTCGATTCCCCGCCCCACTAGTGGGTAGTTAGTGATTTTTGCTTATGATGGATAGGGTACTGACCTGTAACCTTGTTATATCTACTTCACTAATACGAATGGAGTTCACTTCTATTACCTGCTCTCTCTCTTCCCCTCTCTTGCTCTCGCGACGTCAGATCAAGTTCGTTCGGTCCATCACCCCCCATCCCCCCCCCCCACACATTCTTGGACGAGTCTCGTTGCTATCTTTCGGACAGTTTTCTTTTGAGTTTTTTTTTTAGCCGTCTGGTCCATGATGGAGCGGCACACTAAGACTGTCTCGTGTAGGCGGAGTACAGAGACCTAAACACCTCCTCACATAGGTTCTTAAATGATGATCTCACGTTTGCTAGTGTAGTTACGAGCCTCTGGAGTTAGACTAAAGTAGTTTCCCCTTCACTGTGTACTCCTGTCACCTGTTCCCATTTCCATTTGCTCCAGCTGGTGTTGAGATCTAAAAGTCACTTCTCAGGCCGACTCTGCAGCTTGTCTAAGGCATCACTGAGAATTGTACAATCCTCATCTGTCTCAACTCTTCTCATTCATAATTCATTTGGCATCGTCTTCAAACATTGACATACAAGACTCGACTCCTGTAGACAGGTCATTTACATGGATGAGAAACAGTATGGGTCCCAGCAGCGATCCTTGAGGTAGTCCACTTGCTATCCTACACCAGTGTCGGGTGTCTTCTCCCTCTCTCACTCAGCGCCTCCTGTCGGCACTCCCCATATGGTAAGGGTATTTCCTTACCCATGTCTCTGCTCATCCACTTGCTCCTTTCCTGCCTCTCATGTTTGTGTAGTGAGTTGCTTGTGAGGGACCATCTTGTGAGGGACCATCTTGTGAGGGACCATCTTGTGAGGGACCATCAGCGGCTGTTTGACTGTCCAGAAGTATGCAATCTGCCAGCCTTGTGTCATGCCTTCCGTCCGTTTTCATTACCATGGAACTCCAGGTGACTTGCCAGACACGATTTTCCTTACCTAAGTCCATGTTGATGTTTGTTTACATATCAAACTCTTTTCAAATATGTCTATCTTGAGATGATTTCGGGGCTTTAGTGTCCCCGCGGCCCGGTCCTCGACCAGGCCTCCACCCTCAGGAAGCAGCCCGTGACAGCTGACTAACACCCAGGTACCTATTTTACTGCTAGGTAACAGGGGCATAGGGTGAAAGAAACTCTGCCCATTGTTTCTCGCCGGCGCCCGGGATCGAACCCTGGACCACAGGATCACAAGTCCAGTGTGCTGTCCGCTCGGCCGACCGGCTTCCCTAAGTGGCAGTTTCTCATCAAGTATTTTACCTTGCGATGATTTCGGGGCTCAACGTCCCCGTGGCCCGGTCTTCAACCAGGCCTCCTGGTTGCTGGACTGGTCAACCAGGCAGTTGGACGCAGCTGCTCCCTGCATGACGTATAAATCACAGCCTGGTTGATCAGATATCCTTTGGGTTACCTCCTCTTTTAGCACTGGGAGCTGTTCTAGCCGAGTCTTGAACATTCCTTGGAAACTGGCATTTAGTTCCACGTTCACCACCCATTTCTCACACTTTAGTCACTTGCTTGTTCATTGTTGTTGTTCTGACTATGTAGTATTGTTTGTTTGTTTCTTATTCTTTGGAGGCTCAATAATTTTCATATTTTCTTCCCAGTAGCCTTGTTTCATTTATTTGTTTCCCGCCCTACAGCATATATTGCGGGTTTCTTCTCTCTTGAGCACACAATTTCATCCATGCCTTCCTGGTTTTTGTTTTAACTTTTTGGCATTGTCTATCAACCCCTGATTATTATATTCTCTCCTTACTTTGTCCTTTATTGTCGGCCTGACACTTCCGTCTCTTTCCAACTCGGTTCGACCTGATCCATCATTTCCTAGACTGTCTTCCC
>WNGS01164858.1:22890372-22901490 GCA_020271785.1 Procambarus virginalis
CAACATCTCTCTCTCTTACACACACACACACACACACACACACACAACACAAATTTAGGCGGGATTTAAGCGGGATCCAAGAGTCAATGCTCGATCCTGCAAGCACAAATAGGTGAGTACACACACACGCACGCACACACACATGCCACACGGGGCAGGTGGCTAAGTGGACAGCGCTCTAGTCTCGTGGATCTTGAGACGGGTTCAATCCCCGGCGGAGGCGGAAAAAAAGGGGCAGAGTTTCCTTCACCCTGATGCCCCTGTTACATAGTAGTAAATAGCTACCTGGGTGTTAGACCGTTGCTATGGGTGCTTCCTGTGGTACTCACCTAGTTGTACTCACCTAGTTGTGCTTGCGGGGGTTGAGCTCTGGCTCTTTGGTCCCGCCTCTCAACCGTCAATCAACAGGTGTACAGTTCCTGAGCCTAATGGGCTCTATCATATCTACACTTGAAAAGTGTATGGAGTCAGCCTCCACCACATCGCTTCCTAATGCATTCCATTTGTCAACCACTCTGACACTAAAAAAGTTCTTCTAATATCTCTGTGGCTCATTTGGGCACTCAGTTTCCACCTGTGTCCCCTAGTGCGTGTGCCCCTTGTGTTAAACAGCCTGTCTTTATCAACCCTGTCGATTCCCCTGAGAATCTTGAATGTGGTGATCATGTCCCCCCTAACTCTTCTGTCTTCCAACGAAGTGAGGTTTAATTCCTGCAGTCGCTCCTCGTAGCTCATACCTCTCAGCTCGGGTACTAGTCTGGTGGCAAACCTTTGAACCTTTTCCAGTTAGTTATGCTTGACTAGATAGGGACTCCATGCTGGAGCCGCATACTCCAGGATTGGTCTGACATATGTGGTATAATGTGTTCTGAAAGATTCTTACACAAGTTTCTAAAGGCCGTTCTTATGTTAGCCAACCTGGCATATGCTGCTGATGTTATCCTCTTGATATGAGCTTCAGGGGACAGGTCTGGCGTGATATCAACCCCCAGGTCTTTCTCTCTCTCTGACTCTTGAAGTATTTCATCTCCCAAATGATACCTTGTATCTGGTCTCCTGCTTCCTACCCCTATCTTCATTACATTACATTTGCTTGGGTTAAACTCTAACAGCCATTTGTTCGACCATTCCTGCAGCTTGTCCAGGTCTTCTTGAAGTCTCAAGCTGTCCTCCTCTGTCTTAATCCTTCTCATAATTTTGGCGTCGTCAGCAAACATTGAGAGGAATGAGTCTATACCCTCTGGGAGATCATTTACGTATATCAGAAACAGGATAGGTCCAAGTACAGAGCCCTGTGGGACTCCACTGGTGACTTCACGCCAGTCTGAGGTCTCACCCCTCACTGTAACTCTCTGCTTTCCTATTGCTTAGGTACTCCCTTATCCACTGGAGCGCCCTACCTGTTACTCCTGCCTGTTTCTCCAGCTTATGCATCAACCTTTTATGGGGTACTGTGTCAAAGGCTTTCCGACAGTCCAAAAAAATGCAGTCCGCCCACCCTTCTCTCTTGCTTAATTCTTGTCACCTGATCGTAGAATTCTATCAAGCCTGTAAGGCAAGATTTACCCTCCCTGAACCCATGATGGGTTGTCACGAAGTCTCTTCTCTCCAGATGTGTTACTAGGTTTTTCTCACAATCTTCTCCATCACCTTGCATGGTATACAAGTTAAGGACACTGGCCTGTAGTTCAGTGCCTCTTGTCTGTCACCTTTTTGTATATTGGTACTACATTAGCAGTCTTCCATATTTCTGGTAGGTCCCCCGTTTCCAGTGACTACTATACACTATGGAGAGTGGTAAGCAAAGTGCTCCTGCACACTCTTTCAATACCCATGCGAGATTCCATCCGGCCCAACAGCTTTTCTCACATCCAGCTCCAATAGGTGCTTTTTGACCTCATCTCTTGTAATTTCGAACCTATCCAAGGTCACCTGGTTTGCTGCCACCTCTCCCAGCGCCGTGATATGTGATGTGGTATGTGGTATGTGATGTGTGTGTGTGTGTGTGTGGTGTGTGTGTGTGTGTTGTGTGTGTGTGTGTGTGTGTGTGTGTGTGTGGTGAACAAAAATAGTAACAGTTGATTGAGTGACAGTTCAGAGGCAGAACCAAAGAGCCAGAGCTCAACCCCAGCAAGCACAACTAGGTCACTACACACATGTAAAAATAGGTGATGAAACGACACAGAGGACGAGTTTCACAGTGAAACCCTAAAAAAAAAAAAAAAAAAAAAAAAAAAAAAAGAGATATGTAAAGAACTCAACAAGAGATTCTAGGAGGTCTTGACAATAGAGTAATGGGAAGTGTCTTGAAAGATATTGAAATTACCAGCGATGAGGTTAGGAGATATCTGCTTGGTCTAGAAATGACTTAAATAATTTACATGTATAAAGCCTAACCAGCCGACGAGGTGACTAATGCTCAGCGAGTTGCTGGAGAAAATGAAGCAGCAGCCTAGCAGAAAATCGTGTATTGTGGTGTATTATTCATAGCGGAGAGTGATGCTATTTTGTAGAACCGTCACCTGATATTACCATGTTATTCTTTATTGTTTGTAATAAATGTTTGTCTGTTAGACAAGCGTGTTTGACGTTGTCCTGGTGAGGATTTCTAAGAGGAAAGAGAAATAATTGCAGGCCGGACGACAGCACACAGTAAGCAAAAAGGGGAACTAGGAGGAGGTCATCCTAAAACAAGGAGAGGGAGGGTAAGTCATGGTGGCTCAGTTAGGGTGTGCACTCGTGACAACGGGCCAGTTCTGACCAGAGTCCCCAATAGTGTCACGTTGAAACTACTCCTCCATATTTAAGTTCATTACCGGGGACTCTTCAGTGCGCGCGCTCCGTTGGTGTTAGTAGTAGAGGTGGTGGAAAGCTTAGAGTTAAACACAATTTTATATTTTAATTTTATCAGCGGCTCCCTGGCGAGGTGAAAGCCCATAAAATTGACTCTATAAAAGTTAGGGACCCTTCTGGGAATAGTTTAAGAGAGTCCTTGGTACACTGCAGCAATGGACAGTAGATCTTTGAGCGTGGCAGTGTTCATAGTGATGTCTGGGACAAAGGCCTCGGGTAGAACCTGTAACTGGAGTAGAGGTGGTGTAGATTTCCTCGGGTATGGTGAAAATCGGGAGGTCATTCGCAGCGTTGGGTATATTCAGAATCTTCACATATTCTTGAGAGTTGGGGCCAGCAACCTTGTCAGCCACCAAGGTTAGAGCACCATACACTGTGCTGTGTTGTGTGTTAGGAGCAGTATGTGCTGTAGGGATGGTTGGGTCGGTGGTTGGCTGTAATAGGGTGGTGGCGATGGTTGGGTCGGTGAGGGTGGTGGGCTGGCAGCTGGGCCACCATTGACTGGGTCGCTGCACAGTGGCTCTTCCTCCTCCCGGGAGGAGCTCCGGGAGAATGGCAGCTTGGATGTTGAATGAGGCCTGTGCTCGGCGAGCGGCGTTAGTAGTGGAGGAGGCACGGCGCCTCAAGTCCTAGATTTTTCGTATTTCTTTCTGTCGGGGCGAACAGCGATGGGAGATGGCCATGTGGTCACCATTGCAGACGAGGCAGCATTGGAGTGTGGCCTTGCAAACGGTGTAGTGATGCTGCACTTGGTGACGCGTTCCGTGCATTTCTTGGTAGAGTGCGTGTACTGGTAGCACTTTAGGCACTGTCGTTGATCTTAGTAGCATTCTTTCTTGGTGGATCCTGGCTGGTGGAATCTTCACTCAGAAGCACTTCAGCCTTTGTGTGGCAGCAAGGTCCCCGTGAGCGATGGTGGAGAAGGTCGGGTTCATGGTCGTGGGGTCACCCATGGTGCGTGTGATAATAAATAAAAGGAGGGTTCTTTTCGATGGTATCCACAATATCTTGAAGGTTATGTTCGGTGGTCCATCTGCTGGGTGCCCTGATGAAGACCGCTCTCTCAGCACAGCACGGTACTTCAGAGGGAAGGTCAGTACGATTTGGATAGGAATGGTCTCTAATTGGTCAAGGTTATAATCTTTGGCATATAGAAGAGAACGTCCTCTCCTTCCTGGCGAAAGTCGACGTGTTTGACGTTGGTGGCGGAGGATAGGCTTGCAGTAGTTCTCTCTTGGAGAATGCAAGGTTGTGCAGGAAGTTGGCCTTCACTTTCTGAAGCATGATACCAGGTGGCTGGTCCCATATGCCACCCCCTCGATGGGTCGCAGTTGTTCTCGATGGCTTCTGGAGTGACTCAAGCTTGTGGTCCGTCCTGGACCATTCTCAAGTCAATTGTCAATCGACTTGAGCAGGGGTCTCCAAACTTTTCAATGTAAGGGCCACATTATATATTTCCCATATTTATGCGGGCCGAAGGAATAAAAAATGAAAAAACAAAAAAACAAATCAGTGCCAGTAATTTAATTTCCTCAAATATTAAAGTATAAACATGGAAAAATTAAAACATATCTTTTTGGAAAAAATTAGGGTAAACTAAATAGATTCCTGCCTTTAGTTTTATGCAACCAAATTAGTGTGACGAATGATACTGTCGTTTTGACTTCAAAATTTCATTAAAATCAGGTTCCAGATTAGATGAGCCAATTGTAAGAATTGATTTCAAGTGATCATCAGACAAATTTGCTCGATAGTTAGATTTCACATACTTCATTTTGGAAAATGTTTGTCCACACAAGTATATTGAACCAAAAATGGACACAAAACTACAAGCAAACTTTATCAAATTTGGAAACTGATCTGGCTGCAGGCATTTATAAAACTCAATCAGATTTCCTTCTCTATACTTATCTTTCAGTCTGTCATCTGCCTGGAGATCAATAATTTCCATTTGAAATTGAGTTGGAAGATTTTCAGCATTGCAGTCAAATGGATTATGAAAGAGCCTGATTTCATTTGCTTTGGCATCAAGGTCAGCAAATCGCTTCTGAAACTGTTTTTTCAAATCTGAAATTATTTCATTTCCAAATGAAAAAGGAAATTCAACTTTACTTTCTGCATGAAATCCGGCCCGCCAAAATTGTTTGGCGGGCCGGATGAAATTATGTGGCGGGCCGGATGTGGCCCGCGGGCCATAGTTTGGAGACCCCTGGACTTGAGAATGGTCCAGGACGGACCGAAACGTCGTCGTCCCTTCCCTTTCTAGTGTGTCGTCTGGTCAACATGACAGTGGTGTCAGGAGTGTACGCACCAGCATGACGCAGGCGCCTACGCACTACGCACCAGCCAGGCCTGGTGGGCCTCCGCGCCAACACACCCAGCTATTCTGACCCCGCCCCCGCCCCTCCCCTGGCTCCCACTCCTCCGGGGGGGGGGGGGGGTACTGTGTATTCAAAAGCTTTAAAAGAATGTTCGAGAGGTTGCAGGGGGGTGGGGGGTTGTGTGACGCATATATTCGTTAAGACGGTTGATTGTTAACAGGTTTTATAGATCATAGATTTTATTTTTATAGATTTTTATAGGCGCCGGCGAGAAACAATGGGCAGAGTTTCTTTCACCCTATGCCCCTGTTACCTAACAGTAAAATAGGTACCTGGGTGTTAGTCAGCTGTCACGTGCTGCTTCCTGGGGGTGAAGGCCTGGTCGAGGATCGGGCCGCGGGGACACTAAAGCCCCGAAATCATCTCAAGATAACCTCAAGATAACCTCAAGATAGTCACTCGAAGTCTTGATTACTATACCAATTCACTTCCCTGGCCGTTAAGAACATGATCAATATTACTCACACGAGGGTTGCTTAAAACACCAGAGACCAAGAAGCAAGACAACAACAGGAGGAATATTGACCCCATGCGAGGCAGCTCCTTATTTATATCCACCCAAATTCATTGTAGTATGTCTAACCTGCGCTTGAACAATCAGCAAATCCCGCTTGAAACAATCCAGCAAATCCCACGTCTGTTACCCCCCCCCCCCGGGTAATTCTGTATCTTAATTCATCAATCTCCTTTATCCCAAACCAGTAATTTACCCTGGTCGTTATTTATATTCTAAACTGATCCAATTGATATCCATCGTTTAGTCTTCTATTTTGTGTTTATACATTAAACACATTATTAATATATCCGCTTCGTTATCCTCTTTCATCCACTGATATATTCTGCAGGTCAATAAGAAATTCACGTGTATAACAGAACATGAACATTAGGGTTACCACTTTAACCACATTGGATCACTGTTTACTGTATCATTTACTGTATCTGTATCATTGTATCATTTATCAGCGATAAACATAATACAGGATAACAAAAAACATTTGTTTATTTGTGGAATTTGTGTCAAGAATTACACCAAATCTTTACATAAATTTCACAAATACACAAGTTTTTTTTTATCCTATGTTATGTTATAAGGGAACCGGTCGGCCGAGCGGACAGCACACTGGACTTGTGATCCTGTGTTCCTGGGTTCGATCCCAGGCGCCGGTGAGAAACAATGGGCAAAAGTTTCTTTCACCCTATGCTCCTGTTACCTAGCAGTAAAATAGGTACCTGGGTGTTAGTCAGCTGTCACGGGCTGCTTCCTGGGGGTGGAGGCCTGGTCGAGGACCGGGCCGCGGGGACACTAAAGCCCCGAAATTATCTCAAGATAAGATGTTTGTGAGAAGACATTACCATTACTCATGCAAATATAAATGTGAAAACCCAACGTTATGATGAGAATAAGGGAAAAGTGAGCCAGGAGAAACATTTGCAACACAGGCAGGAGCCAAGAGCCACACTTGCAATTCACACAAGAACCAAGAGCAACTTTTGCAACTCACAAGAACCAAGAGCACCCTTGCAACTCACACAAGAACCAAGAACAACATTTGCAACACACACAAGAACCAAGAACAACACACACAGGAACAAGGAGCAACACTTGCAACACACGCAGGAGCCAGGACGAACACATATAAACTTCAGAGCCGCAAAACACAACATGATAGAAAAAAAACACTAGAAACACAGTATAGAATCTGCAACGATCAAACTCTGCCACACTTGAACACAAGGAAGGAAAAGTCCTACAGTACACTATTGTAAACCTCAGAGGGAGTTTACTCTCATCTTAGTGTCTAAAGTGTTACATCTGCACTTTTGTCTTCTGAGGAGGGGGGGGGGGGCCAAGAGTTTGTTGTTATCATGTAGTTAAAAAAAAATGGGAGTCTGATGAAGAGGTTAACTCTTGAGAGTCCGCCCTACCTATTGAGCTCTTCTACGGAAACGTCTTTCCACTGCCCACAGGGCGTAGGAGAGCGTCTTGAACTATCAGGAGAGACATTCACACTAATCGCCTTTTAGAGAGCTGAACGTCGTCTGAGCCCTTACATGCCCCCCCCCCCCCCCCGTGGAACTGCCAGCCCCAACTATCTCATTATGTACACACACACACACACACACACACACACACACACACACACACACACACACACTATTGAATGTAGGTGGCTGGGGCAGAAGACCAGCAGTATATACCCTGGAAACACAAACCGAAACTGTCTCTATTTTCTGCTTATTACAACTGTAATAAAGTTGTTACATCTTGGCTTAACGTTTTATGACGTATTAGAACGTTGTTACAACTTGCTATATGGTGTTATAACTGGTTAGGAAGTGTTAAAACCTGCTCGAACGTTGTACCAACGTCGTAGTTTCGGTGTGTGTTTGGCGGGTACACACGACCAAGAGGAGCGCCGCGAGATCTGACGGTCGGTAGGGCTGCGTGCTGTCCAACACCCGCTACACTCGTGGCACAGGTGTTTCATCGATCCTTTGTGACGGTTGGGGTCGCACAGAGCATCACAGTGCAGCCTGGGGACCTTCCTAGCTCCCACCTGCTGTGTCATACTCTGCGGGACCTCAGCCTTCACAAAGAACTGGAGGAAACACTTGTGTCCTCCTCACCTGTGTAGCGGGGGTAATGGCTACAGGTAGGCTAACGATCATCAGATGAGATGGTGGTATCGTTGGTTGACCAGGCACAGTACTGCCCCCCCCCCTAGCGACTGGAGCACTTTTTACATGTAATCTTAATATACTTGGGTCGTTTGTGTCACATTCCTGAAGGTGTCTCATTGTTGACGAAGTGAGATGGAAGGACAGTGATTTAGTGTTTTTTTTCACCCTCTCTCTCAATCTCTCTTATATAATCATCACCTTGGGCACTAGGAGGCTCGAATACCCGACCGCCTGCATGGACAGGCACTATGACATGCGCTATAGGCTAGCCTAAAAGGAAGGACCCCAGGGCAACTAACTGCTACCCAACAGAACTTACCATCCCCACACTACCGTGATCCACGCCCCGAGTTACACAAACTACGCACCACACGACCCTCTTACATCCGCGCTAGTGGTTCTCAGGTGAGATTAACAGCCGAGTGTCCACTGGCTTGTTCACTGGGCGCAAATCCTTAACTGTCGCCTCTGATCACCCAATTAGCGGGTCGTGTTCCAGGAAAACTAGCGGAGCTAAATTTACCCTGGGAAGGGAACGTTCTCAGCCTGCTAACAGGAGTCACTAGGAATCTGTTCCTGTTCCCATCCTTTAACAAAATGAAAACAGGGCCGTAGTCCAGTTGGAGCCAAGACGTAACAGCGCAATTTTGGACTTTTAATCATCAGTGACCGCGCTAACCACTCTGGTGCCGCTGGTGCCACCAACACCAACCCCTTGCACCACGTGCCTGCGAGCGTCAGTGTTGCCACACCAACACTGGCCCTGAAGACTGGTGTGGGGGAGGGTGCCAACACAGGCTACACCTCCACACGACACAGTCTATAAATTAGTTAGGTTTAAATTGAAGAAAAAACCTATAGAGAAAGACCTCTATGGTATTAGTGTCTCTGGCGCCCCTTATCTATATCATGACAGATGGCAGCGACCCCCCATGTAATACACACTTATCTTAAGTCAATCGAGCATCTTAGAACGATAGCAAGTCACTGCCGAGAGCATCTTAGAACTACTTTAGCACCCAGGTCTTGCAACATCTTGAGACATTTACTCGTCCCCTCACACACACGCATCTAGATTGCAACAGTCTCAAACACTTGCAACACTTAACTCATTAGTGTAATATTGCATAGGAGTAAACAGTTAAAACAAACTCCTTGGATTATGCAGACGAAGACGCTGAGAGACGAAGACCAAATATTAACGAGGGAAGCAACGGCGACGTTTCGGTCCATCCTGGCTAGACAGTCAGCCCATCCTCCAGGCTAGACAGTGAGCCCATCCTCCAGGCTAGACAGTCAGCCCATCCTCCAGGCTAGACAGTCAGCCCATCCTCCAGGCTAGACAGTGAGCCCATCCTCCGGCTAGACGTCAGCCCATCCTCCAGCTAACAGTCAGCCCATCCTCCAGGCTAGACAGTCAGCCCATCCTCCAGGTAGACAGTCAGCCCATCCTCCAGGCTAGACAGTGAGCCCATCCTCCGGCTAGACGTCAGCCATCCTCCAGGCAGACATCAGCCCATCCTCCAGGCTAACAGTCAGCATCCTCCAGCTAGACAGTCAGCCCATCCTCAGGCTAGACAGTCAGCCATCCTCCAGGCTAGCATTCAGCCCATCCTCCAGACTATAAATTGGGTATATGGCAGCCTATTGTACCGTTGATTTAATTAATCTAAAAAATTGTACCTCGTATATCTCCGCATTCATTTCCTCACAGAATGTTACGTCGGCAAAAAGTCTTCAGACCTTTTTGTAAGTCTTTGACAATGCTGCTTGATCCAGATAGCCATAAATTGACAGCATTCTCAGGCCGTGATGGTCATTGCCACCGTGCACGCGCGCACAACATGTGCACGCACACGCGCGCCTCTCGATAAGGACAAGAGAGCCAAGCGTAGCGAGGTCAACCCATGAGGGAGGGGAGGGTAAAGCCCCCAAGCCGTTACGATTATATAGCACTTGGAAGGAGTCAGGATAAGGATTTGGGATGAGAGGGGGGGGAAGGAATAGTGCCCAACCACTTAGATGGTCGGGGATTGAACGCCGACCTGCATGGGGAGAATCAGTAATAGCAAAAATTCGTTTTGGATAAAAAAAAATATCCATGGGATTTGGGATGGAAACAACAGCAGAGCTGCAGAATCTGTGGCGAGTGAGGGACACCGCCTTGACCACTACCTGAAAGATTGTGTACATCTAAGACCCACTTGAATGTGTGTAGAATAATAAACCCCACATTGTTTAAACAACCCAGCGGGTTTTCTTCCTATTGGGGAGTGTTTTACATACTGCTATGGCGGTGTGTCCACTCACAGGGTTTGAAGGGACTAATGAGCGGACGGTTAATAATGTCGCGAGATCATGACCCAGTTCCTGCTCTCAGAGTTGGCACCTGGAGTGTCCAGCAGTGGGAGATACATCACCTGTAGCCACCTGCCACGGGTAACGGTAGCCACCTGCCACGGGTAACGGTAGCCACCTGCCACGGGTAACGGTAGCCACCTGCCACGGGTAACGGTAGCCACCTGCCACGGGTAACGGTAGCCACCTGCCACGGGTAACGGTAGCCACCTGCCACGGGTAACGGTAGCCACCTGCCACGGGAACGGTAGCCACCTGCCACGGGTAACGGTAGCCACCTGCCACGGTAACGGTAGCCACCTGCCACGGGTAACGGTAGCCACCTGCCACTCACGGGTAACGGTAGCCACCTGCCACGGTAACGGTAGCCCAACCTGATCCTGTCAACCACTGTGTCGCGCAGTCTGGTCGATGTTTTGTGCTGCCCATCTACATAGGATTCAGATTTACAAATCATATAGTTTTTTATTATACGGGTAATTCTCTATTATACAGAGTGTTTGGAAACAATACAGTGTGTGTTAACCAATTTTATGTCTTAACGCATTTATGTACATATGCATTTTATAGCCATTGTAGACTATATTAAGAGTACAGAGTGGTCAGACTAGCACTAATGCCTATCTCACAGGATGGTTAGTCATACACATAGAGACAGGTATATTGCATTGAAAAGGATGTTCGGTTTAATGAGATTGTAGGCATTTGTACTCGGCCATTTATCATACAGGAGTAAGTCGGTAGTTGGCACCAGTCAATAGGGCGTTAACAGCACGGAATTATTTTTCTGTGAGCAATGCAGGAAGATTGCAGGGTCTCTTATGACTTCAAAAAGCTAGCTATG
>WNGS01164858.1:22903029-22917258 GCA_020271785.1 Procambarus virginalis
TGTTGGCTCTAAATGGTTGCTGGGGCTGCCAGAACATCCCACTGATTTGAGCATTCAGTGAAAGCAGGATCGTGTATTCCTGCTGAATCTCTCAAGGTTGCAGGTAAGATATCTCTGACGAGGTCGTGCGATGCATGGGAGGAGGAAAGGAAGGCTGGTAGAGCAATTTGGGAGGCTGTGCGGACACCAAGGCCGCCAAGTCTTACAGGAAGGGTTGCTTGCTCCCACTGAGAGTCGTCCAATGGCAGGTTCAGGACTTTCACCAGCATGGACCTCAGAAGGGTGTCATACACATTTAACTTAGGGCTGCTGTAGGATGGAGAACATCTCAGAAAGTAGGTCAACTTAGGGAGAGACAGGCATCTTGTGAGGAGAAAGAGAGCATCATAGGCATCAATCTTGTCAATCCTGTCCAGCATTCTCTTTAGATCAGTGATTTTTGCAGCCAGGACCTCCTCGATTGCTCGTGGGCCAATGGGGGCACCCAGGAGAGTGCAGTCCGGTGGCTCGACAATGAGAATGTCTGGAAGAACATTTTGTATTTGCCCAGTGATGTCTGGGTTGCGGGAAATTATTTCACACTTGGATGCATTGAGAATGAGGCCTAAGGCTGCTCCCTGCTCCTGGATTTTCCTTATATCCTCCAAAATGGTTTCTGGGCTTCCAGCGAGAGTGCCATCATCCAGGTACCAGATGTTTAGCTCGCTTGTCAGACTATCAGTGACCTCTTTGATAGCTAGGCAGAAAAGGAGGGGTGCTAAGGGGTCACCTTGTTGGACACCTTCACAGGAGTTTATTTCATGCTCCCCAAAAAGGAGCTTAGAGTCCCCACTGTAGCACGATCGGATGAACGGGTAAAGGGGACGGAAATGGTTGTGTACAGCCCTGAGGACAGCGTCTCGTCTGACTTGATTGAAAGCATTTTTGAAGTCAAGCTTTACTAGTGCCTTCTGGTCCGAGAGATCAGCAATGTAAGCCCGCGCTGCGTGTGCTGCAGCTTCACAACCTAGGGGAATCCCAAACCCGAGCTGGTGAGGTTTCAGCAAGGTGGCTGCTTCCTGGCTGATAGATCTCACTGCAGCCTTAGCTACGAGGCGTCGGAGGGTGTTGCCAACGGCAATGGGCCTGATACCCCTATCCTTCTTCTTTAGAGCACAGAGTGCTGCTCCATAAAAGACAGGCCTGATATCCTCAGGGATGCCGCCAGCCAAACACATGTTGGAGAATCTGGTAAGCTCCACTAGAAGGTCCTTTGCAGCATCTCCAAGCACCGGGTTCAGCATTTGTTTGATGTGCTGGGGTCTTAGACCTGTAAAGCCCCCTGCTGAACCTGTTGGGAAAGACATGGCTGCTTTGTACACCTCAGATTCTCGAACAGTCAAGGGTTCTATGCCCACATTGTTTTCCTGGGGATCCCTGCTGCTGTTGGGGGCTCTGCGTGGGTGTTTGTCTTGAAGAGCCTCTGCTGTCGTGGCGTTCCTGGGGGCAATAGTGTAATCGCTGGTCATGATTCTGATGGCACCTGTGGTATTGCCCTCTTCTATTTTCCTGGTGATCTGTGCTCTCATTTTGTGGTTCTCAGATGAGTTATTGTTGGTCGTCCGCCGGCTGGTGTTCTTGGCACGAGGGGGGAGGCGGACCAGGTTGTCTGCTCTGGGGAATTCATTAAGTGCCCTGATTACAGAGGTTGCTAATGACTTGTCTCTCCTGGGCGGTAATGCTAGGCATGCATTCCCAAATAGAAGGAGATTGTGCCACGATGCATAGATTCTGGGAGCATTGTTGACCTTTGTCAGCAGACTGGTGAGTTTGGCTGCTGCTTGGTGACGGGCAGCCTTGGGGATGTATATATATATATATATATATATATATATATATATATATATATATATATATATATATATATATATATATTTATTGTTGAGGTATAGACCTGAGGTTGCCATTAACATGTATATCAATACATAGTGCATACTATTGATGTTGATTAGTGGTGGTGTTGACGGGGGCGCCCAGTGGTGGTGTTGACGGGGGCGCCCAGTGGTGGTGTTGACGGGGGCCCAGTGGTGGTGTTGACGGGGGCGCCCAGTGGTGGTGTTGACGGGGGCGCCCAGTGGTGGTGTTGACGGGGGCGCCCAGTGGTGGTGTTGACGGGGGCGCCCAGTGGTGGTGTTGACGGGGGCGCCCAGTGGTGGTGTTGACGGGGGCGCCCAGTGGTGGTGTTGACGGGGGGCCCAGTGGTGGTGTTGACGGGGCGCCCAGTGGTGGTGTTGACGGGGGGGGCCCAGTGGTGGTGTTGACGGGGGGCCCAGTGGTGGTGTTGACGGGGGCGCCCAGTGGTGGTGTTGACGGGGGCGCCCAGTGGTGGTGTTGACGGGGGCGCCCAGTGGTGGTGTTGACGGGGGCGCCCAGTGGTGGTGTTGACGGGGGCGCCCAGTGGTGGTGTTGACGGGGGCGCCCAGTGGTGGTGTTGACGGGGGCGCCCAGTGGTGGTGTTGACGGGGGGGCCCAGTGGTGGTGTTGACGGGGGGGCCCAGTGGTGGTGTTGACGGGGGGCCCAGTGGTGTTGACGGGGGGGCCCAGTGGTGGTGTTGACGGGCGCGCCCAGTGGTGGTGTTGACGGGGGGGCCCAGTGGTGGTGTTGACGGGGGGGCCCAGTGGTGGTGTTGACGGGGGCGCCCAGTGGTGGTGTTGACGGGGGCGCCCAGTGGTGGTGTTGACGGGGGCGCCCAGTGGTGGTGTTGACGGGGGCGCCCAGTGGTGGTGTTGACGGGGGGGCCCAGTGGTGGTGTTGACGGGGGGCCCAGTGGTGGTGTTGACGGGGGGCCCAGTGGTGGTGTTGACGGGGGGGCCCAGTGGTGGTGTTGACGGGGGGGGCCCGTGGTGGTGTTGACGGGGGGCCCAGTGGTGGTGTTGACGGGGGGCCCAGTGGTGGTGTTGACGGGGGGCCCAGTGGTGGTGTTGACGGGGGGCCCAGTGGTGGTGTTGACGGGGGGCCCAGTGGTGGTGTTGACGGGGGGCCCAGTGGTGGTGTTGACGGGGGGCCCAGTGGTGGTGTTGACGGGGGGCCCAGTGGTGGTGTTGACGGGGGCGCCCAGTGGTGGTGTTGACGGGGGGCCATTTGTGGTGTTGACAGGTGGCCAGTGGTGGTGTTGACAGGGGGCCAGTGGTGTGTTGACAGGTGGCCAGTGGTGGTGTTGACAGGTGGCCAGTGGTGGTGTTGACAGGTGGCCAGTGGTGGTGTTGACAGGTGGCCAGTGGTGGTGTTGACAGGTGGCCTGTGGTGGTGTTGACAGGTGGCCAGTGGTGGTGTTGACAGGTGGCCAGTGGTGGTGTTGACAGGTGGCCAGTGTGGTGTTGACAGGTGGCCAGTGGTGGTGTTGACAGGTGGCCAGTGGTGGTGTTGACAGGTGGCCAGTGGTGGTGTTGACAGGTGGCCAGTGGTGGTGTTGACAGGTGGCCAGTGGTGGGAGTGAGGTACCTCTTCACCCCTCCAATATCACCAACATGTTATAAGCAGGATTAATGGAAGCGGAAATGTTACAGTTCACTGACCTTGAACTGGCGGCTTCCGTAGTTATCAAGAGGCTGGTGAGAGGGCGGGGCTCCTGTCTGACCTCGCTATAGTGACCCCCCCCCCCACCCCTGAGGACAGTGATGTTCGGGTTCAATGACTGTGTAGAGGGGTTCAAAACAGTGAGAATCCAGCCGAGCTGAAGGTGATGGGGGGGGGGGGTTCGTATTTACGCCTGCGCCTGTAAGCTCTTGGGTCCCAGCTTTCTAACTGTCACTGACTCCCGACCTATTTTTCCCTCTCATGTCTACAACATCTCTCTCTCTTACACACACACACACACACACACACACACACACAAATTTAGGCGGGATTTAAGCGGGATCCAAGAGTCAATGCTCGATCCTGCAAGCACAAATAGGTGAGTACACACACACGCACGCACACACACATGCCACACGGGGCAGGTGGCTAAGTGGACAGCGCTCTAGTCTCGTGGATCTTGAGACGGGTTCAATCCCCGGCGGAGGCGGAAAATAATGGGGCAGAGTTTCCTTCACCCTGATGCCCCTGTTACCTAGTAGTAAATAGCTACCTGGGTGTTAGACAGTTGCTATGGGCTGCTTCCTGTGTGTACTCACCTAGTTGTACTCACCTAGTTGTGCTTGCGGGGGTTGAGCTCTGGCTCTTTGGTCCCGCCTCTCAACCGTCAATCAACAGGTGTACAGTTTCCTGAGCCTAATGGGCTCTATCATATCTACACTTGAAACTGTGTATGGAGTCAGCCTCCACCACATCGCTTCCTAATGCATTCCATTTGTCAACCACTCTGACACTAAAAAAGTTCTTTCTAATATCTCTGTGGCTCATTTGGGCACTCAGTTTCCACCTGTGTCCCCTAGTGCGTGTGCCCCTTGTGTTAAACAGCCTGTCTTTATCAACCCTGTCGATTCCCCTGAGAATCTTGAATGTGGTGATCATGTCCCCCCTAACTCTTCTGTCTTCCAACGAAGTGAGGTTTAATTCCTGCAGTCGCTCCTCGTAGCTCATACCTCTCAGCTCGGGTACTAGTCTGGTGGCAAACCTTTGAACCTTTTCCAGTTTAGTCTTATGCTTGACTAGATAGGGACTCCATGCTGGAGCCGCATACTCCAGGATTGGTCTGACATATGTGGTATATAATGTTCTGAAAGATTCCTTACACAAGTTTCTAAAGGCCGTTCTTATGTTAGCCAACCTGGCATATGCTGCTGATGTTATCCTCTTGATATGAGCTTCAGGGGACAGGTCTGGCGTGATATCAACCCCCAGGTCTTTCTCTCTCTCTGACTCTTGAAGTATTTCATCTCCCAAATGATACCTTGTATCTGGTCTCCTGCTTCCTACCCCTATCTTCATTACATTACATTTGCTTGGGTTAAACTCTAACAGCCATTTGTTCGACCATTCCTGCAGCTTGTCCAGGTCTTCTTGAAGTCTCAAGCTGTCCTCCTCTGTCTTAATCCTTCTCATAATTTTGGCGTCGTCAGCAAACATTGAGAGGAATGAGTCTATACCCTCTGGGAGATCATTTACGTATATCAGAAACAGGATAGGTCCAAGTACAGAGCCCTGTGGGACTCCACTGGTGACTTCACGCCAGTCTGAGGTCTCACCCCTCACTGTAACTCTCTGCTTCCTATTGCTTAGGTACTCCCTTATCCACTGGAGCGCCCTACCTGTTACTCCTGCCTGTTTCTCCAGCTTATGCATCAACCTTTTATGGGGTACTGTGTCAAAGGCTTTCCGACAGTCCAAAAAAATGCAGTCCGCCCACCCTTCTCTTTCTTGCTTAATTCTTGTCACCTGATCGTAGAATTCTATCAAGCCTGTAAGGCAAGATTTACCCTCCCTGAACCCATGTTGATGGGTTGTCACGAAGTCTCTTCTCTCCAGATGTGTTACTAGGTTTTTTCTCACAATCTTCTCCATCACCTTGCATGGTATACAAGTTAAGGACACTGGCCTGTAGTTCAGTGCCTCTTGTCTGTCACCCTTTTTGTATATTGGTACTACATTAGCAGTCTTCCATATTTCTGGTAGGTACCCCGTTTCCAGTGACCTACTATACACTATGGAGAGTGGTAAGCAAAGTGCTCCTGCACACTCTTTCAATACCCATGGCGAGATTCCATCCGGCCCAACAGCTTTTCTCACATCTAGCTCCAATAGGTGCTTTTTGACCTCATCTCTTGTAATTTCGAACCTATCCAAGGTCACCTGGTTTGCTGCCACCTCTCCCAGCGCCGTGATATGTGATGTGGTATGTGGTATGTGAGTGTGTGTGTGTGTGTGTGTGTGTGTGTGTGTGTGTGTGTGTGTGTGTGTGTGTGTGTGTGTGTGTGTGTGAACAAAAATAGTAACAGTTGATTGAGTGACAGTTCAGAGGCAGAACCAAAGAGCCAGAGCTCAACCCCAGCAAGCACAACTAGGTCACTACACACATGTAAAAATAGGTGATGAAACGACACAGAGGACGAGTTTCACAGTGAAACCCTAAAAAAAAAAAAAAAAAAAAAAAAAAAAAGAGATATGTAAAGAACTCAACAAGAGATTCTAGGAGGTCTTGACAATAGAGTAATGGGAAGTGTCTTGAAAGATATTGAAATTACCAGCGATGAGGTTAGGAGATATCTGCTTGGTCTAGAAATGACTTAAATAATTTACATGTATAAAGCCTAACCCAGCCGACGAGGTGACTAATGCTCAGCGAGTTGCTGGAGAAATGAAGCAGCAGCCTAGCAGAAAATCGTGTATTGTGGTGTATTATTCATAGCGGAGAGTGATGCTATTTTGTAGAACCGTCACCTGATATTACCATTGTTATTCTTTATTGTTGTAATAAATGTTTGTCTGTTAGAGCGTGTTTGACGTTGTCCTGGTGAGGATTTCTAAGAGGAAAGAGAAATAATTGCAGGCCGGACGACAGCACACAGTAAGCAAAAAGGGGGAACTAGGAGGAGGTCATCCTAAAACAAGGAGAGGGAGGGTAAGTCATGGTGGCTCAGTTAGGGTGTGCACTCGTGACAACGGGCCAGTTCTGACCAGAGTCCCCAATAGTGTCACGTTGAACTACTCCTCCATATTTAAGTTCATTACCGGGTGACTCTTCAGTGCGCGCGCTCGTTGGTGTTAGTAGTAGAGGTGGTGGAAAGCTTAGAGTAAACACAATTTTATATTTTAATTTTATCAGCGGCTCCCTGGCGAGGTGAAAGCCCATAAAATTGACTCTATAAAAGTTAGGGACCCTTCTGGGAATAGTTTAAGAGAGTCCTTGGTACACTGCAGCAATGGACAGTAGATCTTTGAGCGTGGCAGTGTTCATAGTGATGTCTGGGACAAAGGCCTCGGGTAGAACCTGTAACTGGAGTAGAGGTGGTGTAGATTTCCTCGGGTATGGTGAAAATCGGGAGGTCATTCGCAGCGTTGGGTATATTCAGAATCTTCACATATTCTTGAGAGTTGGGGCCAGCAACCTTGTCAGCCACCAAGGTTAGAGCACCATACACTGTGCTGTGTTGTGTGTTAGGAGCAGTATGTGCTGTAGGGATGGTTGGGTCGGTGGTTGGCTGTAATAGGGTGGTGGCGATGGTTGGGTCGGTGAGGGTGGTGGGCTGGCAGCTGGGCCCACCATTGACTGGGTCGCTGCACAGTGGCTCTTCCTCCTCCCGGGAGGAGCTCCGGGAGAATGGCAGCTTGGATGTTGAATGAGGCCTGTGCTCGGCGAGCGGCGTTAGTAGTGGAGGAGGCACGGCGCCTCAAGTCCTAGATTTTTCGTATTTCTTTCTGTCGGGGCGAACAGCGATGGGAGATGGCCATGTGGTCACCATTGCAGACGAGGCAGCATTGGAGTGTGGCCTTGCAAACGGTGTAGTGATGCTGCACTTGGTGACGCGTTCCGTGCATTTCTTGGTAGAGTGCGTGTACTGGTAGCACTTTAGGCACTGTCGTTGATCTTAGTAGCATTCCTTCTTGGTGGATCCTGGCTGGTGGAATCTTCACTCAGAAGCACTTCAGCCTTTGTGTGGCAGCAAGGTCCCCGTGAGCGATGGTGGAGAAGGTCGGGTTCATGGTCGTGGGGTCACCCATGGTGCGTGTGATAAATAAAAGGAGGGTTCTTTTCGATGGTATCCACAATATCTTGAAGGTTACGTTCGGTGGTCCATCGGCTGGGTGCCCTGATGAAGACCGCTCTCTCAGCACAGCACGGTACTTCAGAGGGAAGGTCAGTACGATTTGGATAGGAATGGTCTCTAATTGGTCAAGGTTATAATCTTTGGCATATAGAAGAGAACGTCCTCTCCTTCCTGGCGAAAGTCGACGTGTTTGACGTTGGTGGCGGAGGATAGGCTTGCAGTAGTTCTCTCTTGGAGAATGCAAGGTTGTGCAGGAAGTTGGCCTTCACTTTCTGAAGCATGATACCAGGTGGCTGGTCCCATATGCCACCCCCTTGATGGGTCGCAGTTGTTCTCGATGGCTTCTGGAGTGACTCAAGCTTGTGGTCCGTCCTGGACCATTCTCAAGTCAATTGTCAATCGACTTGAGCAGGGGTCTCCAAACTTTTCAATGTAAGGGCCACATTATATATTTCCCATATTTATGCGGGCCGAAGGAATAAAAAATTAAAAAACAAAAAACAAATCAGTGCCAGTAATTTAATTTCCTCAAATATTAAAGTATAAACATGGAAAAATTAAAACATATCTTTTTGGAAAAAATTAGGGTAAACTAAATAGATTCCTGCCTTTAGTTTTATGCAACCAAATTAGTGTGACGAATGATACTGTCGTTTTGACTTCAAAATTTCATTAAAATCAGGTTCCAGATTAGATGAGCCAATTGTAAGAATTGATTTCAAGTGATCATCAGACAAATTTGCTCGATAGTTAGATTTCACATACTTCATTTTGGAAAATGTTTGTTCACACAAGTATGTTGAACCAAAAATGGACACAAAACTACAAGCAAACTTTATCAAATTTGGAAACTGATCTGGCTGCAGGCATTTATAAAACTCAATCAGATTTCCTTCTCTATACTTATCTTTCAGTCTGTCATCTGCCTGGAGATCAATAATTTCCATTTGAAATTGAGTTGGAAGATTTTCAGCATTGCAGTCAAATGGATTATGAAAGAGCCTGATTTCATTTGCTTTGGCATCAAGGTCAGCAAATCGCTTCTGAAACTGTTTTTTCAAATCTGAAATTATTTCATTTCCAAATGAAAAAGGAAATTCAACTTTACTTTCTGCATGAAATCCGGCCCGCCAAAATTGTTTGGCGGGCCGGATGAAATTATGTGGCGGGCCGGATGTGGCCCGCGGGCCATAGTTTGGAGACCCCTGGACTTGAGAATGGTCCAGGACGGACCGAAACGTCGTCGTCCCTTCCCTTTCTAGTGTGTCGTCTGGTCAACATGACAGCGGTGTCAGGAGTGTACGCACCAGCATGACGCAGGCGCCTACGCACTACGCACCAGCCAGGCCTGGTGAGCCTCTGCGCCAACACACCCAGCTATTCTGACCCCGCCCCTCCCCTGGCTCCCACTCCTCCTGGGGGGGGGGGGGGTACTGTGTATTCAAAAGCTTTAAAAGAATGTTCGAGAGGTTGCAGGGGGGGGGGGGTTGTGTGACGCATATATTCGTTAAGACGGTTGATTGTTAACAGGTTTTATAGATCATAGATTTTATTTTTATAGATTTTTATAGGCGCCGGCGAGAAACAATGGGCAGAGTTTCTTTCACCCTATGCCCCTGTTACCTAACAGTAAAATAGGTACCTGGGTGTTAGTCAGCTGTCACGGGCTGCTTCCTGGGGGTGAAGGCCTGGTCGAGGACCGGGCCGCGGGGACACTAAAGCCCCGAAATCATCTCAAGATAACCTCAAGATAATCACTCGAAGTCTTGATTACTATACCAATTCACTTCCCTGGCCGTTAAGAACATGATCAATATTACTCACACGAGGGTTGCTTAAAACACCAGAGACCAAGAAGCAAGACAACAACAGGAGGAATATTGACCCCATGCGAGGCAGCTCCTTATTTATATCCACCCAAATTCATTGTAGTATGTCTAACCTGCGCTTGAAACAATCCAGCAAATCCCACGTCTGTTACCCCCCCCCCCGGGTAATTCTTTATCTTAATTCATCAATCACCTTTATCCCAAACCAGTAATTTACCCTGGTCGTTATTTATATTCTAAACTGATCCAATTGATATCCATCGTTTAGTCTTCTATTTTGTGTTTATACATTAAACACATTATTAATATATCCGCTTCGTTATCCTCTTTCATCCACTGATATATTCTGCAGGTCAATAAGAAATTCACGTGTATAACAGAACATGAACATTAGGGTTACCACTTTAACCACATTGGATCACTGTTTACTGTATCATTTACTGTATCTGTATCATTGTATCATTTATCAGCGATAAACATAATACAGGATAACAAAAAACATTTGTTTATTTGTGGAATTTGTGTCAAGAATTACACCAAATCTTTACATAAATTTCACAAATACACAAGTTTATTTTTTATCCTATGTTATGTTATAAGGGAGCCGGTCGGCCGAGCGGACAGCACACTGGACTTGTGATCCTGTGTTCCTGGGTTCGATCCCAGGCGCCGGCGAGAAACATTGGGCAAGTATTTTTCACCATATGCTCCTGTTACCTAGCAGTAAAATAGGTACCTGGGTGTTAGTCAGCTGTCACGGGCTGCTTCCTGGGGGTGGAGGCCTGGTCGAGGACCGGGCCGCGGGGACACTAAAGCCCCGAAATTATCTCAAGATAAGATGTTTGTGAGAAGACATTACCATTACTCATGCAATATTAATGTGAAAACCCAACGTTATGATGAGAATAAGGAAAAGTGAGCCAGGAGAAACATTTGCAACACAGGCAGGAGCCAAGAGCCACACTTGCAACTCACACAAGAACCAAGAGCAACTTTTGCAACTCACAAGAACCAAGAGCCACCCTTGCAACTCACACAAGAACCAAGAACAAATTTGCAACACACACAAGAACCAAGAACAACATGCAACACACACAAGAACCAAGAACAACACACACAGGAACAAGGAGCAACACTTGCAACACACGCAGGAACCAGGACGAACACATATAAACTTCAGAGCCGCAAAACACAACATGATAGAAAAAAACACTAGAAAACAGTAGTATAGAATCTGCAACGATCAAACTCTGCCACACTTGAACACAAGGAAGGAAAAGTCCTACAGTACACTATTGTAAACCTCAGAGGGAGTTTACTCTCATCTTAGTGTCTAAAGTGTTACATCTGCACTTTTGTCTTCTGAGGGAGGGGGGGGGCAAGAGTTTGTTGTTATCATGTAGCTAAAAAAAAAATGGGAGTCTGATGAAGAGGTTAACTCTTGAGAGTCCGCCCTATTGAGCTCTTCTACGGAAACGTCTTTCCACTGCCCACAGGGCGTAGGAGAGCGTCTTGAACTATCAGGAGAGACATTCACACTAATCGCCTTTTAGAGAGCTGAACGTCGTCTGAGCCCTTACATGCCCCCTCCCCCCGTGGAACTGCCGCCCCAACTATCTCATTATGTACACACACACACACACACACACACACACACACACACACACAATATTTGAATGTAGTGGCTGGGCAGAAGACCAGCAGTATATACACAGACCAAGAGTAGCGCCGCGAGATCTGACCGGTCGGTTAGTGCTGCGTGCTGTCCAACCCCCGCTACATCGTGGCACAGGTGTTTCATCGATCCTTTGTGACGGTTGGGATCGCAGAGAGCATCACAGTGCAGCCTGGGACCTTCCTAGCTCCCACCTGCTGTGTCATACTCTGCGGGACCTCAGCCTTCACAAAGAACTGGAGGAAACACTTGTGTCCTCCTCACCTGTGTAGCGGGGGTAATGGCTACAGGTAGGCCTAACGATCATCAGATGAGATGGTGGTATCGTTGGTTGACCAGGCACAGTACTGCCCCCCCCCCTAGCGACTGGAGCACTTTTTACATGTAATCTTAATATACTTGGTCGTTTGTGTCACATTCCTGAAGGTGTCTCATTGTTGACGAAGTGAGATGGAAGGACAGTGATTTAGTGTTTTTTTCACCCTCTCTCTCAATCTCTCTTATATAATCATTCACCTTGGGCACTAGGAGGCTCGAATACCCGACCGCCTGCATGGACAGGCACTATGACATGCGCTATAGCGCTAGCCTTAAAAGAGAAGGACCCCAGGGCAACTAACTGCTACCCAACAGAACTTACCATCCCCACACTACCGTGATCCACGCCCCGAGTTACACAAACTACGCACCACACGACCCTCTTACATCCGCGCTAGTGGTTCTCAGGTGAGATTAACAGCCGAGTGTCCACTGGCTTGTTCACTGGGCGCAAATCCTTAACTGTGCGCCTCTGATCACCCAATTAGCGGGTCGTGTTCCAGGGAAAACTAGCGGAGCTAAATTTACCCTGGGAAGGGAACGTTCTCAGCCTGCTAACAGGAGTCACTAGGAATCTGTTCCTGTTCCCATCCTTTAACAAAATGAAAACAGGGCCGTAGTCCAGTTGGAGCCAAGACGTAACAGCGCAATTTTGGACTTTTAATCATCAGTGACCGCGCTAACCACTCTGGTGCCGCTGGTGCCACCAACACCAACCCTTGCACCACGTGCCTGCGAGCGTCAGTGTTGCCACACCAACACTGGCCCTGAAGACTGGTGTGGGGGAGGGTGCCAACACAGGCTACACCTCCACACGACACAGTCTATAAATTAGTTAGGTTTAATTGAAGAAAAAACCTATAGAGAAAGACCTCTATGGTATTAGTGTCTCTGGCGCCCCTTATCTATATCATGACAGATGGCAGCGACCCCCCATGTAATACACACTTATCTTAAGTCAGAATCGAGCATCTTAGAACGATAGCAAGTCACTGCCGAGAGCATCTTAGAACTACTTTAGCACCCAGGTCTTGCAACATCTTGAGACATTTACTCGTCCCCTCACACACACACGCATCTAGATTGCAACAGTCTCAAACACTTGCAACACATTAACTCATTAGTGTAATATTGCATAGGAGTAAACAGTTAAAACAAACTCCTTGGATTATGCAGACGAAGACGCTGAAGAGACGAAGACCAAATATTAACGAGGGAAGCAACGGCGACGTTTCGGTCCATCCTGGCTAGACAGTCAGCCCATCCTCCAGGCTAGACAGTCAGCCCATCCTCCAGGCTAGACAGTGAGCCCATCCTCCAGGCTAGGCAGTCAGCCCATCCTCCAGGCTAGACAGTCAGCCCATCCTCCAGACTCTATAAATTGGGTATATGGCAGCCTATTGTACCGTTGATTTAATTAATCTCAAAAATTTGTACCTCGTATATCTCCGCATTCATTTCCTCACAGAATGTTACGTCGGCAAAAAGTCTTCAGACCTTTTTGTAAGTCTTTTGACAAATGCTGCTTGATCCAGATAGCCATAAATTGACAGCATTCTCAGGCCGTGATGGTCATTGCCACCGTGCACGCGCGCACACATGTGCACGCACACGCGCGCCTCTCGATAAGGACAAGAGAGCCAAGCGTAGCGAGGTCAACCCATGAGGGAGGGGAGGGTAAAGCCACCAAGCCGTTACGATTATATAGCACTTGGAAGGAGTCAGGATAAGGATTTGGGATGAGAGGGGGGGGGAAGGAATAGTGCCCAACCACTTAGATGGTCGGGGATTGAACGCCGACCTGCATGGGGAGAATCAGTAATAGCAAAAATTCGTTTTGGATAAAAAAATATCCATGGAGATTTGGGATGGAAACAACAGCAGAGCTGCAGAATCTGTGGCGAGTGAGGGACACCGCCTTGACCACTACCTGAAAGATTGTGTACATCTAAGACACACTTGAATGTGTGTAGACTAATAAACCCCACATTGTTTAAACAACCCAGCGGGTTTTCTTCCTATTGGGGAGTGTTGTACATACTGCTATGGCGGTGTGTCCACTCACAGGGTTTGAAGGGACTAATGAGCGGACGGTTAATAATGTCGCGAGATCATGACCCAGTTCCTGCTCTCAGAGTTGGCACCTGGAGTGTCCAGCAGTGGGAGATACATCACCTGTAGCCACCTGCCACGGGTAACGGTAGCCACCTGCCACGGGTAACGGTAGCCACCTGCCACGGGTAACGGTAGCCACCTGCCACGGGTAACGGTAGCCACCTGCCACGGGTAACGGTAGCCACCTGCCACGGGTAACGGTAGCCACCTGCCACGGGTAACGGTAGCCACCTGCCACGGGTAACGGTAGCCACCTGCCACGGGTAACGGTAGCCACCTGCCACGGGTAACGGTAGCCACCTGCCACGGGTAACGGTAGCCACCTGCCACGGGTAACGGTAGCCACCTGCCACGGGTAACGGTAGCCACCTGCCACGGGTAACGGTAGCCACCTGCCACGGGTAACGGTAGCCCAACCTGATCCTGTCAACCACTGTGTCGCGCAGTCTGGTCGATGTTTTGTGCTGCCCATCTACATAGGATTCAGATTTAAACAAATCATATAGTTTTATTATACTGGTAATTTCTCTATTATACAGGAGTGTTTGGAACAATACAGTGTGTGTTAACCAATTTTATGTCTTAACGCATTTATGTACATAT
>WNGS01164858.1:22959730-22971540 GCA_020271785.1 Procambarus virginalis
TATGCCAAATCTTTGGGTCAATAGAAAAACAAAGTGTGTCAGACCAAGTACTCAGTGGGAGAAAGAGAGGGGGGTGGGCGTGGGGGGGGGGGTAGCTCTCACCGGTTAAATGGATGTGGAACTGTGAGGAACTTGATAAACATATTTATGGAGGTTTTAAATTAGAATCAACTTTGCGACACACAAGGTTGCAACGATTGATAGGGCGGAGAGAACAATGTCGAGTGCATTCTGTCACGTGAATACATTACAGCCGAGAGAAAATAGGGACCCATAGAACACAGGTAAATCACCTGGAACCAAACTGAGTCGAAGGAACGTAAGGATAATACTCTTGTACCCCTGCACGAGTGTGAACTTGTACTACTGAAAGAAGAAGTAGCTGGAAGCCACCATCCAGCACACAATTTAACGCAAAGTTCCGACATACAACTTGTGCATGCCAATAATACTAAGTTGTACATGCGAGCAGCGATCCAACGAGGCAGTGTACGGTGGCGGCACAGAGCAGCATAGACTCACTACCTCACAGAACCTGTTAGGTCAGTACCCCACCACCACGTGGCACCACCCACCCACCACCACTGGCACCACCCAACACCACCACTTGGCACCACCACACACTAGCTGACACCTGACTTAGTGGCACTGCCCAGACCAGCTGAGGCCACCTCACAGGAGCGTGCCCACGCGCCTGCCTTTGGGCGCGTCCTATGTCATCAATTTTTACACACACCTTGTGACCCTTGGGAGCGTTCAGGGCTCTTGGGACAATCTTGATGCTAATGCTTTGTGTTGTCCATATGCTCCATTCTCGCTGTGCTCTCTCTTCTCTCGATTCTCTACTCTCTCTCTCTCTCTTCTCTCTCTCTCTCTCTATCTCTCTCTCTCTCTCTCTATCTAGTAGACAGCTCACTTTCTAGCAGCTGTAACTAAGAGCCCCGTGGCTCACCTGAAGCCTAACCAAAGATACCCAATTTTTTTTTTCATTAGCTTCTTGTTAGTTTTCTATTAAGAATAGAATGTTTTTAATATATACGAGATGAACGTGGAGCCAAGAGTGATGGCGTGATGGATGTCGACCTACAGCGCCGTGTCCGGGAATGCTCGTTGACGGAGCCGGTGTTCTTGAACACGGCCACAGCCAGGCTCCTGACCGTGTTTGTGGGGTGCCAACTTCTGGTTGTCTACGAAGTTGGGCCAGGTTGGGGAACCTGTGAGGAAACCAACAAGTTCTTTATAACAGTAACGCTGGCATATCTCCCGTGTGTTGAGGGCTGCTGTGTGTGTGTGCGAGTGTGTGCGTGTGTGTGTGTGTGCGCGTGCGGTGGTGTGTGCGCGTGCGTGTGTGCGGCGTGCGTGTCTGCTGTTGCAGCAGTGTGGCTGTTGTGTGTGTGTGGTGTTTGTGTGTGTGTACTGATCAACCCAACCGTGGCTGGTCACGACTGAGGAGAGGTTGCTTGTCACTTTCCTTGTTTACAAGTCGGATAATGAGGGGAGGGGTGGGGTGGGGCAGGGGAATTGGTTCGACGGGAGATGGGGGGGGGCGGTCTATTGTTCAGGTGAGGTTTGCAACCACCTCCCCCCCCCCCTCCCGGCTGTTACAGACGTGCAAGCAGGGCTGCGTGGCTGCCCGCTTCATTGCCTCACGATGTGCTTCATACGGTCGTTGATGACGACTTCCTGTTGACCAAACCTCCACTAATAGACATGAAGGGTGGAGAGAACCATACAATTTAAATGAGATATGATATGCCAGTAGGTCAGGAATTTGTACACCAGGCGGGAGCGAAAGAGCCAAATCTTAACCCCCAAAGCACAATTAGGTGAGTGCAGTTACCAAACGAGTACTTTCTTCTGTAATCTTCATAAATCTGGACTTCATCCTGCCACAACAGCTATTGTTATGGGTTGTGACACTTCCCGAAAGTTTCAAGACCTCGTTGTGCGCCTTACCGATACCCGATTATGTGCCATCTGTATCCTTTACACGAACCACACGGGATGGGTAATGGGGTTGTGCATAATAAAGAATAGAATAGCGTCCACTTTAAGCCGCCGATAATGTCTTCTCTCACCTTGCGCGCCTGCTCAGGGAGGGTCAGCCATGCTCCCTTAACCACTTCTCCAAAGGGAGGGTGGGGGCTGTTCCCTATGAACACCAGAGGTCACCAGTCCCCCGGTCACAGTACACACAGACTGTCAGCCTTGTGTACCCCTCAACACACACACACACCTTTAAGACCCGCCTCCCCTCCCCCTGGAAGAGAATACACGTTGTCAGAAGTGCTGTTGGTTACACTCTTGAAGTAAAGCTGGCTATGATGCTACGGAGCCTCCAGTCAACGAGCCACAATGCCGGACAGCAAACAGGAGATGTTTTTTGTTTTCTCTCCTAGGGATATAAACCCGTGGAACCGCCTACCCGCCGAGGCCGTAAATGTCAAGACACTGTTCCAGTTCAGAATCTAGCTGGAAAAATCGTCAGGAAACAATTGGGGAGGGAGTGAGGGGGGATTTTGACAAGTCGCCGGCTTCTGTACAATAGGTTGTAAAAGGGACGTGCTATAGGCTGTAAAAGGTCCAGAACACCATATAATACCAGAGGTCGTGTCATACGATAAGAACCACCACGTTTAGATAAAAAAGAATCACACGAGAAAAGGACTCTTCCCTGCTCAACCTGGCGACTGTCTGCTCAGTGTCTGCTCCGATAGTCAATATGTATGTAAATTACAAATATATATAGAGTATATAATTCATAACTGACACTGAATGTATAAATTTATATTTTCTCAATTACAAAATAATAATATTATATATGAGAGAATTGTGAGTATAGTTAGGCATTGGTGTGGTTAGTGTGTTCAGGTTCTGTTAGCAGTTATTGATATTTGTATTGCGTAGGTGAAGTATTTACAGAAGTGCAATTCGAACGGGAGATATGAGTGAAGCAACTGTCCGAGTCTCAGAGAAATGTTCGAACGACCTCAGTTATGAGGAGTGTTTCCTCCTGTGAGAGTCAGTGAGTGGTGAGACACACTGTCTCACCTACCATCTCTCACACAAAGCAGAAGACAAACAAACTTAAGAGCATAAACAGGAAGATGAAGAAAGAAAAACGAGGAGCAGGAGAAGAGACAGAAGCCCCTCACTGACCGCCAAGGCCAGGAAGGAAGCCTCACCTGTAGTGGAGAGGTGGCACCCGTCCCTCACCTGAGGGGGGGGGTCACGGTGAGGGCAGGGGAAGAGATGGAGGGGAGGAGACAGGGGGGGGGAATGAGAGAGGGATTGAGACAGAGGGAAAGGAAGACGGACAGAAAAATGGAGAGGGGAGGAAAATGGAGATAAAGGGCTAGGGGGAGGAGAGAGAGTGCAGGTGTACAAGCATGTGTGTGGAGACGGACCAAGAGGTTGACAGGCGAGGTTCACTGGCAGGGGTGAAGGGCTGGGGTGGGGGGGGGGTGATCATCAGCTGGGGAGTGTGGTGAGGGGCAGGTATCTGGTCCGGCCCCAGGGGAGAGGGGGGGGGGGATTAGAGAGCGATGGGGGTGGATGGGGTGACGGGGGAGGAGGGAGGTAGTAAAAGTCATGCTTGGGTCCTCAAGCTAAATATGGTATCCAGACTATTTGTGAACCCCACCATCCTCCTCCTCCTCCTCCTTCCTAGCTCCCCCCTCCTCCCCCTCCCCATCCCCCCCCCTCCTCGTATCACCAGAGCATCACGCGAACTCGTCCTGTTCGGTTTATTGAGGTCTCCGTATCCAATTGCATCACCCATTCAGTTACTGGCCTTGCCCTGACCGAGTGATGAGAACATAATTCCCCAGGGTTGTGAGGCCAGACCGCCGTGTGTACTTTCCATATTGTGCAGAGTCGAACCTGTGTGTGATTGTGCAGGGAAAAAAATAGGAGGAGCACAACGCACGCACGCACGCACGCACGCACGCACGCACGCACGCACGCACGCACGCACGCACGCACTGTCCTCACAGCCAAGAGGACAGCGTCCGGGATTGGGTTATTTTTCGTAATAAAGAGGATGGAGAGGCATCGGTAGAGGGAAAGTTAAGAATGGGAAAAATGGTGAGAGTTATGATAGTAGGCGGGCTGTCCGCCTTGCTGACACGATGTGGGGGTACATACCTAGTTGTACTCACTCAGTTGTGCTTGCGGGGGTTGAGCTCTGGCTGTTTGGTCCCGCCTCTCAACCGTCAATCAAATGATTTACAGATTCCTGAGCCTACTGGGCTCTATCATATCTACATTTGAAACTGTGTATGGAGTCAGCCTCCACCACATCACTTCCTAATGTATTCCATTTGTCTACTACTCTGACACTGGAAAAGTTCTTTCTAATGTCTCTGTGGCTCATGTGGGTACTCGGCTTCCACCTGTGTCCCCTTGTACGTGTGCCACCCGTGTTAAATAATCCATCCTTGTCCACCCTGTCAATTCTCCTGATCCAATTCATCCCCTCTCATCACTTGTTAACTCCCCATACGGGGTACGAACGGGGAAGTGAGACGAGGTCTAGCTGTGTGTGTCCCGTCTACTGGCCTTGTACCTGTTGCGTTTCAACTTAACTACTCTGACCTATAAATTCTTGGTTGAAATCGGGTCTTAAAGTTGTGAATAGAGGTGGCTTCCACAACTTCCTCGTTCAGAGACACACAGTAATCACACTACCGTAATACATCAGTGAGAAAATCCGTAGCAGTGGTGATGAAGGTTCGAACCTGCGCTGTGCTTGGGAACACCCACCGCATAGGTTCGAACCCTCACTACGGCGCCTACGGACACTCTCATCACTTGTTAACTCCCCGTACTGGGTACGAGAACTTCCTTCCGTCCCTTCGGCTCATTTGTGCTTCTAGCGTCCACCTGTGTCCTCTTGTCCTGTTTTCTCTCAGTCTGTGGAGTCTATCCTTGTCCACCTTATCTAGTATGCTGTGATCATGTTCCCTCTGTTCCTGCTATCGTCTAAGGTTGGGGGATTTAGTGCCATTAACAAATGGACGTAGGTTAGCCGTTTTAGCTCTGGCGACAATCTTGTCGAAACCTTTTTACTTTTTAAATTTTGACTTTATGCTTCACGAGGCGTGGATTCCATGCCAGTGCTGCGTATTCCAGAACTGGTCAAAAAGTGTTGTGTAGACTACTTGAGAACTCGCCCCTCGGGGCAAAATTAAAAAAAAAAATTGAGAGCGTGTCTAAATCTTGAGGCATTTAAAATTAAAAATAAAATTGGTGTCTGGCTGTTCAATCTGTCCTCACACTTAATACACTGTAGATTTGACGTTATTGGTCACAGTGTTTATATTTACTGGGGCATAAACTCCTAAGTTCTTTCTCCCCCCCCCTCTGGTCCCCTTCCATTACTCCAACCACCCCCACCACACTCCAACCCCCCCTCCCACTACCTCCATCAACCCATCACCCACTTCATCAAAACCTTCCACCACACTCCATCACCCCCCCCCCCCCCCGCAACACTATCAAACCCCCCCCAACCACCACACTCCATCAACCCTCCCCCACAACACTGTCACCCCCCCCCCCACCACACTCCATCACACTTCCTCTCAACCCACCCACCTCATCACCCATGCCCCACCTCCCTCCCCCCCCCCCAGCATCTGGAAGAAGTGCAAGATGCAGCATCAGCGGCCCTTGGTTACCATGACGACTGGCTTGAGATGCCAGGAGAGGGAGGGAGGGGGGGGAGGCTATGTAAGGAGTGTGTGGGGGGGGGGGGGGAGCCAGCCAGCCAGCGACCCCACATTGTGTGTGAGTACTCTATAACCCTGTCTATGGGGGCGACTGGTTCTCTAACCCTGTCTATTGAGAAAAATAAAATATATATAAATGTATACAAAAACACAATGCGCCTGTGTCCACACATACATAAAACACTACATAAATACACACATTAAATAATTGTACTTCATTAAAAATACATGCATTAAACTTTACCTAACGTACAAATTAACGTTTTAATAAAAGGTCTAAAATTTTGTTGACAGTTATCGGGGCCCGCTGTTGGAGGCAAATCTGTCACCGATTCCACAAGGCATAACGTGGCTTGGAAAAAAAAATTTTGCTAGCCGGCTGAACCTGTGGATAGCGGGCGAGGCCACAGACAACATTGTTCGCCAGATCAGTGAAGAAAACCCCCTCTTTGAAAGTGACGGCAGCATACCTGATCAAAGGGGCTGCCAGCACCAGCCCAACATTAAAAATGACTTTCGAGACAGCAGAGCAGGCGGCCCAGGAAGCGGTGGATCGAGGTTTCAAATGCTTCGGCCTTACCCTCTTCACCTAACCAGATCACCATGGAAAAAACTCCACAATACGCGACAGTGCTTCACCTATGAGCACTTCTCAAACAAGTGCCCGGAGGCACCCACTACTACAAACATGCACCGCCACCACCAAGAAATGCACACTCTGTGGTGAACATGCCGCCACCTCCCACTTCTCCTCGAGGAGGAGAAATTCAAGAAAATTAAGAAGAAAAATCCCCCAACGACTATCCACAGGCCAGTCGCCACTACCTTGGACTCTAAGTTCTGAACAGTTCCCAAGTCTGCCTACAGCTAGCTTGCCACCGACAACGCCAGTATGGACTGATCGTACCCGTCAGCAGCAAGACCCTCCAAGTCCAGGAACGACAACTACCATCCAGACACAGTTGTGAAGCAACATCACAGTTTTTTCCTCAGAACAGTAAACAGGCTTCTGGAGGCAAACGGCACCTAATGCCGGTGACGGAGCGATAAAATGGAGCCAACCAGACCGACACTCCACAGGTGACGACGATTGCAATCACGCAGGCAGTGCTAACAGCATTTGAGCAGCGAGATCCACACAACAAGAAAAAGCAAGCACTCAGGATACTACTGAACTCGATTTCTCATCTGATGAAGAATCGACCACCGAGCAAGACACCACTATCGACCTAAAAGCCCCGAAGGAATACAAAAATGGAGCGCCTTACTCCTGGCAGCCAAGACAGCAGAAGTCGCACTACCCTAATACTACAATGTGGCTTACCAGAGAGGACTAATGGAGCGCCGGAGGGGGGGGGCCATGAAAATAAAGCATAGGCTATTCACGAGAAACAACATAAAAACCTAACCTAACCCATCTATCGTTGATGAAAAGTACCATGACGTCTACCCAGAGGATGCAGGATACGCACGAAGCAAAAAGAAGAAAAACCATAAAAAGTAAAGCAGCAGTCCCATGGAAAATTTGAGGCAAGGACTGAGCTGGTCCCAGGCCCTTGGAGCCCGGGTGTGATAGTGTGGAGTGTGTGTGGTGCTTCTGATGACGCCTCACTGCCTTGATGGTCCTCCAGTTGCTGGGGGTAAGCTCTGGCTCTACTCTTTACGACACTTCCTCTCCAGCTGTCCCCACTTCAAGCCTCTACCTTCGGGTAGATTTTCCTGTATTTTTTGTTCGTTTGTTAAATTAACGTTCTGTAAATTTTAAAAAACTACTTTATATAGTTGCGGTTTGACCTTTCTACATCCAATTAAAAATCTAGAGAAACGTTTCACTTTTGCTTGGTGTATGCTGGTTAGCACTGAATAAATTTACGAGCACAACAGTGAAAGAAAATTTACTTAGAAAAACCTACCACTTATAATTACAATCCCCCAATTGCTGTGGACTTGTATTCCCTATGCTGTGGACACCCCCCTCTCCCCCCCACACACACACACACGCTGTCCGTCTCCCCCCCCCTCCCCTCCCCTACATGCAGTGAACTACCACCTACATGAGCCACTGTAAACACCCATCACCCAATTTCTTTTAGACCATCACCCTATTTTGTTTGATGCGTCAACCTATTTTTCAGACCCCTGTCCTGCAATTTCCATCTCCATCTCCTGCCCGTCAATCTATTTCCCCTCAGGAGATATTTCTCGATCTCCTTCGCACTTTCTCCGCGCCATATCCTCTTAATATCTCTTCCTCTTCTTCACGTCCCTTTATCATGTTATTTTATATTCTAATTTATGTATGATATTAAAGACTGTCGCAACTGTGCAACTCTTACTTAATATATGTTAATGATTTCTACCAAATCGCTAAAAATGGTGACGTTTTAGTACCGGTTCAAGCACTGGAATTTGACATTACCTATGCCTTGGTCTCGACAGGTTAGGAGGGTTGCATGGGTTCGTACACTTATAGTTAGGTGAAACCTGTTTCATTTTACGTTTTCTGGTAAGACTAAAGAGTTACAGTGTTCATAGTGACAAGTTGAGAGAACAGACTGACTTGTTAGGCAGAATTTTTGTCTTTTAGTTGTGTCTTAAAGGGATTTTTTTCTAAATATTCGTGTGTGTGTACTCACCTAGTTGTACTCACCTAGTTGTGCTTGCGGGGGTTGAGCTCTGGCTCTTTGGTCCCGCCTCTCAACCGTCAATCAACAGGTGTACAGTTTCCTGAGCCTATTGGGCTCTATCATATCTACACTTGAAACTGTGTATGGAGTCAGCCTCCACCACATCGCTTCCTAATGCATTCCATTTGTCAACCACTCTGACACTAAAAAAGTTCTTTCTAATATCTCTGTGGCTCATTTGGGCACTCAGTTTCCACCTGTGTCCCCTAGTGCGTGTGCCCCTTGTGTTAAACAGCCTGTCTTTATCAACCCTGTCGATTCCCCTGAGAATCTTGAATGTGGTGATCATGTCCCCCCTAACTCTTCTGTCTTCCAACGAAGTGAGGTTTAATTCCTGCAGTCGCTCCTCGTAGCTCATACCTCTCAGCTCGGGTACTAGTCTGGTGGCAAACCTTTGAACCTTTTCCAGTTTAGTCTTATGCTTGACTAGATAGGGACTCCATGCTGGAGCCGCATACTCCAGGATTGGTCTGACATATGTGGTATATAATGTTCTGAAAGATTCCTTACACAAGTTTCTAAAGGCCGTTCTTATGTTAGCCAACCTGGCATATGCTGCTGATGTTATCCTCTTGATATGAGCTTCAGGGGACAGGTCTGGCGTGATATCAACCCCCAGGTCTTTCTCTCTCTCTGACTCTTGAAGTATTTCATCTCCCAAATGATACCTTGTATCTGGTCTCCTGCTTCCTACCCCTATCTTCATTACATTACATTTGCTTGGGTTAAACTCTAACAGCCATTTGTTCGACCATTCCTGCAGCTTGTCCAGGTCTTCTTGAAGTCTCAAGCTGTCCTCCTCTGTCTTAATCCTTCTCATAATTTTGGCGTCGTCAGCAAACATTGAGAGGAATGAGTCTATACCCTCTGGGAGATCATTTACGTATATCAGAAACAGGATAGGTCCAAGTACAGAGCCCTGTGGGACTCCACTGGTGACTTCACGCCAGTCTGAGGTCTCACCCCTCACTGTAACTCTCTGCTTCCTATTGCTTAGGTACTCCCTTATCCACTGGAGCGCCCTACCTGTTACTCCTGCCTGTTTCTCCAGCTTATGCATCAACCTTTTATGGGGTACTGTGTCAAAGGCTTTCCGACAGTCCAAAAAAATGCAGTCCGCCCACCCTTCTTTTCTTGCTTAATTCTTGTCACCTGATCGTAGAATTCTATCAAGCCTGTAAGGCAAGATTTACCCTCCCTGAACCCTGAACCCTCCGTGAACCCTCCCTGTGTGTGTGTGTGTGTGTGTGTGTGTGTGTGTGTGTGTGTGTGTGTGTGTGTGTGTGTAATCATACACAGCTAACGAGCCACACTCAACCGATGCAACACTGTGCAACCACATATAGATCATGTGTACACTGTGTGGTCTGTACTTTCACCTGTGTCAGGTGTTGGGCCAGAGTATCTGGCACATCACCGACCACTGCACGTAGAGAATGACTGAAAACAATACAGACTGTGTACTTAGAGAGGCTCCTCGGCCCTCATCAACACACACTCATACTAACAGCCTCGCAGGTGGCTGGACAGCTGGTCGCATGCTTTTCTGCAGGTGGCAACATACACGTGTTATTCAGCGACCGTGGTGACACGTGCGAGACGTCAGTGTGATGGTGTTGGCTCGTACGCCACTGCACGTGGTAGCCACGCAAGCGCACACACATGGCGGGGAGGCAAAACACACACACACACACACACACACACACACACACACACACACACACACACACGCGCGCACGCACGCTTGACTGTACAGCACGTGCGAGGTGAGGATACTCCTGAGGTCGCACGTGGTGAAGAGCGACACACGTGGTGGAGGGCGACTCTCACGTGAGTCTAGCAACAGACACAATGAGCAGCAGCATACGGCAAAGTTCCCACGAAACAGCTGTTTGTGGCCAATTTACACACTATAGTTCATTCAGTGTTGGCTTATAGACTTTCATTTGGACGGTGGCTCAGTGGACCCCATGGCCGGATGGTAGGTACCTCATGGGGTGGCCGGATGGTACTTCATGGGGTGGCCGGATGGTACCTCATGGGGTGGCCGGATGGTACCTCATGGGGTCCCCGAGTTATACATGACGGACACGATTCTAGACATATTGAAGACACAAGGAATTGAATATGAGGTCATTTAACGTGACAAGTCGGAACCTTGTGGCGTAATGTCTACTGGCCGATAGACAGAACGTACCCGAGCCTTCTCTTAGCAACAACGGTCGTGACTGGTTAGACAAGATGCCTGAGGCTCCCTCCAAGCTTCACTGGCAAACAGTTCAGGTCAATGAATTAGCTAATTGGGGGGGGGGGGGAAGGCACATGCTTGCCCAACCACGTGAGCTCTCCAATACGAGCCCTCCAACCACGTGCCCCAACCACGTGCCCCCCAAACACGTGCTCCAACCACGTGCTCCAATCTAACAAGCGGCACGATGCATAAGACCTCCAATACGACTGGAATCTGGAATCGGCCACACTCTAGCTCCCGGGCCGGCCGGCTGCCTCCCCCCCCAGCGACGCTTCAGAGGCACGACTGCTCCCCCTGCACACACACTGCGGGCACGTGACGACCATCGTGCCACAGGCAGGCTGGCACCAATTAGGGCTTCACAAAGGCACCCCCAGCGTGCTGGGTCTCGAACCCGCGGTACAGATACTAGGGCCCCGCACACACTCTGGTGTGCACCGCTTCATACAACACACAGGCTTAATAGAATTCTATGACCAAGCAACACAAATTAGGCACAAAAGAGAAGGGTGGGCAGACTGCATTTTCTTTGACTGTCAGAAAGCCTTGGACACAGTACCCCATAAAAAGGCTGTTACAGAAGTTGGAGCAAACAGGCAGGAGTAAAAAAAAAAGGTTAAGGGGCTCCAGTGGATAAGGGAGTATCTAAGCAACAGGAAACGGTGAGGAACCGTTGCGGAAGAGGGGACGGGGGGGGGGGCGGAGGCATCAGAGATATGTAGATATGATAGAGCCCAGTAGGCTCAGAAATCTGTACGCCAGTTGATTGACAGTTGAGAGGCGGGACCAAAGAGCCAGAGCTCAACCCCCGCAAGCACAACTAGGTGAGTACAGCCACTGCTGGAAACCAATGCCATAGCATTAAGGAAATGGAGAGAGGAAAAGAAAGAAGGAAATACATAGGGAGGGAGAGAGGAGGGAGGGAGGGAGGGAGGGAGGGAGGGAGGGAGGGAGGGAGGGAGGAAGAGAGGGAGAGAGGGAGAGGGAGGGAGAGAGAGGGAGAGAGGGAGAGAGGGAGGGAGGGGAGGGAGAGAGGGAGGGAGGGGAGAGAGGGAGGGAGGGAGGAGAGAGGGAGGGAGGGAGAGAGGGAGAGAGAGAGAGAGGGAGGGGGGGGGGACAAGAAAGAAGGGGAGGACGTAG
>WNGS01164858.1:22977298-22991918 GCA_020271785.1 Procambarus virginalis
CACACACACACCCTGTGCTGGGAAAGGGGACACGCACCCTGTACTCGGGTGCTGGGAAAGTGGGAAGACATTGTAAGTACGTACGGGAGGGCCGGAACAGACGCACCAATCACGGTGTGGGACAGAGGACACAGCCATATGCTGGAGACAGGGACAATGCCTGGTGCTTATGTCTTAAATACAAAGTCCATCTGTTGGTGTACTCACGACTGTACAATTAGTGTACACACAATTCCAGTAGCATCATTGACCACTTAACTAAAAGTCTGAATTATTATTAAAAAGTGATCGTAATTCAGATCGAGGTGCTATTATTTCTCTAGTGGCCTCAATGAGTACAGGAAGCCGGTGGCTTGTCAAAAGTCTCCCCATTTGTACTGATGGTTTCTCTCTAGTTTGATTATTAAATTCAGCAATGTTTTGGAATTTAAGATTCGGCGGGTAGGCGGTTCCATAGGTTTATAACCCTGTGGGTGGGAAATCATCTCCTGTTGTCAGTTCTACATTGTGGGTTGTTGAGTGTGACGTCGTTGCTCCTTGTTTGTGTTAAATCTGATCTTTGGGAGAAGTTGTCTGGATAAATATCCTCCAAATTGTTCAGTATTTTAAGTTTCGGTAAGATCTGCTTATCATGTCTGGTTTGCAGTGTTGTAAGCCCCGTGGCCCGCAACTGTTCCTGGCACGAGAGTGGACTTAGTTTTGGAATGATTTTTGTGGCCTGGTGTTGAACCTTCTCCAAAGCCGCTGTCTGTTTCAGAAAATGAGGTCTCCATGCCTGGAAACAGTAGTCCAGGTGGGGGTGGAACACCAGAGATTTATACAGCTTCTGTATAATATTTATTTATACAGATTTATACAGCTAGAGCCGGTCGGCCGAGCGGACAGCACGCTGCCATTGTATTCCTGTGAGTGCCTGGGTTCGATTCCCGGCGCCGGCGAGAAACAAATGAGCATAGTTTCTTTCACTCCTCATGCCCCTGTTACCTAGTAATGTAATGTCTGGTTTGCAGACATTACATTACAGCAATCCTGTCCCAAGACATCTCCTTGTTAACTTCAATGTCATTATCATCTCCCACTTTGCCATAAATCTCGAGTGTCATTTGCCAACTTGATTATGTGTTTGTAATACTGTCATTGTCATGCCGCGCTACATTACACACAGACATTCTCTAACAGTACACTAGGAGGGTTACCCGGCTGTGCCCGGGACACACTCCCACCACCTCACTTTTCCCAACTCCCCATGTTTTCCCCTCTTCCCTCCTACCTATTCCCCTTTGCATGGGTAATTTGTTTTTATTAATACATTAGGTACATCTGCATTAGTACAGCTGCCCTAGACTATATGAAGTGGAGTACAGTGTGTCAAAAAAGATAGCTACGTGATGCTAAAAAATCCCCATCACACAGGATGGTTAGTCATACAGAGGCATGTGATCAGTAGTCTGCACTGGCAGACTCTGGGTGCATTATGAGGATATCATCAACACAAGAGTGCAGAACCATCACAGTGGGAGTAACTTTAACACTCTATGGACAAAATGTCTCTGATTTCATATCCGATTTTATGAAAACTACGTGATTAGGGTTATTGGGTTACAGGGGCAATGGTCTCAGGTATAGGATAGACATCAGCTTGTCAGGGAAGGTCGAAGTTAAATGCTTTAAGAAATATTAGTCTGTAACTCCTCACTCGGTTGTAATTTTCAAAGATACTTAGTGAAGAAGATGGATGGATGGATATGTATAGATGGACAGGTTAATAGATGGGTGGATGGTTAGAGGAATAGATGGATGGGTGACAGATCAAGGCAATACTGGGTCCCCCCCCCCTTTTCCTCCCGTGTGTGTATTTACTATTTGTATTTACCATTTGTATCTGCAGAATCGAGCTCTTAGCTCTTGAATTAATAGCTGTTAGCTATTAATTCTATCAACATCATGGGCCCGAAAATCAACATTCTTCCTCCCTCGCGGTGTTCAAAAGGGAACGTGACAAACACCCCAAAAAGAAAAGCTGGCCAATCAGGCAGTGATGTCAAAATGCGAGCAGCCGTGTCCAACAGTCTGGTTGATCAGACCACTAACCAGGAGGTCTGGTCAGAGACCGAGCTGTGGGGACATTGATTCTCAGAACCAATGCAAGGCATCCCCAAGGTAATCCGTGGAAGTCAACCACTTTCCTAGACCTTACGTCAGCCTTTGACATAGCGAACCAGCATGTCATTCTGAGAGAGCTGGCCAGATTGGGTGGCGTCTGCGATGGATACTTTACCTAACAGTCACCTGTACTGTTCCAAGGGGCAAGAAGAGTGGAACTTGAGCCAGGCACTCCACAGGGAGGTGTTCTCAGTCCTTCCTTGTTTAATATCTTAATGTGGTCCTGAACTCCGTGGCTAGGAGGCCCAAACGAACACATCATTAACTATGCTGATCGTGATCCCATACCAGTGGGATGCCAGCATGTTTGTGTGTGGTGTGTGTGTGTGTTTGTGTGTGTGTGTGTGTGTGTGTGTGTTTGTGTGTTGTGTGTGTGTGTGTGTGTGTACTCACCTAATTGTGCTTGCGGGGGTTGAGCTTTGGCTCTTTGGTCCCGCCTCTCAACTGTCAATCAACTGGTGTACAGATTCCTGAGCCTACTGGGCTCTATCATATCTACATTTGAAACTGTGTATGGAGTCAGCCTCCACCACATCACTCCTAGTGCATTCCATTTATTAACTACTCTGACACTGAAAAAATTCTTTCAAACGTCTCTGTGGCTCATCTGGGTACTAAGTTTCCACCTGTGTCCCCTTGTTCGTGTCCCACCCGTGGTGAAGAGTTTGTCTTTGTCCGCCCTGTCAATTCCCCTGAGAATTTGTAGGTGGTTATCATGTCTCCCCTTACTCTTCTGTTTTCCAGGGATGTGAGGTTCAGCTCCTTTAGCCTTTCCTCGTAGCTCAATCCTCTCAGTTCCGGGACGAGCCTGGTGGCATACCGCTGAATCTTCTCTAACTTTGTCTTGTGTTTAACTAGGTATGGACTCCAGGCTGGAGCTGCATACTCCAGGATTGGTCTTACATAAGTGGTATACAGGGTTCTGAAAGATTCCTTACACAAATTTCTAAAGGCAGTTCTTATGTTGGCCAGTCTAGCATATGCCGCTGATGATATTCTTTGGATGTGGGCTCTGGGGACAGGTTCGGTGTGATATCAACCCCCAGATCTTGTGTGTACTGCCTAATTGTGCTTGCGGGGGGTTGAGCTTTGGCTCTTTGGTCCCGCCTCTCACTGTCAATCAACTGGTGTACAGATTCCTGAGCCTACTGGGCTCTATCATATCTACATTTAAAACTGTGTATGGAGTCAGCCTCCACCACATCACTGCCTAATGCATTCCATTCGTTAACTACTCTGACACTGAAAAAGTTCCTTCTAACGTCTCTGTGGCTCATGTGGGTACTCAGTTTCCACCTGTGTCCCCTTGTTCGCGTCCCACCAGTGTTGAATAGTTTATCCTTGTTTACCCGGTAGATTCCTCTGAGGATTTTGTAGGTTGTGATCATGTCTCCCCTTACTCTTCTGTCTTCCAGTGTCGTAAGGTTCATTCCCGCAGCCTTGTGTGTGTGTGTGTGTGTGTGTGTGTGTGTGTGTGTGTGTGTGTGTGTGTGTGTGTGTGTGTGTGTGTGTGTGTGTGTGTGTGTGTGTGTTCTCCCAGCGGTGGGAGAGTGCGTCTTCTCCCAGCCCTCCCAGCACCAGAACTGCGGGTAGAAGCGTTGATCTTTAATAAAGTTGCCACAGTGCGTGATGATAACTGGCCATCGATCCTCACTCCGCCCCCGACCACTGAATCCCAGCCACTATCATGTACTCTCTCTCTCTCTCTCTCTCTCCCTTCCCCCTCTCTCTCCTCCTCCTCTCTCCCCCCTCTCTCTCTCTATACCCCTCCCTCTCGCCCTTCCTCCCTCTCCCTCTCTCCCGCCTCTCACACCGGTTCCGTACCACTGTGGGTCACCTCTCCTGCCTGCCCACTATTTTTACTTCGCAACTTTTTAAAGAGAGGAGAATTATTATGTCGGAGTTCATGGTTTGAATTTGTTTATATATTTTTTTAGCATAAAAACAAAAATTAAATTATAATTTATATGATGAGTTTTTTAATATGAGGAATTACACAGTGAAAGTTGCTCCGATATTGTTCAAGAAATTAACTGATATTTCATATAACAAATGCATGATTTGAGCAGTGTTAAATGAGTGAATATATTGAAGTTGTATGATGGGATTGATCCAGTGGATATAAGTCACAGTGTACTTGTTCATCCACTGAACTGTTAATCCATTCTTCTGAGGATATATTATTGCTCCAGCGAGTCAGCCATCGCTCAAGCGTCAGCAAGTTGGCTGCTGCTCCAGCATCAGTGAGTCAGCAGTTTGAAGCCACTGTAGATGAATGTTGGTTATGTACACAACCAAAAAGTTCATCAAGCAGATCGTCGAGGACGACGACGATAGAATCCCCAGCGATCTTGGGTATCTTGGTGTGTGTTGGGTGCCTTAGTTGGGCGTGTGTGTGTATGCCTAAGTTCTGTCAACTCATCAGCCTCCGAGAACAAGGCACTCGTTGTATGCTAGTCTGAGTGCCAAGATCAGATGAGTGTCATACACCAAGATCAGATGAGTTCGCGCCTCCGCCCAGCGCGCGCGCACACACCAGCTAGTTATGTACCCCAAGTATATATAAATATTAAATTTTATTATTGAAAGAAGAAAAGGTCAGAGGTATTTTGTTCTGCATTCCTTCCCACTGACAAGCAAACCCAATCATTAACAGATGTGTTCAAGTTAAGTAAGATCATGCTGGATCAGATTGGTTGTAGCTATGTTAGGTTAGATTTGGTTAAGTTAGGTTTGATTATGCAAAGTTAGGTTCATTAAGGTAAACTGTTTAAAATTTCTATTATTAATCCTACGGAATTAAACATCTGATTCAATGTTGGTGTTCAAACATTTTGCTCATGTGGCTCTTTGTGCATGAAAAAGATCATGTTTACATTTTCTGCATTCAAGAAGCACAAGGGCCCCTGGTTGCAACATCCAGGTAGGGCATCACGCAACACCTGCAGCATCCTAGAGTCCGTAACCATGACAACCGAGGCTCTAGGGTTCAACTCCCATTGCAGGACACACGTATGGCCACGATTCCTTTCATCACCTGATGCACCTATTCACCTAACAGTAAACAGACTCTCAAGTCTTCCTGTCCCTGACACCCTGAAACCATTATTAAGTACAATTCCTTATACTCTCTCAACTACCGGCTCAAAAAATGTATATTTCTAATTCTTGACTTTTTCCCTTCGACTCGGAAGGGTTCATTTATACCTCACACAGATAATATCTGCAGCCCTGAACTATTGATCTCAATGCAGTGTTCCTTAATCTCTAAACTCTACGGGACGTTCTCGTAAACAAAGGCTAATTCCTCCACAATCTGACCTCTGGATCCCCTGGTACATGAATGAAAAATGCTTTGCACATGACTCATTGTTGCTGACGATCGAATATTTTAGGAAACGGTGCTTCGCTCACATTCTCTATTCGAATCGCTCCTCCATCGATGCTTTTGCTTTCTTCACAGACAGACAGCAGCAGCAGCAGCGTCCTCAAATATTGGCCAAGTGCGCATTATACATATAATTGTTAACGGAGCCTAAGCGCCTTACGGGGGGGGGGGGAAGAGGCGGGGGCGGCGGCGGCGGCAGCGGCGGCGGCGGCGGCAGCGGCAGCGGCAGCGGCGGCGGCGATGGCGGCGGCGGCGGCGGCAGCAGCAGCAGCGGCGGCGTCAGCAGCAGCGGCGGCGTCAGCAGCAGCGGCGGCGTCAGCAGCAGCAGCGTCAGCAGCAGCGGCGTCAGCAGCAGCGGCGTCAGCAGCAGCAGTGGCGGCGTCAGCAGCAGCAGCGGCGGCGTCAGCAGCAGCAGCGGCGGCGTCAGCAGCAGCAGCGGCGGCGTCAGCAGCAGCAGCAGCGGCGGCGGCGGCGGCAGCAGCGGCGGCGGCGGCAGCAGCGGCGGCGGCGGCAGCGTCAGCAGCAGCAGGGGCGTCAGCAGCAGCGGCGTCAGCAGCAGCAGCGGCGTCAGCAGCAGGGATGAGCAGAGCTGGAACTAAGGAACTATTAGGAGAAAGTACCAAGCCATTACGACTATATAGCACAGCAGAGCTGGAAGACAAAGCTGAAACTCCAACAGTGACACTAAAGCCTTGATGGGTAGCCAACCTGACCGCCCACACCAGCCGCCTCCAGCTGCAAACTGCACCTATTCTCAAGAAGAAGAGAACCCCAGATGAGGTCTCGTGGATTGCCAAAGTTTCGGTATCGACTCCAATTCTCGCAGGCTACTGCTGGCTACCTGCGCCTTCTAGCACTCCGACGCCTGTGTACCGTCACAACTCCCATAGTACACAACGATGACTTTTTTTTATCTTTATTTAAGAAAATACAATATCAATCATACATACATAAGTTTTACAAGGCACTTATGTCACCTAGATCAACCTAGCCTAACATTACCTATCCTAGACAACCTAACTTACATTACCTAAGGGTTGAAGCCGATCGTTTATATATACCAAGATCTAGCCGTTATTATTCACTCATGCTGTATGCACCACACCGCGTGCCGTGTTATTGCAACACATGATGCAATGGTTGTGATGACTGGCTGGGCCGAGCATTACATATGCTGACGACTCCTCAAAACACCGGAAAAACTGCTTCAGTCAGGTGGTGTTGTGAGCACCTCGCCCGCCCCCGGGCTGTGTCCGCCCATGCACCCGCCCACCCCAAGACGCAGTCAATATACTATTTATTCAAAAATTTATATTTTCTCAATTACAAATTATTATTATTATTATATATAAGAGAATTGTGAGTATAGTTAGGCATTGGTGTGGTTAGTGTGTTCAGGTTCTGTTAGCAGTTATTGATATTTGTATTGCGTAGGTGAAGTATTTACAGAAGTGCAATTCGAACGGGAGATATGAGTGAAGCAACTGTCCGAGTCTTAGAGAAATGTTCGAACGACCTCAGTTATGAGGAGTGTTTCCTCCTGTGAGAGTCAGTGAGAGTGAGTGTGAGACACACTGTCTCACCTACCCTCTCTCACACAAAGCAGAAGACAAAACAAACCTTAAGAGCATAAACAGGAAGATGAAGAAAGAAAAACGAGGAGCAGGAGAAGAGACAGAAGCCCCTCACTGACCGCCAAGGCCAGGAAGAAGCCACACCTGTAGTGGGAGAGGTGGCACCCGTCCCTCACCTGGGGGGGGGGGGGTCACGGTGAGGGCAGGGGAAGAGATGGAGGGGGAGGAGACAGGGGGGGGGAGAGAGAGGGATTGAGACAGAGGGAAAGGAAGACGGACAGAAAAATGGAGAGGGGAGGAAAATGGAGATAAAGGGCTAGGGGGGAGGGAGAGAGTGCAGGTGTACAAGCATGTGTGGGAGACGGACCAATAGGTGACAGGCGAGGTTCACTGGCAGGGGTGAAGGGCTGGGGTGGGGGTGGGGGGGGGTGATCATCAGCTGGGGTGTGGTGGTGAGGGGCAGGTATCTGGTCCGGCCCCAGGGGAGAGGGGGGGGGATTAGAGAGCGATGGGGGTGGAAGGGGTGAGGGGGGAGGAGGGAAGGTAGTAAAAGTCATGCTTGGGTCCTCAAGCTAAATATGGTATCCAGACTATTTGTGAACCCCACCATCATCCTCCTCCTCCTCCTCCTCCTCCTCTCCTCCTCCCCCTTCCTAGCTCCCCCCTCCTCCCCCTCCCCCTCCCCCTCCTCGTATCACCAGAGCATCGCGCGAACTCGTCCTGTTCGGTTTATTGAGGTCTCCGTATCCAATTGCATCACCCATTCAGTTACTGGCCTTGCCCTGACGGAGTGATGAGAACACTCCAGAGTTGTGAAGCCAGAAGCCAGACAGCCAGTGTGTACTTTCCATATTGTGCAGAGTCGAACCTGTGTGTGATTGTGCAGGGAAAGAGATAGGAGGAGCACAACGCGCACGCACGCACGCACGCACGCACGCACGCACGCACTGTCCTCACAGCCAAGAGGACAGCGTCCTGGATTGGGATTTTTTTTCGGGAGTAAAGAGGATGGAGAGGCATCGGTAGAGGGAAAGTTAAGAATTGGGAAAAATGGTGAGAGTTATGATAGTAGGCGGGCTGTCCGCCTTGCTGACACGATGTGGGGGTACATACCTAGTTGTACTCATTCAGTTGTGCGTGCGGGTGTTGAGCTCTGGCTGTTTGGTCCCGCCTCTCAACCGTCAATCAACTGGTGTACAGATTCCTAAGCCTACTGGGCTCTATCATATCTACATTTGAAACTGTGTATGGAGTCAGCCTCCACCACATCACTGCCTAATGTATTCCATTTGTCTACTACTCTGACACTTTTTTTTTTTTTATCTTTATTTAAGAAATACAATATAAATTAAATTATATAAAAGTTTTACAAGATAATTATACATTGCAATTCGTAGTGAACAAGTTTCCCAATAGTACAGAATATGATCTTTAAAAACCCCTGAATGTTATACTTATTTTCCGTTAAACGATTTACAAAATTTGGAGAATAAATTTACATTAAAATACAGGGGAGATTATTACATTTACATATATTTTATATAATTCTCAGTAAACAAATTTCCCATATCATCACCGAGCATGAGCCTTAAACCCCAAATGTTATACTTGATCCTGCATCGCAAGAACTTCAATATTTTGTCTACTGAGTAACCTTCCTGCCTGCCTATCCAAACACAAAAAATGTAATCAGAAAGTAACATAATTATTGTATTCTTAATTTTCTTGCATTTTATGTCAATATGAAACATTAAAAACCTCATTAACTCCACTCTAATACTTGGTCCACATAAAGCTTTAAGAGTGTCTCGAATCCAGTTTACAAGAACAACTTTCTGCTTACAAAAATAAAATATATGCATATTATTTTCAATTTCAGTACATTGGTCACACCTATTGTTGTCCTGAATGCCCAACATCAACAACCTATCATTAGTAGGGAGGGTCTCATGAATATAGCGATACACTGGAAAAGTTCTTTCTAATGTCTCTGTGGCTCATGTGGGTACTCGGCTTCCACCTGTGTCCCCTTGTACGTGTGCCACCCGTGTTAAATAATCCAGCCTTGTCTACCCTGTCAATTCCCCTGATCCCAATTCATCCCCTCTCATCACTTGTTAACTCCCCATACGGGGTACGAACGGGGAAGTGAGACGAGGTCTAGCTGTGTGTGTCCCGTCTACTGGCCTTGTACCTGTTGCGTTTCAACTTAACTACTCTGACCTATAAATTCTTGGTTGAATCGGGTCTTAAACTTGTGAATAGAGGTGGCTTCCACAACTTCCTCGTTCAGAGACACACAGTAATCACACTACCGTAATACATCAGTGAGAAAATCCGTAGCAGTGGTGATGAAGGTTCGAACCTGCGCTGTGCTCGGGAACACCCACCGCATAGGTTCGAACCCTCACTACGGCGCCTACGGACACTCTCATCACTTGTTAACTCCCCGTACTGGGTACAAGAACTTCCTTCCGTCCCTTCGGCTCATTTGTGCTTCTAGCGTCCACCTGTGTCCTCTTGTCCTGTTTTCTCTCAGTCTGTGGAGTCTATCCTTGTCCACCTTATCTAGTATGCTGTGATCATGTTCCCTCTGTTCCTGCTATCGTCTAAGGTTGGGGGATTTAGTGCCATTAACAAATGGACGTAGGTTAGCCGTTTTAGCTCTGGCGACAATCTTGTTGAAACCTTTTTACTTTTTCAATTTTGACTTTATGCTTCACGAGGCGTGGATTCCATGCCAGTGCTGCGCATTCCAGGACTGGTCAAACAAGTGTTGTGTAGACTACTTGAGAACTCGCCCTCGGGGCAAAATTTAAAAAAAAAAAATTGAGAGCGTGTCTAAATCTTGAGGCATTTAAAATTTAAAAATAAAATTGGTGTCTGGCTGTTCAATCTGTCCTCACACTTAATACACTGTAGATTTGACGTTATTGATCACAGTGTTTATATTTACTGGGCATAAACTCCTAAGTTCTTTCTCCCCCCCCCCCTCTGGTCCCCCTTCCATTACTCCAACAACCCCCACCACACTCCAACCCCCCTCCCACTACACTCCATCAACCCCATCACCACACTTCATCAAACCCTTCCACCACACTCCATCACCCCCCCCCCCCCGCAACACTATCAACCCCCCCCCCCCCAACCACCACACTCCATCAACCCCCCCCCCCCCACAACACTGTCACCCCCCCCCACCACACTCCATCACAACTTCCTCTCAACCCACCCACCTCATCACCCATGCCCCCACCTCCCCCCCCCAGCATCTGAAGTGCAAGATGCAGCATCAGCGGCCCCTTGGTTACCATGACGACTGGCTTGAGATGCCAGGAGAGGGAGGGAGGGGGGGGGGAGGCTATATAAGGAGTGTGTGGGGGGGGAGCCAGCCAGCCAGCGACCCCCATATTGTGTGTTGAGTACTCTATAACCCTGTCTATGGGGGCGACTGGTTCTCTAACCCTGTCTATTGAGAAAAATAAAATATTTATAAATGTATACAAACACACAATGCGCCTGTGTCCACACATACATAAAACACTACATAAATACACACATTAAATAATTGTACTTCATTAAAAATACATGCATTAAACTTTACCTAACGTACAAATTAACGTTTTAATAAAAGGTCTAAAATTTTGTTGACAGTTATCGGGGCCCGCTGTTGGAGGCAAATCTGTCACCGATTCCACAAGGCATAACGTGGCTTGGAAAAAAGATTTTGCTAGCCGGCTGAACCTCTGGATAGCGGGCGAGGCCACAGACAACATTGTTCGCCAGATCAGTGAAGAAAACCCCCTCTTTGAAAGTGACGGCAGCATACCTGATCAAAGGGGCTGTCAGCACCAGCCCAACATTAAAAATGACTTTCGAGACAGCAGAGCAGGCGGCCCAGGAAGCGGTGGAACGAGGTTTCAAATGCTTCGGCCTTACCCTCTTCACCTAACCAGATCACCATGGAAAAAACTCCACAATACGCGACAGTGCTTCAATTATGAGCACTTCTCAAACGAGTGCCCGGAGGCACCCACTACTACAAACATGCACCGCCACCACCAAGAAATGCACACTCTGTGGTGAACATGCCGCCACCTCCCACTTCTCCTCGAGGAGGAGAAATTCAAGAAAATTAAGAAGAAAAATCCCCCAACGACTATCCACAGGCCAGTCGCCACTACCTTTCTATGTTCTGAACAGTTCCCAAGTCTGCCTACAGCTAGCTTGCCACCGACAACGCCAGTATGGACTGATCGTACCCGTCAGCAGCAAGACCCTCCAAGTCCAGGAACGACAACTACCATCCAGACACAGTTGCGAAGCAACATCACAGTTTTTTCCTCAGAACAGTAAACAGGCTTCTGGAGGCAAACGGCACCTAATGCCGGTGACGGAGCGATAAAATGGAGCCAACCAGACCGACACTCCACAGGTGACGACGATTGCAATCACGCAGGCAGTGCTAACAGCATTTGAGCAGCGAGATCCACACAACAAGAAAAAGCAAGCACTCAGGATACTACTGAACTCGATTTCTCATCTGATGAAGAATCGACCACCGAGCAAGACACCACTGTCGACCTAAAAGCCCCGAAGGAATACAAAAATGGAGCGCCTTACTCCTGGCAGCCAAGACAGCAGAAGTCGCACTACCCTAATACTACAATGTGGCTTACCAGAGAGGACTAATGGAGCGCCGGAGGGGGGGCCATGAAAATAAAGCATAGGCTATTCACGAGAAACAACATAAAAACCTAACCTAACCCATCTATCGTTGATGAAAAGTACCATGACGTCTACCCAGAGGATGCAGGATATGCACGAAGCAAAAAGAAGAAAAACCATAAAAGTAAAGCAGCAGTCCCATGGAAAATTTGAGGCAAGGACTGAGCTGGTCCCAGGCCCTTGGAGCCCGGGTGTGATAGTGTGGAGTGTGTGTGGTGCTTCTGATGACGCCTCACTGCCTTGATGGTCCTCCAGTTGCTGGGGGTAAGCTCTGGCTCTACTCTTTACGACACTTCCTCTCCAGCTGTCCCCACTTCAAGCCTTACCTTCGGGTAGATTTTCCTGTATTTTTTGTTCGTTTGTTAACAAATTAACGTTCTGTAAATTTTAAAAAACTACTTTATATAGTTGCGGTTTGACCTTTCTACATCCAATTAAAAATCTAGAGAAACGTTTCACTTTTGCTTGGTGTATGCTGGTTAGCACTGAATAAATTTACGAGCACAACAGTGAAAGAAAATTTACTTAGAAAAACCTACCACTTATAATTACAATCCCCCAATTGCTGTGGACTTGTATTCCCTCCTATGCTGTGGACACCCCCCTCCCCCCCCCTACACACACACACGCTGTCCGTCTCCCCCCCCCTCCCCTCCCCTACATGCAGTGAACTACCACCTACATGAGCCACTGTAAACACCCATCACCCAATTTCTTTTAGACCATCACCCTATTTTGTTTGATGCGTCAACCTATTTTTCAGACCCCTGTCCTGCAATTTCCATCTCCATCTCCTGCCCGTCAATCTATTTCCCCTCAGGAGATATTTCTCGATCTCCTTCGCACTTTCTCCGCGCCATATCCTCTTAATATCTCTTCCTCTTCTTCACGTCCCTTTTATCATGTTATTTTATATTCTAATTTATGTATGATATTAAAGACTGTCGCAACTGTGCAACTCTTACTTAATATATGTTAATGATTTCTACCAAATCGCTAAAAATGGTGACGTTTTAGTACCAGTTCAAGCACTGGAATTTGACATTTCCTATGCCTTGGTCTCGACAGGTTAGGAGGGTTGCATGGGTTCGTACACTTATAGTTAGGTGAAACCTGTTTCATTTTACGTTTTCTGGGAAGACTAAAGAGTTACAGTGTTCATAGTGACAAGTTGAGAGAACAGACTGACTTGTTAGGCAGAATTTTTGTCTTTTAGTTGTGTCTTAAAGGGATTTTTTTTCTAAATATTCGTGTGTGTGTGTGTGTGTGTGTGTGTGTGTGTGTGTGTGTGTGTGTGTGTGTGTGTGTGTGTAGGCTCATTTGGGCACTCATTTTCCACCTGTGTCCCCTAGTGCGTGTGCTCCTTGTGTCAAATAGACAGTCTTTATCTACCCTATCAATTCCCATGAGAATCTTGAATGTGGTGATCATGTCCCCCCCTAACTCTTGTCTTCCAACGAAGTGAGGTTTAATTCCCGTAGTCTCTCCTCGTAGCTCATACCTCTCATCTCGGGTACTAGTCTGGTGGCAAACCTTTGAATCTTTTCCAGTTTAGTCTTATCCTTGACTAGATATGGACTCCATGCTGGGGCTGCATACTCCAGGATTGGCCTGACATATGTGGTATACAGAGTTCTGAATGATTCCTTACACAAGTTTCTGAATGCCGTTCTTATGTTGGCTAGCCTGGCATATGCCGCTGACGTTATCCTCTTGATATGTGCTGCAGGAGACAGGTCTGGCTTGATATCAACCCCCAAATCTTTTTCTTTCTCTGACTCTTGAAATGAGTGTGTGAGTGTGAGAGTGTGTGTGTGTGTGTGTGAGAGTGAGTGAGTGAGTGAGTGAGTGAGTGAGTGAGTGAGTGAGTGAGTGAGTGAGTGAGTGAGTGAGTGAGTGAGTGTGTTTGTTTTACCCAATAGCAATTTCAGGTTAGAGAAAGTACATTAAACTATTGGAACTCAACAATAGTACAAGGAGGGGGGGGGGGAAGAGTCAGAGGTTACATTAGCTTAAGGATTTATGATTTTTTTTTTTAAATCAGAAACAGTCGCTCTTGACTGACTAACTGTTGACTAAAATGGGGACTGTAACTGTTGACTCCAGAGTATTACAAGCCGACTCCTCACTGTCAAAATTCAACTGAGCCAAAAACGTGCCCATTGGGCACTCCAGGAGCCAATCCTGAGATGAAAAGAACCAGGCCTACAGACATTGGCACTGGCCCTAGGCTACAAACATTGGCACTGGCCCTAGGCCTTCCTAATGCTGGGTGTGCCTTCCCCTTCTATAGTCGTTTTAATAATGAGAGAGAATCCGTGGTATTTTGTTCAGTCAAGGCCAACCCAAAACTACACCTCCCTGTTTCTCGCCTGACAGGTCGTCCAACAATGGTCTGTTATTCTCTACACTGTTTCCATGGAACCTTAGGCCATCTGGAAGCTATTACTCTCTTAGTAACTCTGTCATAACCGAGTCCTCTCCTTGGAGTCGGTGTTCGAGGCACCGTGAAGAACACAGCCTATTTACTGGCCAGACTTGTGGCCCTCGGTGTATTAACTGTCACTCATGATGGCTCTTACTGCAACAACAACAACAGGATGCCAGGCCCCCTAACACTCCAGCTGGAGCCCACAGTGGACCCTCTCCAGGCAACTGTTACAAGGCTCACTGGACCCTCCAGGCACTGGTTACAAGGCTCACTGGACCCTCCAGGCAACTGTTACAAGGCTTAACATCTTACTTGCTTTAGGGTCTTGCGCTTTAC
>WNGS01164858.1:23012070-23014570 GCA_020271785.1 Procambarus virginalis
AAACAGGCCCTCATCAGACTGCTGGCCAGGGGACCAACCCCCAGGTACCAGAGAGATGTAGCATATGGCAGGGACCCTAGACAGACACATGTGGCCCAACCGTTTGCTGAAATAATGAAGAGCCCAGGAGCAATGCCCACAGTCAAGGAAGTTGTAATGAAAGCAGTAACCTCACAGGAGGCAGCTAGATGCACGAGCCAGCTAATGGAAAGGAATAGAGCTGTAGTAGTGGTAGGTGTGAAGGAACAGAGGGCTCCACAAGGGAGGAATCGCGGGCTAAAGACAAAGCTGAAGTGGCAGGGATATTAAAGGAGCTAGGAATGGAAGGGGCTGAACGAGACATAGAACCGTTTTTCCGGATTGGCCAGTACAACAGAGACAAAAGAGATTGATCAAGGTAGTATTCAAGAGCGAGGACATCAAATAGGACATCCTAGTAAAGAAGAACAAACTGAGGTATGCAAGGAACTACAAAGAGGTTTATGTTCAGAGAGACATGACCAGAGACGAGATAGTAAGGGCAGCAGATGCAAGGAAAAGGCGCAAGGAGAGGGCAGGGAGCCAGGGAACCTCAGCCTCAACCCAGCAATCCCAGAGGGAGTGGGGAGCCCCAGTCCAGCAAACCCGGGACCCCAAGGGGGGAATGCAACACCCCAGCACACCGCCCAATAGGGCCCTCCTCCCCCAGCACAAACCCTCCCTTGCCCATTGCACAATGCCCATCAGGAAACCCACAGTCCTCCCCCCTCCCCCTTACCCAAGTAGCCCCTGCTCCCTCACCCCCAGGACTTCCTCCTGCCCAAGCATGCCTGAGGAAGACCTAAGCCCTCCATCCCCCACTCCACCTCCCCCTGAACCCCTGGAAACTACCTCTCACAGGAGGAGGAGCCTACCCAAGTTACATTGACCATAGAACAACTTCCTACACTTGTGGGGAGTGAGGGTGAAACTGGATACAAGAAAATGAGCTTCAAGGCAATATACTCAAACAATTGATGGGATTTACAATAAAGCAAGTGAACTTGGTGAAAGGGTGCAAGAAGAAAAACCCTGATGTAGTAGGACTAACAGAACAAAATTGTCAGGAGTGATAAACAGATGCTGTGTTTCCAAAGGACTATATATAGTAAGGAAAGAGAGGGAAGGGAGAGGAGGTGGAGGAGGGCCCTGCTGATAAGGAAGGACTGGAGTTTTGATGAGATGGAAATTCGGGCTGTGACGGATTCAGAGATTACATAACAGAACTATAACAATGGGGGGACCTAAGATAATAGTGGCAGACATGTACAACCCTCCCCTAAATGACAGTAGACCTAGACAGGAATTTGATATAAACAACATGGCAACCATTAATATAATAGGGAGAGCAGCTTCAGTTGCCTGCAGGAATGGCTCCAGACTCTTAATCATGGCGATTTCAACCATGGAAAGATAGACTGGGAGAATGAATGGGGACCCACATGGTGGTGCAGAAACGTGGAGAGCTAAACTCTTGGAAGTGGCAACTAGGAATTTTCTGAGCCAGCATGTCAAGGAACCCACAAGAGTGAGAGGCAAAGATGAACCAGCTAGACTCGACTTGATATTCACCCTGAATGAGTCAGAAATAAGGGAAGTCAAAGTGGAAGCCCCCATAGGAATGAGTGACCACAGTGTACTGACCTTTGAGTACTTGTTGGAGGTAGGGATAACCTATCCAAGGATGGGAGTGGGATGGGAAAAAGACTGAATTACGAAGAGGAAAATATGAAGAGATGAGGAGCTTCCTCAGAGGAATACCATGGGAAACAGACTTAGAGACAAGAATGTGCAGCTCATGATGGATTTTGTCACCCTTTAGTGCCAGGAAGCTGCAGACAGGTTATCCCTGTCCAAAAGGAGTAAAACGAAAAACAACAGAAAATCCCATTGTTCAACCAGGAATGCAGGGAAGCGAGGCAACTGAGTAAAAGAAAATGGAGAAATTACAGAAATAACAGAACACCAGAGAGCAGGGAGGAATACCAGAGGGCCAGAAATGAGTACCCTCAGAGTGAGGGAGAGAAGCAGAGAGACAGTTTGAAAATTACATCGCGAGTAAAGCCAAGACCCAACCAAAGCTGCTCCACAGCCAGCCACATCAGGAGGAAAACAGCAGTGAAAGAACAAGTGATGAAGCTGCGAAAAGCGGAGAACATATACACAGAGAATGACAAGGAGGTGTGTGAAGAACTCAACAAGAGATTCCAGGAGGTCTTCAAGAAGCCCCAACAAGAACAAGGAGAAGCCCCTGCACTAAATGATGAGGTGGCAAACCAAGCAACCTTTGAGGAATTTGACCTCACCAGTGATTAGGTCAAAAGTGTCTGCTGGAGCTGGATGTGACAAAGGGCTGTTGGGCCTGACAGAATCTCACCATGGGATACTAAAGGAAGGTGCAGAAGCACTAAGTGTGCCACTCTCTATGGTGTATAACAGGTCACTGGAAAAGGAGACTTACCAGAAAGTTGGAAGACAGCTA
>WNGS01164858.1:23019570-23022093 GCA_020271785.1 Procambarus virginalis
AAATTTAGACATGGAACAAAACCTCAGAGATCACACTTTACCTTAAGACCTCTGTCTCTCCCGGGCTGTGTGATGTTCTCCACAGACCCTCTCTGGACCCTGGTGTCTGGCACACTCTCTTAACTCTCCTACTAGGGGCATATATACACACAAGAAAGGGGGTGGGGGAGATTTGCTGTTGCTACCTACACCGAAGATGCAAGAGGTCGGGCCGCATGCACAAACACTCAAGAAATTTTCCTATTAAGTTTGCGAGACATTCACCATACACCCCTTAAGAGAGGAATTATTAATTACGTGTGTGACTGACCTCTGACCTGGCTAAAAGGGGGGGGGGAGATCCATGGATGTTTACACATAAGAATCTGGGGTCTAATTCCATTGCAATGTTTTACAAGAGTATCATGACCTATTACATACTTGACACTAGCTGACTAAGACTAACCCAGGAATTTTTAATCAACATACAAGATAATCCAGAGGTCATCTGGACTGACCTCTTTGAGAAGGCTTCCCTGGGTGAGAACTCTAGGGGGGGGGGGGTCATGGGTGTTACACAGGAACTGAACCCTCTAGTTCGTTTAGCTAAGCAAATAACACCCTTTTGACGCTAGTTACACAATTATTAATGTTATATATACATGTACACATACTGATACATACATGTACACACACATATATATATATATATATATATATATATATATATATATATATATATATATATATATATATATATATATATATATATATATATATATATATATATATATATAAATAAATAAATAATGTTGACCAGACCACACACTAGAAGTTGAAGGGACGACGACGTTTCGGTCCGTCCTGGACCATTCTCAAGTCGCTTGTGATGAGGAGGTAGAGAACGGGAACGACAGCAGCTGCATTAGATACACATTCCACCGCCACTACAATGATTAGAAAAGCCGTTGAGGAATGGGACTCACTAGTGAGCATTCTGCACCTACATCCACCACCAAGATTATGCTATTAAAACAAGACTAAAACCAATGCACTAAAACAGAAGCGAAAAAGAAACAGGGAAAAAGGAGGAAACTCCACCTCCATTTAAAACTTTGACCCAATATCACAGTAACAAGGTTATCGCGAATAACCGAACTCAATTACGGGCTCACCATAGCCCGTGCTACATGGACACTTCGTTCTGAGTAGCTAATCTAAAAACAAACAACAACAACATGGTAAATAGTCTTTGAAAATGAAAGCGTACGGTACACTATGAGTAGTAGGGACTAACCTCATCCAAATTAAGAGAGAATGGTCTGGAGTACGGGCCGTACCCCAGACCATTCTCTCTTGTATATATTTAATCATTTTTGGGCCAATGGGGTGACTTGAACCCGGCGTTCTGGTGATTCCCAGACACCTGTCTCATCCAACTGAGCCTTGATAGGACAAAGGCCAACCAACCCACAACTTTGGGAGGTCTGAACTGGTTCTGGCGCAACCACTATTTTACGACTGGCCCGCCTACTCTCTGGCCTGTGGGTAATGGTCTTGACACCCTTGGGCCCTTTCTTCAGATCTGAACGAGGCTGTAAAAGCACACGGCTTAGTTAACTCGTCAGTTATATACATCGTTCTTTCATGCATACAGAGGTCAATATGGGATGAGATCCCAGGAGACAAATCCTGACTTTATTGTATCTGTGCTTAGCTTTAGATGCAAGCACATCACAGTTATGTCTCGGGGAAGTTGAATACAATCCAGGACGAACGAGAGTTACTTGCAATTAACGTGTCGACTTTGGATACATGTACTCGTTGAAGTGCAAGGAGTATGGCATACAATTGTGTCTGGAGAGTGGAGTCCTACAGGCAGATTCACGAAGCAGTTACGCAAGCACTTAAGAACCTGTACATCTTTCCTCAACGTTTGACGGCTTTGTTCACATTTATTAAACAGTTTACATGCTTGAAAAATTCCCAATCAACTGTTGTTATTGTTATAAACAGCCTCCTGGTGCTTCGGAGCTCACTAACTGTTTAATTATTTTAAACAAAGCCGCCAAAGATGAGAAAAGATGTACAGGTTCGTAAGTGCTTGCGTAACTACTTCGTGAATCTGGCCCCTGGTTATTTATACGCGCGCCACACTCTGAAATAAGCCACCATCTCTCTCCCTGGTACCACAACCTCACCTCCAGTACCACCAGTGGAGTAAGGAGCCACCAAGGGAATGGAGAGGGACAGCTCTCCCTCTCCCAGTGCTTACCTCTGGCTCAAGGCACCTTGGCTTCAAGTCGGAGCACGAGTTGTTCCTTGATCCTCAAGGAGGAGCAAGTATGTTTACCAGCGTTGGAAGAAAATAAATTCAGAGAGCACTCAAGGTGCCAGGAGGCCTGGTCGATGACCGGGCCGCGAGGACGATAAGCCCCGGAAGCACCTCAAGGTATCCTCAAGGTAAGGTGGCAAACACCACGGTGCTCGTCCCAAACGGGCCCTCACTGTCCACCGTCCGGCTCCACACCTCACCGTCCTCCG
>WNGS01164858.1:23022730-23033778 GCA_020271785.1 Procambarus virginalis
TCCGGCTCCACACCCCACCGTCCACCGTCCGGCTCCACACCCCACCGTCCACTCACCTTTCAGTGCATCCCAGTTGTTGACTACTTGTACAGGGTACGAATATTTCCTTACATTCCCTCGGCTCATTTGTGTTTTCCAATTTTCGCTTGTGTCCTCTTGTCCTATTTGCCGTCCCCCTTATGGGCTAGATCCACCTCCTCTCTCTCCTTTTCCTAACTTCATTACCTTAGACTTATTGGGATTGTTCATACAGGGCCATACATATGGCCCTGTATGACTAACCATCCTGCTAGATGGGGGGACTTTTTTTACCACTGCTGCCTTATTCACTCTTGTTTGATGATATCCTCATAATGCACTCCAGAGTCTGCCAGTGTAGACTGCCTATCCGTGCCTCTGTATGTCTAACCATCCTGTGTGATGGGGATTTTTTAGCATCACGTAGTTAGTTTTTTTGACACACTGTACTCCACTTCATGTAGTCTAGGGCAGCTGCACAAATGCAGAGTTTGACCACTTCTGGAGTTCAAGGTCCTCCTGTAACTTAGTGCAGTCCCCTCGGTGTTCACGTTTCCTCGTCAGCTTTGCATCATCTGCAAACACTGACGTGTCTGAGCTCACTCTCTCGGGTAAGTCATGCACATAAATTAGGAACATCAGCGGTCCCAGTACAGAGCCTTGTGGGACACCCCCCCCCCCACTCACTCGTTACATTCCTCCAGCTTGTAACCTCGTCTCTGAACTGTAACTCTGTTTTTCACTAGGAACAATATCAAGTGCTCTTTAACAGTCTAGGAAAGCACAGTCTACCCAGCCTTCTTCCCCCCCCCCCCTCCCTCTTGTTGCTTATTTACGTGTATATTTATAATTTTACTATTAACAAAAGTACAACAGAGAGAAATTGAAATGTCTGAAGGCTTTTTACAAAACCTCTTTAAACAAATGTTTTTAACAAAATAATAAAAAAAATAGATTTATATATAATGTTGACCAAACCACACATTAGAAATTTAAGAGACGACGACGTTTCATTCCGTCCTGGACTATAATCAAGTTAATTGTGAAGAGAAAGACACGGGCATAAGTAAGGCAATGCTATATCATGTTTATAAATAGTATTTTACCTTCTAAACACCAAGAAATGTAAACGTGAAATTACAAGCTTTGGTTCATATTACAAAAGACAATATAAGTAAAATAAGGTTATTTTACTTTCGGCGAGACTCTTGTTGCTGCACTAACGATGATATATGTTATATGAGGCTTTTATGTGGATGTCTTGAGAGGTAAGCACAACAAAAGTCTCATCAGCAAGTCTTCTCCTAGAATTAGACTCGACAAACTCATCACTGAAAACAATGACTTGCATGCATATGTTTGTTGAAAATACTGTCACTACTGCACTGCCATTATGAGATTTTTCATTGTCAAAAGTTTCAGGAATGGAATCCCATAGTTTCAAACCCATATTTTTCTGCATTAATCCAATCATTGACAGATTTAATTGATATTTTTGTTTTTAATTCAGATCTTAAGTGGACCGATTTTTGCCTCCAAATTGAGCTACTTTGTAAAATGTCTGCACACTTTATGAATGAGCAGTTTCTTCAAATGACCTAAAATTATCAGCAGTTGAATCAATGATATTCAAAAATTGCATTTGAATGCCTGCTTTCTCGAATTTCAATATCTGTAAAGTGTTTCTTTACGTACGCGAAATATTTAAATGTGCCACTGTTGTCATTATATTTAAAAAAATGTTCAGCTTGAATTCAAAGGCAAAGGGAAGAATTCAATCTTGTTATCAAAGATAACTTTTCATATATCCTTTTAATTTGTTTTTTCAAGCATTTTAAATGTGAAGAGAAATCTCTAAAATGTATCAGAATATAAATCCACAGTATCCACAGTCATAGTATATAAATTCACAGTATCCACAGTCATAGTATATAAATCAACACTTTTTGTCAAGAACACACGGTCATGTTCTTGACAAGAGCATTTTTCATTCGTCCAAAATCAGACAAATTTCACCCAATCAACAGAACGTTATAATACAGAATCCTCTCTACTAAGCTGACGAACATTGCTGTACACAAGCAGATCTATGTACACAGAATTCACATCACTCAATACATTTCTAATTTTTTTGTTTTCTTCAAAGTGCGCACAGAATGTTAATATCTTTGTTAACAGTTTTCATCACTTCAAAGCTGGCCTTAAGCAGTTTGCACACAATACGTGTACAATACAATGAGACGTTCAACATTTTAGCAACACATTTACAAAGCACGATTCTTTACCATGTTGGGCGGAGCACCATCAGTTGTCACACCAAATATTTCTGACTGGTCCAATACCTCGCACGTCTCAGGTTCAGTAGTGTGTGCAGGTGACGTTACCAAGTTAACCAGCTTATCGCATATTTTATCACTCCTACAAAATCGGAAGCAACCACTTGGGCTGGACGGTGGAGCGACGGTCTCGCTTCATTCAGGTCGGTGTTCAATCCCCGGACCGTCCAAGTGGTTGGGTACCATTCCTCCCCCCCCCCCGTCTCATCCTAAATCCCTTATCGTGATCATTTTCAAGTGCTATATAGCCGTAATGGCTTGTTGCTTTCTCCTGACAGTTGTCTTTTCTTCCCCTTCTCTATTTTATCAAAATATAATATCCTACAAAGTCCAGCAATAGTGGTCAGCCTCGCAGATGGTGTAACATCACTGATCTCATCACGACAGATAGAAAGAAATTTACAAAAACCAATATCTCTTGTTTGCTAAGTTCTGCTATGTTTGTTTTCAACATTACTATTTACTCTTTTACTGTGTTTCAACTCGCTGGCAAATCCCTAATGTGGTGGATAATGTTTTCCTTTTAATTTTGTTTTGTTGCATTCTAAAAAAATTTGCTCGCGTGCTATTCTGGCCCGTGTGCTTAGCTGAACCTCGAGAAGCTTAACGGGCAGCCAGGCCCCGACTATGGAAAACTTTCAGATGAACCCAAATTAGACAATTGTCAAGAAACAGTACGCGACGGGCCTTAGGATCCTGGCATAATTGTGTTGGAGTGCACAGTTAAACTGAAAAAGGGGAGCATGATTAAGAAACAGGTTGAGGAAGGCGAGAGATCATAGGCGTGACGATAGCAGAAGGGCAAGGATATCTCTGCAACAAAATCTCTTCTGAGAGAGAACTACAAAAGAATATAATAAACAAGATAATGGAATTTATGGCCCAGAAATGTGCAGAGCGCATACAGCAACTCATCGTGCTCAAGACAAAGCCACTGGAGGAGAAAAACGAAGTATATACTCCTGGTACAAGGAGCACTCCAGGGAACAGAAATAAGTGCTTGGGGAAATCATTGGTAACCTTGAACAGAGGACAATTGAGAATCAAGACAAAGCCAGAAATGACCACATTAAAGTCAGAAGGGAAGCAGAGAGGCGATTTGCAAGCACGATAGCAGCCAAAATAAAGGCCCAGAGCTGTTTTATTGCCATATAATAAAACGTCATCATGATGACCAAACCTCAGAAAAGGAAGAAACAACGACGTTTCGGTTCATCTTGGACCACTATCAAGTCGGGTAATTAAACGACTAATTCATTTTTTAATTTTGTCCCGAGGGGCGAGTATGTTGTACATGCTGCTATACCGCCAGAGCAGCATTTACAACACTCCCCAATAGGAAGAAAACCCGCTGGGTTGTTCATCCTGTCACTTGTACCCAGACACAGCTAGGACTTGCTTAACTGTCTCAAGTGAACAGCTTATCAAGCAAGAAGATTAACATTTGTCAACCCTTAAAATTTTACGTTATCTTGCGGGTGCAAAATGGGGAAATCTTTTAAAAACAATATCTATATATTTGACAAATAGAATTTTCCTAACTCAAGCAATGTGGGGTTTATTATTATACACATATTTAATGACTCGTATATGTTCACATTCTCTCAGGTAGTGGTCGAGGCGGTGTCCATCACTCTCACTACAGATTCTGCAACTCCACTACTCAACTGTTGTTTCCATTCCGAATCTAACAAAAAAACGGGCTCACCATAGCCCGTGCTACTTGGAACTTTTTGTCCCAGGTAGCGAATCTACATCATCATCATCCACGGATATTTGTATCCAGGACGAATCCCAAGAATTGCTAAAATATATAATCTACAAGAGGAGTTGTCGCTCCCCAGTGTTAAAAGCAGAATTATGGAGCTGAATGCTAAGCCTGCCATTAAGATAGCCAGATCTCTCCATTACAGTGATACCCTGGAAACATAAACCGTAACTGTGTCTATTTTCCGCTTGTTACAACTTGTAATAAAGTTGTTACATCTTAGCTTAACGTGTTTATGACGTATTAGAACGTTGTTACAACTTGCTATATTGGTTGTTATAACTGGTTAGGTGTTAAAACTTGTTCCAACATTGTACCAACGTCGTAGTTTCGGTTTGTGTTTTGCGGGATACTGCCAAGTAAAACCGAGTTTTGTGTTACTTACAGGAGGAAACAGGAGTAGCAAAAAATGGCATCACAGATCAATCTGCTTCCTCGAAGAACTTCACCTGCTTGAGCAAGCCCGTGAGCGCAAGAAAGTCGTAGTAAAAATCGGGCAGAAATTATTGCATACAGATTATTACTTATTATTTGTATTGCATACAAATTATTACCTTGTCAAGCACAAGACGAAGCTGGAAAAAGTCCAAAGGTATGCCACTAGACTAGTCCCAGAACTGAGAGGCATGATGTAACACCCGTGTAAATACCACCATTGTACACCTCTATAATGAATACTAATCTTGTAATGTAAACACTACTACTTATCCTGAGTAACACTTCCTGATCGGTTGCACTTGGTAACACTGTTATTGAACACTGTAATATGAGCTGACATATGATGGTTACACCGGAACCAAAAGGTACACTGCCAACAAGGAAATGCTACACTGGACTAAATAACGCTGCCACCATCTGCCTTGACCATTGAGACTGTAACAAGCAACGAGGCAAGAAACATTGCTTGACTTGGAGAGTACTTTCTATAACTGTCATTAATTATGGGACGGTTGTCAGCCACTATATCCAAAAGCCTAAGAGGATTCAACAATTGACACAGACGGGAAATTTAACAAAAGTTTATTGAAACCAAAATTATGCTAATCATCACTTATAAATCCTACTCTAACACTGGCCAAGAGTTTAAGAAATTTAGACATGGAACAAAACCTCAGAGATCATACACATTACCTTAAGACCTCTGTCTCTCCATCCGGTGGACACACTGTCTCTGCCTGGCTGTGGATGTCCTTCACAGACCCTCTCTCGATCCCGGTGTCCCGCACTCTGTCCCACTAAGTCTCTACAGTACCTCTATATACTACCCCAAGAGGGGGAGGGGAAGATTTACTGTTGCTACCAAGAAATAAGAGGTCGGGCCACACGTGCACAAACACTCAAGATTTTTCATTAAACTTGTTTGACATTCACCATTCACCATATGGATGTTTACACATAAGAATCTGTGGTCTAATTCCATTACCCTGTTTGACAAGAGTATCATGAAATATTATATACTTGAAACCAGCTGACTAAGACTAACCAAGGAATTTTTTTTTAAACAATATACAAGATAACCCGGAGGTCATCTGGGCTGACCTCTTTGAGAAGGCTTCCCTGGGTGAGAACTCTAGGGGGGGGGTCATGGGTGTTACAATGAGTTACGAGGAAAGTCTTCAGGAAATGCACCTTACGACACTGGAAGACAGAAGAGTAAGGGGAGACATGATCACAACCTACAAAATCCTCAGAGGAATCGACCGGGTAAACAAGGATAAACTATTCAACACTGGCGGGACGCGAACAAGGGGGCACAGGTGGAAACCGAGTACCCACATGAGCCACAGAGACGTTAGAAGGAACTTTTTCAGTGTCAGAGTAGTTAACGGATGGAATCCATTAGGCAGTGATGTGGTGGAGGCTGACTCCATACACAGTTTCAAATGTAGATATGATAGAGCCCAGTAGGCTCGGGAACCTGTACACCAGTTGATTGACAGTTGAGAGGAGGGACCAAAGAGCCAAAGCTCAACCCCCGCAAGCACAAATAGGCGAGTACAAATAGATAAGTACAGTCGCTGAAATTACACGACTAGTTTCTTCATAGTGTAATGTGTAGTTAGGACATCATAACTTCAGCCACGTTATTGTGGCTTATCGTCAACAACAACTTATCGTCCATTAGGAGGAGACCATGTGATGAACCTGAGGAGACGAGGTCAGAGTCTCCGAGAAGTGTGTCATTTAAACAATAAACATTATTTTAGTTATTAAATATATAGAAGGTACAATGGGCTGTGTGTATTTTTGCAGAATGACACCGATCCTTCATGCTACACTGTGCCTACGTTAGTGTTTTCCAACATTCTCCTACGAGGCAGATAACACTGTAGGTGTTACAGGGAGGGTACAGGCTCTACAACATCTGGGGCTCAACACTCGGCAACACACGTGTGTGTGTGTGTGTGTGTGTGTGTGTGTGTGTGTGTGTGTGTGTGTGTGTGTGTGTGTGTGTGTGTGTGTGTGTGTGTGTGTGTGTGTGTGCGTGCCTGCAGGCAAGTCTCCAGCACCAAGTGCTGGAGTAGCTAGTTACTCCAGCACTTGATGTTCAATAGTAACTCAACACATTTTAAGGATAGATTAGATTTAGGATAAAAGTAATTACCAATATATACTGAATTCATTCATGCCCAAGACATTGCTGTGCTTATCCAGATTTAAGCGTTTCTTCATGCAAAATGGCAATATAAAGTCCACTGTGCATGCATGCAAGGTATGCAATCGAGAAGTTCACAAAACACAGACCGTCGAGGATGTGGATGAGAGCGCACAATGCTGTGTTGGGCCCAACCTAAGCTTAATGCCCCTTTAGATACCTTTATTGCGGGGATCAGCGTTGTTCCGAAAACTTCCCCTTTTAGTAAGAGTCATCACACTGATATAAACAACCCATCATCGTCGTCTCTCTCCCGTAAACACCACACAAAGTGGTAGCAATAAGCACCTATACAGAACAGGTATCGAGTACCCGGGTACAGTAGCAGTAGTTAATCCTTTGTGTCTCCCCATGGTTGTCTGAACCCCTGTTGAAGGAGTTGAGAGCTGCCACGTTAGCACTACTAAGGAAAAAGGCTTTTTATGCTGTTGATCTACTTACATTAGCACCAAAGAACTTCTGGGGACATTTATGTAAATATTTAAAAATATATCCTCGTAAATGTTCTGTAGTTGCTTTGGACTGAAACGAGTTCAGTTCCATGTTGAATTAAAAACTACCAGGCAGAGATATTCACGGAGGATATTCTGATCATCAGCTGGGTCGTATTAACCCCACAATGGCCCTACACACTTGTGTTTTTGGTGCTTTACGTCAAACTAACGTCGAAAAAAAGGTATCTAGAGTTGGCTCATGAACGTCGTCTTGCCGGTCGTAATGTCCATTCTTTGATCTGGAAACCTGTTTCAAAATAAAGTTAAGATAAAACATTGAAGCCAAACAATGTGTTCGAACCAGCATCCTTGGACTCCGCAGGCACACATACCCGAGACCAGGGGTGTCCTGTGGTACAAGTTCGATCCCAATGCATGTCCTCAATATCTTCTTATTGATACATTACGTTACTGCAGGCGACGAGTCACAATAACGTGGCTAAAGTATGTTGACCAGACCACACACTAGAAGGTGAATCGACTTGATTCAAATCGACTTGAGAATGGTCCAGGACGGACCGAAACGTCGTCGTCCTTCTAGTGTGTGGTCTGGTCAACATTACGTTACTGTAATTTCAGTGTTATGTAGCACTGCCTCAGTTTGTATTGTTGTGAGCGAGGACGTCTACACGAACTGCTGAGCCTGTCTGCGGGAATGGTGAATGGAGGAAATGATGTTCAAGAAGCATCTTGGAAGTCCATCTTCGCACAACAAAAACAACCTTATGGTCAACTGAGTAGGTTCCGTAACCTTGATTAAACACACAATTACACTTATACGAGTCAAGCCGCATCTGTAATACCCTCCAGCATCACTACATAATGAAAACCCAACATGCAGCAACAATAAGCATTACAAGACAAGGCACGCAACAGAGAAATCGTGTTTTTATTGCATATTTCGACGTATCACTCGGATAAGAGCTGTTTTGCGTGCATATCATCTTTCTGTAAAATAACAGAAATCCAAGAACATTAGTAAATTCCAATGAAAATCCACTGATTTTTAACATTTGTATTTGAGACAACATTTTCATATGCATCTTAAATGATCTAAATAACACAATCTCGCTTTACGACAATGTAAAAATCATCAAATTTACTAATATTTCGACGATATTTCATGCTTTCTTAAGATATGTGATTCCACTACAAATCTCAGAATTTTGCAATACATTGCGATTTTTGCGGGTTTTCTTGCCTTTTGACTTGTAATGAAAATCATAAAATATACCAATATTTTGATGTTTTCATCTTTTTTTTATTTTTTATTTTTGTTTTACTCACGGAGTAAGACACCGTCCACCACATGCTCATACCCTCCGGGAGCACCGTGAACTGAACACACAAAACCACTGAACACGAACTTCAATTATCTGTAGAAAGAGAGAGAGACGAGGTGACCTCCACACACCTCACCTCAGTGTCAGGAATATAACAGAAGAGGATCAGAAATATCGGCACCCGACAGCGGATACCCTAAGGTGGGTACCGGGAGCTGAAGCCCACGAAAGCAGCCTTTTTCATAATATATTATTTCTTATTATAATTAGAATTATTAGAATTATATTATATATATATATATATATATATATATATATATATATATATATATATATATATAATTCTTTAAATTTATTGTGCAATAGAAGATGCATTTTTTACTTTTCTTCTGACGTGGAACATTTATATCAGTTGTTTATATTCTGGGTATTTAAATTTCACTTTTAATTTATCAATTGAGTGAAGATAGAGGGGGAGACTGGGGGGGGGGTCTGGGGGGGAGGGGAGGGGGGCAGAATGGGAGGACAGGAATGAGTTAGAGGAGGAGAGAGGGAGAGGAGAGAGGGAGAGGAGAGAGGGAGGAAGAGGGGGAGAGAATGGTGAGAGAAGAAAGCAAGCGTGAATAAAGAGGGAGTGAAGGAGAGAACAGCGGTGCGAGGAAGGAAATCATCATAAAGATAGAGGGAGGAATAGGAAGAGGGGGTAGGGGGGTGTAGGGGGGGGTGTAGGGGGGGGGGGGGTGTAGGGGGGGGTGTAGGGGGGGGGGGGTGTAGGGGGGGGTGTAGGGGTGGAGGGGGGGGGAGTACGTGGGAAATAATTAGAGCTTCAGGGAGGTAGGGAGTGGTGGGGGGGGGGGGGGGAGGAGAGGTTTGTAGAGGGAATGTGTGTGTGTGTGTGTGTGTGTGTGTGTGTGTGTGTGTGTGTGTGTGTGTGTGTGTGTGTGTGTGTGTGTGTGTGTGTGTGTGTGTTGGGGAGGGGGGAGGGGAGCGGGGGGGGGGGGGGGCTTGAGTGCAGGTCACTGCCCGCACCAAGGACACCAAGAGGTAGGGGTGTAAAGGGGGAGGGGGGAGAGGCTGATGATGGGGGGGGGGTAGAGAGAGGAAGGAGAGAAATTGCAAGAGGGGGGGAGGGGAGGAGGGGGGGACCCACGGGTGGGGGGGGGGCACGCAAGGACACCTGCAGGAGTAAGGAAGGGTGCTTACCTACCAGTGCTTGCCTACCACAGCTCTGCCTCTATATACTCTGTCTTTTTGTGGCTTTACTGACCTTCAAACTGTCAAACTTGACCTTAAAGCTGTGGATGGAGGTGGCTTCCACAACTACTACTTTTCACTCGTTGAAACAACCCATCGTCATCCTGTTATGCAGAAACAACCGCACATCTACGAATCATCCAACAGGGTTAGCAGACTTTCACACACACAGCACCGCTCTTGTGCCAGGTAAGTCCACTACGGGCTCACCATGGCCCGTGCTACTTGCCCCGCTCCTGTGTCAGGTAAGTTGCGGGCTCACCATAGCCCGTGCTATTTGGAACTTGTTCCAAGTAGCTGAATCTATAACAACAACAACATAGACTTCTAGATGTTGACCAGACCACACACTAGAAGTTGAAGGGACGACGACGTTTCGGTCCGTCCTGGACCATTCTCAAGTCGCTTGTGAATGACAAGCGACTTGAGAATGGTCCAGGACGGACCGAAACGTCGTCGTCCCTTCAACTTCTAGTGTGTGGTCTGGTCAACATACTTCAGCCACGTTATTGTGACTCATCGCCTGCATAGACTTCTAGATGTTACCACTGCCAGGCTCAGGCTCGGCTACAAGTACCTCTGGAAGTTTGTGTCATCTGCTGAAGTTGATTCGACTAAATGTAAATTCTGCCAGCCAAATTATTCACATACTTTGCGTCATTATGTAATTGATATGTAAAATGTGCTTACTGTAGGTGCAGCCTGCACATGACTGTAAAGCTGTCACCCAGTTGAGTAGGTGTGGAGCAGGACTAGTAACTGTTTAACCGACTCACCGCAGATGTAACCTGTTCTGTATAAAGACTGTTGTTGGCATCTTCTTGAATCACTTGATATAAAATTGTGTGCACAAACACACACATACACACCACACTTCAAATGTAAAAATGATAGAGCCCAGTAATTCAATTTCTTTCTTATTATGCTCCCCCTTACCTATCCTGTGGGCGGTGGTGTAAAGGATTACAGAGGCACATAATCGGTTCAGGTGTACCACCACTATATAATATGATCTAATAATGAAACACTAATATTGTAACACTAATGGTTACACTGATATATATCCTGAGTAACTGGAACCAAAGGTACACTTCCAACAAGGAAATGCTACACAGGATTAACTACGCTGCCACCATTACCTTGACCAATTGAGACTATAAAAGCTACGAGGCAAGAAACATTGCTCGACTGGAGAGTACTCTTTCTTTTACTGTCATTAATTATGGGACGGTTGTCAGC
>WNGS01164858.1:23039467-23050328 GCA_020271785.1 Procambarus virginalis
TAGCCTCAACTAGGACCTATGCCTCATAACGAGGAAGTTAATACCGACAGGAGTAATTTGTCTCCTCAAGTTGCCTTTGACTCTCGTAATTAAGGCCACTGAACGAGCTTCCTAAGGTCCTTATTACGCGGGGATATTTTTGCTATTTAGCCATTTATGATATAAAATATATACTTTTTGCCAGTTATTCTCTTTTATGATAATATTATACGGGGGTATTTTCTTTTCAGTATGCGCGCGCATGTGAGCGTGTTTATCATTACTCTCAGAAAGTCTGTCTGTCTGTGTACAATTTAGAGGCCAGATGCTTGGGGCTAGCCTCATCAAATTTGCAGGGGGGATGGTCTGGGGTACGCGATGGACATAGGCTAGTCAGGGTAGGTTAAGTTTGAATGCCTTAAGAAATATTAGCCTATAACGCTACCCGAATGCGCGATTTTCACGAATGAAATTAAATCGGGGGCTGTGATTTCGGTAGAGTTTTTAGCTGTATGATCTCCCTCACTACATCACCGAATGCCCAGTTATTAGACCATTCAGAGCAGTTGGCATGAGGTACCTGGAGCTTGCAATTACTTTATTACCTCTCGTGTTGTTGAAGATATCCTCACATTGCAGGCGATGAGTCACAATAACGGGGCTAAAGTATGTTGACACGACCACACACTAGAAGGTGAAGGGACGCGACGTTTCGGCCTCCTGGACCGAAACGAAACCAGACGGCTAGCGACTTGAGAATGGTCCAGGACGGACCGAAACGTCGTCGTCCCTTCATCTTCTAGTGTGTGGTCGTGTCAATATCCTCATATTGCAACCAAAATTTGCCAGTGCAGGCTACTAATCATATGGCCCTGTATGACTAACCATCCTGCGAGATGGGAGACTTTTAGTATCACTGCTATCTTATGAAGATAACAAAAAAATCTTATTCACTCTTGTGTTGATGATGTCCTCATAATGCACCCAGAGTCTGCCAGTGCAGACTATCACATGCCTCTGTATGACTAAGCATCCTGTGTGATGGGGATTTTTTTTAGCATCACGTAGCTAACTTTTGACACACTGTACTCCCCTTCATATAGTCTAGGACAGCTATACAAATGCGCATGTACTTAATGTGTTATATAATAATAATAATAATAATAAAAATCAGATAACAGTGATGAAGAGAGAGATTTGGGAAGATGGCTCGTGATGAAGTAGCTCGAGAAAATTAACAGTTCAAGAGATAAAGATATAGAGAGACAGAGACCATAGGGAGGGGATGGGGGGGGGGAGATACAGATAAGCACAGAGACCGGGCAACGCCGGGTTCCCTCCTGGTGTGTGTACTCACCTAGTTGTGCTTGCTGGATTTAAGCTTGGCTCTTTGGTCCCGCCTCTCAACTGTCAATCAATTTGTGTACAGGTTCCTGAGCCTACTGGGCTCTATCATATCCACACTTGAAACTGTGTATGGAGTCAGCCTCCACCCCATCACTTCCTAATGCATTCCATTTGTCAACCACTCTGACACTAAAAAAGTTCTTTCTAATATCTCTGTGGCTCATTTGGCACTCAGTTTCCACCTGTGTCCCCTAGTGCGTGTGCCCCTTGTGTTAAATAGCCTGTCTTTATCTACCCTATCAATTCCCTTCAGAATCTTGAATGTGGTGATCATGTCTCCCCTAACTCTTCTGTCTTCCAGCGAAGTGAGGTTTAATTCCCGTAGTCTCTCATCGTAGCTCATACCTCTCAGCTCGGGTACTAGTCTGGTGGCAAATCTTTGAACCTTTTCCAGTTTAGTCTTATGCTTGACTAGATATGGACTCCATGCTGAGGCTGCATACTCCAGGATTGGCCTGACATATGTGATATACAAAGTTCTGAATGATTCTTTACACAAGTTTCTGAATGCCGTTCGTATGTTGGTTGGCCAGCCTGGCATATGCCGCTGATGTTATCCTTTTGATATGAGCTTCAGGGGACAGGTCTGGCGTGATATCAACCCCCAATGTGTATGTGTGTGTGTGTGTGTGTGTGTGTGTGTGTGTGTGTGTGTGTGTGTGTGTGTGTGTGTGTGTGTGTGTGTGTGTGTGTGTGTGTGTGTGACGGAGAGCGCTAGAGAGTAACAAACACAACCATGACCCACAACTTACCCTCAATATGAAGGTATAAACACACAAAGTTGACAAACTATAATATTTCGCGAAAATTCAATTACGAGTCGAGTCGATGACAGTATGAAGACGTGTCCTCGGGGGAGAACCACAGGCAGGACAAACTTACCCTCAGGAGGTCTTCAGTATTTGCCAACAGTCAAAGAATCTAACCTAACATAGTCTTAGCAACACACGAAATAAAGATATTCAATACTAATTTATCCCAGGAACATTACGTTGTTTTATTGTGTTTAGCGTTATCACGTCCTGACAACGTATGACGTTCCTGACCCAATCAAAACAACGTTTTTGCTTCGTCAGGGGAGATAGTCGTGTAATGACGAGGCTGTCTAAGCCTCCCACAGGAGAGGTCAACACCCCGGGGTGGGGGTGGGGGTGGGGGGCAGCTGCCACCTCCCCCAGGTCCCGTCCAGTCACTTAGTCACCATTCCTTATTGCTCAGGCTCAGTGTTCATTCAGAGGCGCGGGAGACGAGGTCGCTAGCCTTCTGTGTCAACAGTGGCGGCCGGGCCTGCCCCCAGAGGGTGTGGCTTAGGATGCCGCCTTCCCACAGAGGGTGTGGCTTAGGATGCAGCCTTCCCACAGAGGGTGTGGCTTAGGACGCAGCCTGCCCACAGAGGGTGTGGCTTAGGATGCCGCCTTCCCACAGAGGGTGTGGCTTAGGATGCAGCCTTCCCACAGAGGGTGTGGCCTAGGATGCAGCCGTCCCACAAAGGGTGTGGCTTAGGATGCCGACTTCCCACAGAGGGTGTGGCTTAGGATGCAGCCTTCCCACAAAGGGTGTGGCTTAGGATGCCGCCTTCCCACAGAGGGTGTGGCGTAGGCTGCAACCTTCCTACAGAGGGTGTGGCTTAGGCTACAGCCTTCCCACAGAGGGTGTGGTCTTAGGACGCAGCCTTCCCACAGAAGACAAAATCCGTCGACTATGATGAAAGCAGCAAAAATTCTTGAGTCACCGCGACCGCATCACCACAACGCTCACCACATATAACACAATATTGGCTTATTTGTTTCGTTTAGGTTGTAGCGATGACGTAGAGGGTCTCCCACTTCGGAGAGGGTTCGAGGCCTCCTCGTCCACCACGTGCGTGACGTGTACAAGGCGTGCACGTGACCACAACATCCAACCATCAACAAGAACAGTGGAGGATCTAGTCGAGTGGTCGCCACTGGAGAATCGAACACGACACAGCACAACACACACAGATCTACGCCCTCCATCCCCCACCCCACCTCCCCCCGAACCCCTGGCAACTACCTCACAGGAGGATGAGCCTACCCAAGTAGCCCCTGCCAATGGAACGGCTTCCTACACTTGTGGGGAGGGAGGGGAGGGGTGAAAATGGATATAGGAAAGAGAGCTTCAAGGTAATGTATTCAAACCTTGATGGGATTATCATAAGTGAACTGGTAGAAAGGGCACAGGAAGGAAACCCAGACGTAACAGGACTCTCAGAAATAAAATTGTCAGGAGTCATAACAAACGCTGTGTTTCCAAAGGACTACTATATAGTAGGAAAAGAGAGAGGTAAGGGGGGATGAGGAGGAGGAGTGGCCTTGATGATAAGGAAGGACTGGATCTTTGAAGAGATGGAAATTCTGCGCTGTGACGGAATCAGAGTCTACATAACATTAACTATGACAATGGGTGAACCTTAGATGATAATAGCTGTCATTTACAATCCTCCTCTAAATGACAGAAGGTCCAAACAGGAGGTAAATAGGAACATGGCAACAATAATATAATAGAGAGAGCATCTTCAGTTGCCTGCAGGAATGAATCCAGAGTCTTAATCATGGCGATTTCAACCATGGAAAGATAGACTGGGAGAATGGGGACCCACATGGTGGTGCAGATACGTGGAGAGCAAAAACTCTTGGAAGTGGCAACAAGGAACTTTCTGAGCCAACATGTCAGGAAACCCACAAGAATGAGAGGCAATGACGAACCAGCTAAACTAGACCTGATATTCACCTTAAATGAACCAGAAATAAGGGAAGTAAATTTGAAGCCCCCATAGGAATGAGTGACCACAGTGTATTGACATTCGAGTATCTGGTAGAGGTAGGTATGACCTATCCAAGGAAGGGATCGGAAGGGAAAAGACTAAATTACCGAAAAGTAAATATGACGAGATGAGGAACTTCCTAATGTGAATACCATGGGGAACAGAACTCAGAGAAAAGACTGTACAGGATATGAGGGACGATGTCACCTGTAAGTTCCAGGAAGCTGTCACCTATGAGTGCTAGGAAGGTGAAGACAGGTTTATCCCGGCCCAAAAGGAGAAAAATTAAAAGTTAAAATTAAAGAAAGAAAATTAAACAGAAGATGCCATGGTTCAGTTAGGAATGTAAGGTAGTGAAGCAATTGCATACAAGAACATGGAGAAACTACAGTAATAACAGAACACCGGAGAGCAGGGAGAGATACCAGAGGGCCAGAAATGAGTACCTCAGAATGAGGAGAGAAACAGAGTATGAAAATGACATCGTAAGTAAAGACCCAACCAAAACTGCTTCACTGCCACATCAGGAGGAAAACAGCAGTGAAGGAACAAGTGATGAAATTGAGAAAAGGAGAACAGATACACAAAGAATGGCAAGGAGGTGTGTGAAGAACTCAAGGGTTTGCTGTGGCAAACCAAGCAACCTTGGAAGATTTTGACCTCGCCAGTGATGAGGACAAAAGGAATCTCTTGGAGATGAATGTGACTAACGCTGTTGAGCCTGACAATCTTACCGTGGATTCTAAAGGAAGGTGTAGAAGCACTAAGTGTGCCACTCTCTATGGTGTATAACAGGTCACAGGAAACAGGAGCCCTACCAGAAAGCTGGAAGACAGTTAATGTAGTCCCAATATACAAAAAGGGTGACAGGCAAGAGGCACTGAACTACAGGCCAGTTTCCCTAACTTGTATACCATGCAAGGTGATGGAAAAGATCGTGAGGAAAAAGGCTCGTAGAGCATCTGGAGGGAAATAGCTTTGTAACACACCACCAGCATGGGTTCAGAGATGGTAAATCGTGCCTCATAGGTTTAATAGAATTCAATGACCAAGCCATAAAAATTAGGCAAGAATGAGAAGGGTGGGCAGATTGCATTTTCTTGGACTGTCATAAAGCCTTTGACACAGTACGCCCATAAAATGCTGTTACAAAAGTTGGAGCAACAGGCAGGAGTAAAAGATAAGGTGCTCCAGTGGATAAGGGAGTATCTAAACAACAGATAACAGAGAGTAACTGTGAGGGGGGGGGGGGGGAAGACATCAGAGTCGCGAGATGTCACCAGCGGGGTTCCACAGGGCTCTGTACTTGGACCCATCCTATTTCTAATATTTGTAAACGATTTTCCACAGGGAATAGACTCATTCCTCTCAATGTTTGCTGATAATGCCAAAATTATGAGACGAATCAAGACAGATGAAGATAGACAGAGACTACAGGATGACCTGGACAAACTGGAGACATGGTCTAGAAAATGGCTGCTAAAGTTCAACTCAGGAAAGTGTAAAGTAATGAAATTAGGCGAAGGGAGCAGAAGGCTGAATACAAGGTACCATCTGGGAGGTGAAATCCTGCAAGAATCAAATAGAGAGAAAGCTCTGGGGGTTGATATCACTCCGAATCTGTCCCCAGAGACCCACATCAAAAGGATATCATCAGCTGCATTTACTAGATTGGCCAAACACAAGAACTGCCTTTAGAAACTTGCTTAAGGAATCGGTCAGGACCCTGTATACCAACTATGTCAGACCAATCCTGGAGTATGCAGCTCCAGCCTGGAGTTCATACCTAGTAAAACACCAAACAAAATTAGAGAAGATTCAGAGGTATGCCACCAGACTAGTCCTGAAACTGAAAGGTATGAACTACAAGGAAAGGCTAAGGGAGCTGAACATCACTTCTCTGGAAAATTGAAGAGTAAGTGGAGACATGATAACCACCTACAAAATTTTCAGGGGAACTGACGGGGTTATCTTGAGGTTATCTTTAGATGATTTCGGGGCTTAGCGTTCCCGCGGCTCGGTCCTCGACCAGGCGTATTTTTTTGTTACACATCCCCAGGAAGCAGCCAGTAGCAGCTGTCTAACTCACAAGGTACCTATTTACTGTTAGGTGAACAGGCGCATCAGGGTGAAAGAAACTCTGCCCATTTTGTTTCCGCCTTCACCGGGGATCGAACTCGGAACCTTAAGACTACAAATTCGGGCGGAAACTTAGTACCCAGATGAACCACAGAGGCGTTAGAATTTTTTTAAGTGTCAGAATAGATAGCAGATGGAATGCATTAGGCAGTGATGTGGTGGAGGCTGACTCCATACACAGTTTCAAGTGTAGATAAGATAGAGCCCAGTAAGCTCAGGAACCTGTACACCAGTTGACTGACAGTTGAGAGGCGGGACCAAAGAGCCAAAGCTCAACCGCCGCAAGCACAACCAGGTGGGTACACACATGAGTCTGGCACACACCTGAGTCTGGTACACACCTGAGTCAGGTACACAGGTTTGGCGTTTGACAAGTTAGTCTACCAGTTAATTAGTTCTCTTAGTCTGCATAATTGACTAACTTGGTTATTTACCTAATTAATCAAGACAATTACCTCGTTAGATTGTTGGCTTTGACGGGATGCGTTTGAGGGCGCGTACTCATCTAGCTGTGCTTGCGGGGTCGAGCTAGGCTCCTGGACCCCCACCCTCAGAAAGTTCTTAGATTAATTCAATGACTCATTTCTCACGCTAACTTCATATTTACCTCATAATGCATCCAGAGTCTGCCAGTGTAGTCTACTTATCACATGCTTCTGTATGACTAACCATCCTGTGTGATGGGGATTTTTAGCTTCACGTAGCTAGTTTTTTGACACACTGTATTCCCCCTTCATATAGTCTAGGGCAGCGGCACAAATGCAGATGTACCTAATGTATTAATAAAAAAATGAATGTTACAACTGCACTTTTCCTTGGTTTCAGTGAGGCAACTTGCTCTGTGATGTGTTCAAGGTCAGCGTTATAGTTTGCTCTCTTCCGACACTCATCAGAGGAACATCTTGACCCACGGAGGCTCTCAAATACCAAAGTGTTTGCTTTAACTGGCTGAATGATTTCTTACAGCTGACGATGAGAGCTGTGATGGTCAGTAATGTGTGAACAGCGGTGTGGAGACTAGGGGAGACGTTCTCATCTCCATACTGAACAATTTGGAAAGATCTTCAGGTCTTGATTTGTTCATGTTGGTCCGACATGATAGCAACATTTTGCAATCCAAAATATCTGCATAAAGCTGGAGTGCCTTTCCTGCAACTCCTGCCTGTTTCTCCATTTGTGCTTTAATCTCCTGTCGAGTACTGTGTCGAAGGCTTGCTGACAGTCCACAAATATGCAATCCGCCCACCCTATATCTTTTCTGAATTTTGTCGCCTACTCATATTAGTATAAAATGTGTGACGTTGTTAGAAAGTTCCATATCTCTAGATGCTGTACCAGCCTCTTAAGCTCGTTTCTCTCACCTTGTCATGGGAAGTAAGGGACACAGGCTTGATGCCTCCTCTTTACATATGTTCATACTGACACTGTATTGACAGTCTTTAAATTATCTGGCAGTTCTCTCTGAAGCCAGCTGCCAGCACAAGACTTCCGCTCACTCTCTTAGTATTAATTATAATATCTTTTCTGATCCCATTTGGGACCAGAAAAGATGTAAGGTGTTTTTCTCCATTTATCTCAGCTATATAGTCGTAATGGCTTGGCGCTTTCCCCCTCATTATTCCCTCCTTCCCTCCATTTATCTCCTCTTTATTATTAAGGCGTTCAGTGGTGCTCAGTTGGGCTCCATCCTCCTCAGCTCAGGATTGTCTCCTTGCTCTGTTGTGATGACTTACTGGAACCTGTTGAGTTCTTCACTGACTTCTTTGTTGTCCTCAGTTAATGAGTCGTGTCCTATCCATAGTTTCATCACTCATTCCTTAACTATTGTTTTTTTCCTGATGTTGCCTTGAAGCAATTTAGGTTAACTTTTGCTTTGGCTGTAATGTAATTTTCAAATTCCCTTTCTGCTTTCCTTCTCCCTCCGAGGTACTCACTCTTGGCTCCCTGGCACCTTTCTTTGTTCTCTACTGTTCTTTTGTTCTTGCAAGTTGTTCATGCCTTCGTGCTTCTCCGCCTTGCTTCCTTACACTTATGGTTAAACCATGGTCTTGGTCTGTGTCTTCCAACGTCCTTCCTCTCAAGAACGGCAAATTTACCAGTCGCCTCCCAGCATCTCTAGCTGAAGAAGTCCATTTCCTGAGGGGACTTTCCCCCGAGTTCAATTTCCCATTGTATTTTTGGCAGATGGTCTCTCATTTCCTCGTAGTTTCCCTTTCTATGTGACAACTTGTTACCTCCTGGCCTTCCTCAAGGTCAGGAGGTAACTTCACTACTCTCACAAGGTCCTCAAACAGTATTCTACAGTGATCGTTCATTCCTAAATGGGGGGTTCGAAATTGACTTCCCTCATGTCTGTCTCATTGAGAGAATATCAGGTCATGTTTAGCTGGTTCGTCATTGCTCATTCTTGTGGGTTCGTAGACATCTTAACTTTAAGCATTTCACGTTGCTGCTGTTCTTCCCTATTCTCCCAATCTATTTTCTAATGGTTGAAGTTCTCAATGACCAAAGATTAAGACCCATTTCTCTTTGCAATGGATGCAGCTTTCCAGAATAATAATAGCAGCCTTATTATTTTTGACACACACTCCTACCTTGTACCTGCTGTCCTTTTGTGGAAGATTATAAATTATACTCCTTCTCTAATCAAGTGGCCTTTCATAGTTCGTGTTATATGTAGTCACTGAATCCCTCACAACCCGGGATTTACAGCTCGTTGAAAGTCCGGGTCATTCTGATCAGAAGGCCAACTCCTCCACCTCTTCTTGTGCTGAACCCTTCCACTCCGGCACCATGGTAGTCTTGGCGAGGAAACGACACGAGTTATGTCTCATGATAGTGTCATTGCTGCGAGTGTAATTACATCACGGATGTCCTCACTTGTTTGTTCCCCAAATTCCCTCACTTTGTAATTCCGTCAATGTTTTAAGGCACATTCCTTACTTTGTAATGAATGTGCTTTAACACAAGAAGTTTGGGAGCTTCTTGTTCTATTGTGATGACCTCCTGGAAGCTCTTGATTTCTTCACAAACCTTGTCATTGTCTGTATTTACTATTTGTGTCTGCAGAATCGAGCTACTAGCTCTTGGACCCCACCTTTCTAACCTATCTATTTTTCCTCTATTATATTTGCTGCATATCTCTCTCTCTAAAACACACACACACATCCCCAGAAAGCAGCTCATAGCAGCTGTCTAACTCCCAGGTACCTATTTACTGCTAGGTGAACAGGCGCAGAAGGGTGAAAGAAACTCGATTCCCCGCCTCCGCGGGGAATCGAACCCTGGCCATTAACGACCCCTAAGGGCTGTCCACTCAGCCGCGAGGCTCCTGTATACCTGTCCTCACCCGTCCTCAGTTTCACCATCTGTTCTTTCATTGTTGTTGTCTTCCTGATGTGGCCGTTGAGCAGTTTGGTTCGGTCTTGGCTTTATTTACCATGTCATTTTCAAACTCACTCTCCGCTTCTCTTCCCACTCTTGAGGTACTCTGTTCTGGCTCTCTGGTGTCTCCCTCTGCTCTCTGGCCTCTCCCTCTGCTCTCTGGCCTCTCCCTCTGCTCTCTGGCCTCTCCCTCTGCTCTCTGGCCTCTCCCTCTGCTCTCTGGCCTCTCCCTCTGCTCTCTGGTGTTCTATTAGTTCGGTAGTTCGTCCACGCCTTCGTATACGTTGCTTCCTTACATGCCTCATTAAGCCACGCATCCCGTTTTTGCTCTGATTTGTTTACCACTCGGGCTGAGATGAGCTTGTCTCGTGCCGGGTGACCCGTCTGGGTGCCGGGTGACCCGTCATGTCAGCTCTCCCTGCCGTGTGCCCGTGTATTATGCGCCTTACACACAGCCATCAACTAGTTCAGCTCAACAAACCACAGTATAATATGCTTAACTATCATTCCGATATTAAGAACAAATGCAAGGAAGAACAGCAACAATATTACCAAAGAGGTACAGAGTGTTGAAGACTATGTGCGCTTGTTGCAAGGACTCACAATGCTAGATAAAAACAATTGTTGCAATGATGCAATAAAACATTTTGATGTGCAATACGAATAGTTAAGGCTGTGTTATTTACACAAACTCCTTGTCCTTCGAGTGTCATCGCCTAGTTGTCGTCACCTACATGTGCTTGTGGAGGGTTGAGCTTCGGCTCTTTGGTCCCGCCTCTCAACCATCAGTCTACTGGTGTACAGATTCCTGTACTGTGTACACAGTCAAAATGTGCGCGCGCGCGCGCCCAGTTCTGCTTACACGGTCGAGCCTCTTCTCTTGAGCCCCGCCTTTGGACCATCAGTAGTCCTAAGGAGGGATTTTTCTCTTATTTTTGTCATATTTACCTTTGAAACTGAATATGAAACTGTGCTTCGACAGCTTGCTCATCTAGTCCGCTCTACTTATTGTAGACTCGTCCATTGACAAAGTTGTTTCCGACATCCGTGCGAGTCATCTCTGCTTTCAGTTTCCAATTATGTCTTCTCGTTCCAATGTTCCTCAATTTGAAAATAGCTTCGTTATCCACTCAATTGTCCATAGTGTCTTGTACATCATTATCATGT
>WNGS01164858.1:23114181-23121681 GCA_020271785.1 Procambarus virginalis
TGAACAGATTTTAATCTGATTGGCTTCCCTGGCAGCAGGTTCACCACACACTGCGGGGAAATTAGGTGCACATCACATCATGACCAAGACGGCTCGTAACCGGATAGGCTATGGATAGGATAGGTTTCATAGGCTTTAAAGCCTATGAAACCCTAACCCAACCTAACGTAAACCAATCTAAATTAACCCTATCGAGCCCAATGCAGTCTAACCTAAGTTAATACATCCTAACCTAACCCCCAATCCGAGCCTAATACAGTCTAACCTCGGCTAATAACACCTAGCCTAACGATATATACGGCTTAGACAATCAGAAAAGGGACTCGGTCGAACAGACTACTACACGATGTGACGCCACTCCGAGACGGTATATCTTCTGATAAGCTGCTTTAAGAAAATGATAAACGCTCAGATAATAAAGAGTAATTCAAGACGACAAAACCATAGATGTGTTGTTAATCTTACTTTTTCGGTCATATTTAACAACATTTTTACAAGAAAGACTGCTACCAAAATATACTATAATATATATATATATAATATATATATATATATATATATATATATATATATATATATATTTTTTTTTTTATATATATATATTTATATATATATATATATATATATATATATATATATATATATATATATGTATATATATATATTCCAAAAATCGTGGTGGGGTTGCCATTGGCACCGTTTCTATTGGCACTAGTCTCTTATACCAACTGTTATGAATGAGTTAGAAGCCTCTTCATAATTAAATTTAAATGCATTCCACCTGTCAGACAAATGATCAGTTTTCCCACCATTGCCTAGCTATATTTACCGTTTTATGTTGACTATTTTAAGAAAGATAAATTAGGTAGTGCAATTTAAAGATAATTGATTACACAGACTAGTTAGTGAGCACAGCATCCAGCCACACTAGGCTCGGACCCGCTCGTTAAACACACGCCTGCTAACTGTATTTCGAGAGACAGAAGAGAATGTATATATGCTGCTTAGCATTTTAAATGTGTGGTCACGTCTGTGGTAGAAAATAGTAATACTAAAGAATCTCTCGGGCCCAATATTCCTGTTGGGTGAACAGGGGCGAACAGTTTTGGATTGGTTCCCCATCAATCCTCCCGGGTTTTGTCACTGGGCGAGTGTACTCACCTAATTGTGCTTGGGGGTTGAGCTCCGGCTCATTGATCCCGCCTATCAACCATCTGGCGTACAGGTTCCTGAATTTACTGGGCTCTATCATATCTACATTTGAAACTGTGTAGGAGTCAGCCTTCACCACACCAGTGCCTAATGCATTCCATTTGTTAACTACTCTGACAGTGAAAAAATCTTTTTAATGTTTCTGTGGCTCATCTGGGTATTAAGTTTCCATCTGTGTCCCTTGTTCATGTTTAACCCGTACTAAAGAGTTTGTCTTTGTCCACCCCTGTCAGTTCATCCGAGAACTTTTTAGTTGGTAATCATGTGCCCCCTATCCTGCATTCCAGTGTCATGGTATAAAATTCCAGTAGCCTTTCCGCTTAATTCAAACCTCTCAGTTCCGGAACTAGTCTGGTGGCATACCTCAAAACTTCAAAACTCTGACTTCGTCTTGTGTTTGACTAGATATGGACTCTACACTGGAGCCGAATACTCCAGGTTTGGTCTGACATGTGTGGTGTTCAAGAGTCTGAACCTTATACAAGTTTCTAAGGCAGTGTCTTCACCTAGTTATGCTTGCTGGTTCTTTTAGCCCGCCTCTCAACGGTCAATCAATCAACTGGTTCCTCCCTCCCCCACCCTCCCAGGAAGCAGCCCATAACAGCTGTCTAACTCCCAGGTACCTATTTACTGCTGGGTGAACAGGGACATCAGAGTGAAAGAAACTCTAGCTATTTGTTTCCGCCATCGCCGGGAATCGATCCCCCGGTTCATAGGATTAGGAATCCCGGGCGCTGTCCACTCAGCTACCAGGGTAGTGGACTAGTCGTGCTTACAGGGTCGAGCATCTGCTCTCAAGCCCCGCCTTTCGACCATCATTAATTCAATGTAGTGACTGATTTCCTCTCGTTTTTCTTATCATATTTACAATTAAAACTTTGAATTGAATTGCTTCAACAACTTCCTCGTCTAGCCTGTTCTACTTATTGTATTTACTTAATTTTTTTAACAGTATCATTTTTTTTCTCTCTCAATCTACCTCCAGTAATGAGAGTGTGTCACTGAGGCTGTATGAAGGTGATCACCCAACCAAACACTATCCACGTGCAACGGACCTTAACATATCTAAGGCCCCAACAAACAACCTTGTGGCAACCTTGGTGGTTCAGGTGGCCGCCGCCACCACCTTACCAACAGTCCTCGCTCCCAACACGTCACATCTGGTAAAGAATCGACCACTCCGTTAAAAATGCAACGTTTTATTAACAATTCCTCCACTGAAATAATGACGTTTTTTATGCATTTGACACTGGTTGGTCAGACTAGTTGCCTACGGAGTGACGAATAGGGAAAATGGGTAAAGGGCTCGTCGTGGGTCATGCCTATCAGTACATAACTAACAGTGGCTACTCGGAAGCGAGCTCAAGCTCTGCAGCCCAGGGGGACAGCGTCGGTCTCTACCAGCCACGTCCTCATAACTCAACCCTCTTAGCTCTGGCAACAGACTTGTAAGCCTCTGTACTTTTTAAACTTTGGGGTTTATGCTTCACAATGTGCAGAAGAGTCCGTGCTGGTGTTTATATTCCATTGGTCTAAATATAGGCTGTGCGACCTGCCTTGAAGGAGTCCTGATAGAATGTCATTTAGAAAGCTATCGGTTGTTTACAGCAATTACTCCTGTCCCATTTCCCTATCATACCTAGTCTTAAAAGTATGAATAGTATTTGCTTCCACAACCTGTTCCCCCAAGTGCATTCCATTTTTCCACTACTCTCACGCTAAAAGAAAACTTCCTAACATCTCTGTGACTCATCTGAGTTTCCAGTTTCCACCCATGTCCCCTCGTTCTGTTATTATTACGTGTGTGAACATTTCATCTATTTCCACTTTGTCAATTCCCCTGAGTATTTTATATGTCCCTATCATATCTCCTCTCTCCCTTCTTTTCTCTAGTGTCGTAAGGTTCAGTTCCTTCAGTCGCTCTTCATATCCCTTCCCTCGTAACTCTGGGACAAGCCTCGTCGCAAACCTCTGAACCTTCTCCAGTTTCCTTGTGTGTTTCTTCAGGTGGGGGCTCCATGATGGCGCGGCATACTCTAAGACGGGTCTCACGTATGCAGTGTAAAGCGCCCTAAAAGCCTCCTCATTTAGGTTTCTGAATGAAGTTCTAATTTTCGCCAGTGTAGAGTACGCTGCTGTTGTTATCCTATTTATATGTGCCTCAGGAGTTAGATTAGGTGTCACATCCACTCCCAGATCTCTTTCTCGACTCGTTACAGGTAGGCTGTTCCCCTTCATTGTGTACTGTCCCTTTGGTCTCCTATCACCTGATCCCATTTCCATAACTGTGTGTGTGTGTGTGTGTGTGTGTGTGTGTGTGTGTGTGTGTGTGTGTGTACTCACCTAATTGTACTTGCGGTGGTTGAGATTTAGCTCTTTGGTTCCGCCTCTCATCTGTCAATCAACCAGTGTATTAGATTCCTGAGCCTACTGGACTCTTATCAACTCTACATTTGAAATGTGTATGTAGTCAGCCTCCACCACATCACATCCTAACGCATTCCATTTCTCAGCTACTCTGACACACAAAAAAAGTTCTTTCTAATATCTCTGTGGCTCTGTGTGTGCGTGCTTTTTCCCACGGTGTTAGTGTTAGAATTTTTGTTTATGGTTTGCCATTGTTAGGGACGGAAGCTATTGGGCTCACCCAGGTGTCCCTTGGCCAGGGGGGGGGGACTGATGACAGTGCAGCCTCCGAAAGCAACGTTAACACATGACTTAATCTTCGTAATACAATGTGCGGCGTTATGAATTCTATGCTACGTACAAACGTGGCATTCGCATGGGAAAAAGGTTCCTCTCCATCCTCGCCCCATCTAGTGACCGACCTCCCGGCAGCATGCCACCCACAACAGTCACCGAAGACAACGGCAACCACCAACAGGTTGCACGTAAAGAATTCACCAAAATGAAAAGATCAAGGGGCCCGTAAGAGGGTTAAGAAACTTGTATCATTTGGGTACGAACAAAATTTTAATTAGTTCGTTTGCCAAACAGATAAATCATCCCACTCAAGAAGGGAAAGTAATGTCGTCTTGGTGCATGTTTCTCTCAAGCATATGCCACCATAATCATTCTTTAAGACCTGCGGTAACTACAACCTACTTGATCTCATGAATAAGAATAGACCACACAACAAAAACAAAAGCAGATAAAATGTGTTTACTTCCTCGTGTACTATTTTTAAGCAAGAACATTCACTGCCAAATGCCTTTGTGTGGCGGTGGCTCCAAGCAGCTCCCTATCTCACCAGCCAGTCACGTGACCTTCCCCCGGCCACGCACTCTCATTTTCATGCTGGGCGGCCGCCGACTGCCAGCCATGTTGTGCTCCTCCGCCGCCGCCGCCCCAGCTGCTGCTGCTGCCCGCCCGGCGCCACGGCCCTCAGGTGCTTGTCGTACGGCTGGCAGCGTCGCTCACTGCGTCATTTGTTCTTTGGTAGTTTGGTACGGCTGGCAGCGTCGGTCACTGCGTCATTTGTTCTTTGGTAGTTTGGTACGGCTGGCAGCGTCGGTCACTGCGTCATTTATTGTTTGGTAGTTTGGTACGGCTGGCAGCGTCGGTCACTGCGTCATTTGTTCTTTGGTAGTTTGGTACGGCTGGCAACGTCGGTCACTGCGTCATTTGTTCTTTGGTAGTTTGATACGGCTGGCAGCGTCATTCACTGCGTCATTTGTTGTTTGGTAGTTTAATACGGCTGGCAGCGTCGTTCACTGCGTCATTTGTAGTTTTGTACTATCGTACGGCTGGCAGCGTCGTTCACTGCGTCATTTGTAGTGTTGTACTGTCGTACGGCTGACAGCGTCGGCCACTGGCCTTTGTTCACTGGTAGTTTCATCTGTCTGTGAGCGTCGTCTCAGAACTATGCAGCTTCAGTAGACGACTGTTAACAACATTATATGCCCAGTAGTTGACTTTAATCATGGGATTAGGCCGATAGTTCATCTACCCTTACTGAACCACCCCCACCACACTCCAGCAGTCATCCACACCACCACACTCCAGCAGTCATCCACACCACCACACTCCAGCAGTCATCCACACCACACTCCAGCAGTCATCCACACCACCACACTCCAGCAGTCATCCACACCACCACACTCCAGCAGTCATCCACACCACCACACTCCAGCAGTCATCCACACCACCACACTCCAGCAGTCATCCACACCACCACACTCCAGCAGTCATCCACACCACCACCACCACACTCCAGCAGTCATCCACACCACCACCACCACACTCCAGCAGTCATCCACACCACCACACTCCAGCAGTCATCCACACCACCACACTCCAACAGTCATCCACACCACCACACTCCAGCAGTCATCCACACCACCACACTCCAGCAGTCATCCACACCACCACACTCCAGCAGTCATCCACACCACCACCACCACACTCCAGCAGTCATCCACACCACCACACTCCAGCAGTCATCCACACCACCACACTCCAGCAGTCATCCACACCACCACACTCCAGCAGTCATCCACACCACCACACTCCAGCAGTCATCCACACCACCACACTCCAGCAGTCATCCACACCACCACACTCCAGCAGTCATCCACACCACCACACTCCAGCACTCATCCACACCACCACCACCACACTCCAGCAGTCATCCACACCACCACCACCACACTCCAGCAGTCATCCACACCACCACACTTCAGCAGTCATCCACACCACCACCACCGTCACCCACAGGCAGATTGAACAATTGACTTGTCTCCTGTTGGCAGTCTGAGGACTGTCCTCTCCTGGTGAGCCTTACCCTGGAACATTACCCTTGTAGTAGTTTACAACCAGATCACCAGTTCCTGCTGGGTCAACAGGGGCGACCGGTTGAGGTCGGCAACTCTCGCTGCCCAGGGCTGGAACCCGGCCCAGAACAACGACTAGGCTGCCCCATTACACACCTCCATGTTTTCCCAACTTGTCCACACCAAGACGGCACTTTCCTGCACCATAGGGGATTATCCCCCTCTCTAGTTTTAATCCTTCGACCGTTTCCACCCAAGAGCAGCTCTTCTTAATGCCTTGTTTTGCACTGCCTGCAGTTTTTACAACTGGATGTTCAGGTCTGGAGGCCAGTGGAGATGTGGACGATGTAGACCTGTGTGTTTAAGGGTAGTTGTGTAGGCTCTAGTTCGGCCGCACTTAAGTGTATCCCCAGTACCACTACACACCATAAAGAAAACTTACATGCAGAAACTGCAAGCAGTACAAAATAAGGCGCTAAGGAGAGCAGCAAAACACCGTCCACTATATGATCAGACAATCCAGGAGCTCCATGAACTCCTGAACATACAGCCACTAAACATCAGACTGCAGCACCAAGCCATCAGGGTGTGGAACACCATCGAAATGTTAGAGGATCCAATGTTTGAAAGATTGCTCCAAGATGAGACGCCCCGCTCCCACAGCTGGTGGCCCAAGAGCCTCGATTCACTAGATGATAACCCAGCTCCACAGTACATAATTCCCAGATGATATACTAACTAGATATCCTTCCCCCATAATTGAAAAATTGAGTATGTATGTGTATAGTTATGTATATACATATGGGTATATATACATGTGTACGTGTGTGTATGTATATGTGTATGCATGTATGCATATATGTGTATGTGTATAGGTATACGTATATGTGTGAGTATATGTATATATATGTGTGTATGTATGAGCAACTCGATAAATAATAATAATAATAAAATAAAGAGCCTTAAACAGAACAACATGTGTGGAAGCATCAGGGAGTGTGTATATATGAATGCTACACAGTATTCTATAGACATCCATATAAAGTGAAACACATGTGAAGAACCTCTCACACACTCACAGCTCCCTGACAAGAGGGAGCCAGCTTAGCTTAGCTGCCAACACCCACACATCGTGTCAGCAAGGCGGACAGCCCGCCGCCTGCTTTCATACCTCTCACTGTATTTCCCACTTCTATACTTCCCTTCACCTGTGCCTCTCCTTCCTCTTTACTCCAAAAAAAAAATGAAACTGACGGCGGGGAATGGGAGCGTAGTAATTTTTTTTTTTAGATAAAGGGGGGAGATAGATGGGGGTGGTGAAGGGGGAGAAGTGGGGGAGGAAATAAGAGAGGGGCGGGAAGGAGGTGGAGGAGGGGGGGGGGGGGAAGGAGGGGGAGATGGGGTTGCCGGGAGGGGGGGTTGGCGTCGCGTGGTTTAAGGGGGATGGGCCTTGCATCCGGGTGGGGATGGGCTGAGGGGGCCCGTCTTGAGGGGGAATGAAGGGACCCAACGAGTG
>WNGS01164858.1:23130360-23144383 GCA_020271785.1 Procambarus virginalis
GCCTATAATTTTTATCGAATTCGCTATCATTTTTCTCCCCATAAGCCATAATAATGGATACTTTTTATTTTATAATTTCATAAACAAAGACAGCATAACAGCCAGAGAACGTACACCCGTGACATAACCAGCGAAGCCTCCTTAGATGATCAACCCAAGTGACCTCGGATCATCTTGCAGACAATTTTTTTTGTTTTATCTTTATTTAAGAAAATAAAATATAAATCATATATACATACGTTTTACAAGGCAATACTACATTATAATTCTCAGTGAACAAGTGTTTAATTATCACAGAACATGATCTTTAAAACCCCTGAAGTGTTATACTTATTTTTCTTTAAATGATTCACAAAAAATGGAGATTATATTTACATTAATTTACAGGGGAAATTATTACTTATATATATTTACATATAATTCTCGTCAATCCATATATCCGAATGACGTAACCTTTATACGACTGCTCAGAATCAATATTTTGTCTACTATACCCCCCGTCTATCCACACACAGTACCCTCCTGATCAAACAAACCTCGCCTCACACACGTAACGCTGCACCCACACAGTAACCTTGTATACAGTAACCCTTGCCTGCTATCCTACACAGTCCCTCCTCCTGCTACACAACCTCTGCGTCTAAGAACCCTTCTTTCACACACTCCTGCCTGTCATAAAGTATTTCATGTCTAACTAACTCTGCTGTCTATCACACAGTAACCTCCTGCCTGTCTATCCCCGTAACTGTTCATCCCCACAGTAACCTTCCTGCCTGTCTATCAAAATTTGCCGCTATCCACACTACCTGACTATACCACGTACCTTCCCTGCGCTATCCACACACAGTAACTCCTCTACTTCCACGTACCTTCCTGCCTCTATCCACACACAGTAACTCCTGTCTATCCACACACGTACCTCCTGCCTGTCTATCCACACACATAACTCCGGCCTTCACACAACCTTCCTGCCTGTCTATCCACACACTATCCCCGTCTTCACACACTACCTCCTGCCTGCTCAACATAATCCTCCTGCCGACTACCACACAGTAACCCCTGCCGCCATACCGTATCCTGCTCTATCCACACACAAAATGTAATCACAAATTAACATAATATTTACTTATTTTGATTTATGTCATATAATAAAACTGTAGTCGTCCTGGCCCAGGGAGTCCATCACCGGTAGTGAGTCGATCACCAGGGGTAGTGCACATGGCACCAGGAGTACTACCGCTGCATCAGGTAGAGACCTGCCCGGTAGTGACGTCACCCTGCTCAGTAGTGACGTACCCTGCACCAGGGGTAGTGACGTCACCGCATGGCCACCCAGGGGTAGTGTACGTCCACCGACGACCGCTGGCCACCCAGGGGTAGTGACGTCACCGCCGCCACCAGGTAGTGACGACCATGCCACCAGGGGTAGTGACGTCACCGCATGGCCACCCAGGGGTAGTGACGTCACCTGCGCCACATACCTACATACACACAGGTGTCGGCCACGCCCTCCACCCCCACCTGTGACTCATCCGCCCCACCTGTACAACTGTCGCTACACGTGGAGACAGGTGTGTACCAGCTCCCCCCTCCCCCCTCCCACACCCCTTCCACAAAAACCCACACACCACACCACACCCACACACCCACACACACACCCACACCCACACACCACACCACCACCACACACACACACACACACACACAAGTCTACACTTACGCACGCGCACGTAGCGTGCGGGCAGGTCCTAATTTTCCCCCGAATACGACCGTCAAATCGTTTAACAAGCAGGTACCCATTTTATTGGTTGGGTAACACAGAGGCGTACAGGATTGTACGCCCAGTCAATCCTCCCCGGCCAGGATACGAACCCAGGTACAAAGCGGTCGGTAAGCGCAGGGCGAGTGCTTTACCACTGAGCCATGGGGACCGCAAAGTTGACATCTGAAATTGATATTAAAGTATATTAAACAAAATGGAACAAGCTGGGTCTTTATTTCTATATATTAACTGAAAGTGTCTTTTACTTACGTGATGTTAATAGCCAAGGGCTCCCACGACTTGGTGCTGGACGGTAGAGCGACGGTCTCGCTTCATGCACGGTCAGCGTTCAATCCCCGACCGTCCAAGTGGTGCTACACCATTCTGCCCCCGTCCCATCCCAAATCCTTATCCTGAGTGCCCGTTCCCAGTGCAATAAAGTGTCGTAATGGCTTGGCGCTTTTCCCCTGATAATGTAATTAAAAAAATCCCACCCGCGAGGCCAGGGTTCGAAGTCGCACGTAAAACGTTTAATGGTCTGTGTGTGCCTGTAGTCAGTGTAATATCTGACACCATGGGAAATCACAAGTAAGTCAAGTCACATCAGTATAGCTAGTCACGTCGCTCGATTCTCGCGGCAGGACAGAAGTGTTTGGGCAGCGTTTCCTTCACCTGATGGCTCTTGTTTATCCAGCAGTAAATAGGTAATTCTGGAGCTAGTCAACTGTTGTGAGTTGCATCCTGGGAGAAGGCCAGAGATGACCTAAAGACGGGGGGTGGGGGGGGGGGGGGTGGGCTCCATAAGAACTAAGTACAGGCTTCCTGTCCCCGAGAACAGGAACAGTCATGACCTCCAGCAGGTGTGGTATACACACGTGTCACAGCAGCATTACCATATATATGGATGCCACAACATTTGGGAGGAGGATAAATTCAAACGAAAACACATCAATCTTAAGATTACCTGTTGATGATTCGCCTTTTATCTATATGACAGGTGGGTACAGGAGCAGACGTCTGCTGACTTACCTTACAGGTAGTGCTCAGGGTCCACCGACCCGACCCCTCACCAGGTTCGAACCTCTCCAGCAAATCTTCAGCAGCTGCTCACCCCAATGTGATGTAGTCTATCCTAAATGTTCACCCTTTGATTCCATCCCGAGAGGTACTTCCCTCAACTACTTTCCAATTCCTTCTTGACACCCAGACTCTTCTAGATTGAATAGTGCTTGTGGCGCACAACGTCAAATGCTTTCCGACAGTCAAGGAAGATGCGGTCTGTCTAACCCTCTGCACAACGAACTCACAAATATCCACGAGAAAATAAATTGGGATTGAGCCCATGTTTCTGGCTACACTGAGGTGGAGTTTGGTGACGATAGCATTTGTGCTCAGTGGAACCTCTTACAAATCTTTTTTAGTGTTACGTAGTACACTGGTTAGTGATACTAGCACGGTTGTGTGTGTTGTGGTGGTGTGTGTGTGTGTGTGTGTGTGTGTGTGTGTGTGTGTGTGTGTGTGTGTGGTGTGTGTGTGTGTGTGTGTGTGTGTGTGTGTGACTGGGAGAGAGCTGACGGTGCTCGTGGGTGAAAATAGGTGTGTTATACGTATCAGAGCGGCCGAAGAGCACAGCTAAGAATACAGAGTGAATACACAACACACACACAGGAGATTTTGAGTGTTGTTTATATAATTATATAATTATCACACATATATATATGCATGTACTTTCACATATGCATATGACAACTTGATGAAAGGATAGAGCTGGAAAGGAGAGGGAGAGGAGGAGAGGGAGAGGGAGGAGAGGGAGAGGAGGAGAGGGAGAAGGGAGGAGAGGGAGAGGAGAGGAGGGGGAGGAGGAGAGGGAGAGGAGGAGAGGGAAGGAGAGGAGAGGGGGAGGAGGAGAGGGGGGAGGAGGAGAGGGGAGGAGGAGGGAGAGGAGGAGAGGGAGAGGAGGAGAGGAAGAGGAGGAGAGGGAGGGGGAGAGGGAGAGGAGGAGAGGGGGGGGGAGGGGAGGAGGAGGAGAGAGGGAGAGGAGGAGAGAGGGAGAGGAGGAGAGGAAGAGGAGGAGAGGGGGGGGGGAGAGGGAGAGAATCAATGTGTGTGTCTGCCGTATGTCTAGGGAAGACCTCTTCGACGTGACGTCAAGCAGCCACCTTTTATTGCGTGACCGTACGAGATTGTGTTCGTGTTACGTGATCATATACGAACAGGGAGCTGCATCACGCCTTCCCTTGCTGAGAAAACCAATTGTATCATCACTGCAATTATCAAATTCTGCGCCGCAGCTCAGCGTTCTCAACGACAGAAACCCAACAAAACTGGTTGTCAACACCCGACTGTTTTCCTACACAGCCTCATTTGACCCACAATGTGTTACTGTTCCTTACAGCGTATTCCTCGCATAGTTCCTAAGAGTATTTCCAAAAAGATTAGCATATTTTAAGACGGTCTAAGCCTGGAAAAGGGCGTCTTGAAAAGCCCCTCAGTGGTCGCTATAGCAGTCTCATTTATATTCTAGTTTGTCGCTTGCTGTACGTGTTCCTTGTTACTAATTCCCACCAGGGAGACTGTTCCTTGTACTTCACGACCAGGAGTCATGCAGCAGTTATGTCACCGCTTACCAAACCTCTTCATGTTTCCTTAATAAGGCGCTTGTGTTTACATTTATTAAACAGTTCATGAGCTCCGAAGCACTGTGAGGTTATATACAACAATAACAACCCTGGGTTGTGAAGTTTCCAAGCTGGTAAACCGTTTAAAAAAAGTTATTAGCGAAAGATGCAGCGGTTTCGTAAGTGGTTGCGTCAATGGTGTAGGAATGGTGGCTCTGGTTCAAGACACGTCAGCTGTGGCCGCGAGCACATGGCTTCCCCTCCTTCCCCACATAACAAACCGCTTGACACATTTCCTCCTACTTTCTCACAATGTCACTTCCTTATTCCAAACAGGTTTACCGCGACGCTCCAGTGAGCCAAGAGGTCACAGGTCAAATCCGGTGAGCCCTTGACCGCTTAGTACTCTGTAATCTCTTGTAGCATAGCATGTGTTACCGTTGGCAACCCCACTGTCAGGTGTGGACCCTTAACCCCTAGGCATGGAGAAATTTGTTCACTTATTATGCACCACATACCCCACTCAAGATGAGTGGCGCTGCCCAATAAACTCGCCCCTCGGGCAAAATTAATAATTTTTTTTTAACCCAGCCTGTGAGTGGTATAGCATCCCATACCCACCTGGGAGTGTATAGCATCCCATACCCAGCCTGGAGTGGTATAGCATCCATACCCAGCCTGGGAGTGGTATAGCATCCCATAACCCAGCCTGGGAGTGGTATAGCATCCCATACCCAGCCTGGGAGTGGGAGTACATCCCAACCCAGCCTGGGAGTGGAGTACATCCCATACCCAGCCTGGGAGTGGGAGAACATCCCATACCCAGCCTGGGAGTGGGATACATCCAATACCAGCCTGAGAGTGATAGTTATACCCCATACCCAGCTGAGAGTGATAGTTACACACCCCATACCCAGCTGAGAGTGATAGTTACACCCCACCCCAGCCTGGGTGGGAGTACATCCCAATTCCAGCCTGGAGTGGGAGTACATCCATACCAGCCTGAGAGTGATAGTTACACCCCATACCCAGCCTGGGAGTGGGAGTACATCCATACCCAGCCTGGGAGTGGGAGTACATCCAATACCCAGCCTGGGAGTGGGAGTACATCCAATACCCAGCCTGAGAGTGATAGTTACACCCCATACCCAGCCTGAGACAGTGGACATGATCACACACACACACAATATACTCAAGAACTGTAGCCCAATATTCCATGAGCTAAACAAATTACAGCACTGACGAGCTAGTTACTGAGTTCTTAACGTATACAACAGCCGGCTAGTGCCAGTTCTGGGTAGTTAAGCTTAGCTTACATGAAGGTTACAGTTCTCTAACTGGTCCAGGAACTGTAACCCCCAGTGTTGTGTTCCGTGGCTTGTACAACAAACATTTACAGATAACTTGTACACTGTTGCCTTAAATTTGCGAGGTTTAAAAGTGATTTACGCACAGTACGGTAGTCTATGTTACAGTACTGTTGTTGTTACAGCACTGTTGTTGATGTTACAGTACATGGCTCCAGTGTTCAACCACGCGACACCTGGACTAGGATTTAGGATATGTCATCCAGGATAAAATACTTGAACATTTCTTGAACATTAGTGATAAAGAGTTTTTCTAAACAATATTTATATGACTTACACGGCGACACAAGTTGTGTGAATAGTTCAGCTGACAGTTTATGTTTGATCAGAGCTGTTTGAGCAGGCGGTTGTAATGTCCAGCAGGCGCTCGCTCGCGCGCGCTCTCTCCTCACTCCTCCTGGAGGTGTAAGGGGGTGAGGAGGCTAGCTGGAGTGTGGTGGTGGTGGTGGTGGGGCAGGGCACTGGAGTAATTATTTACTATTTTTACCCAATCCCTATTTAGGGTTGTGAACCCCTTTCCCTATTTCAATGGGAAACGGGAAGTTATGGCAAGTCAATAGATCATTGTGTTGGTGCATTTTGCCTGTCTGTCTATCTTTGCCTCCTCTCTCTCTCTCTCTCTCTCTCTCTCTCCCTCTCTCGGGTGAGAGCAGAGGAAGTAATGATGGTGGGAGGGGGCGTCGACCTCTCCCAGCCCCAGCTCCCTCTCACCGCCCCCCCCCCTCTCCCCTCCATCTGTTTACTGAGGCAAGTCGGAAGTTACTCAAGCTTTTAATGGTGGAAAAACAAATGGTCATCCTCCCTCCACTCCCCCCCCCCTCCTCACCCTCACCTTCCCTCCCTCCCTTGTCTCCCCCCCCCTCCCTGCCATGTGGGAAGACCAATGCCAGCATACTGGGGTATAACCAAGCATACTGGGGTATAACCAAGCATACTGGGGTATAACCAAGCATACTGGGGTATAACCAAGCATACTGGGTATAACCGAGCATACTGGGTATAACCGAGCATACTGGGTATAACCAAATATATGGGGTATAACCAAGCATACTGGGGTATAACCAAGCATACTGGGTATAACCAAGCATACTGGGGTATAACCAAGCATACTGGGGTATAACCAAGCATACTGGGGTATAACCAAGCATACTGGGTATAACCAAGCATACTGGGGTATAACCAAGCATACTGGGGTATAACCAAGCATACTGGGGTATAACCAAGCATACTGGGGTATAACCAAGCATACTGGGGTATAACCGAGCATACTGGGGTATAACCGAGCATACTGGGGTATAACCGAGCATACTGGGGTATAACCGAGCATACTGGGGTATAACCAAGCATACTGGGGTATAACCAAGCATACTGGGGTATAACCAAGCATACTGGGGTATAACCAAGCATACTGGGGTATAACCAAGCATACTGGGGTATAACCAAGCATACTGGGGTATAACCGAGCATACTGGGGTATAACCAAGCATACTGGGGTATAACCAAGCATACTGGGTATAACCAAGCATACTGGGGTATAACCAAGCATACTGGGTATAACCAAGCATACTGGGGTATAACCAAGCATACTGGGGTATAACCGAGCATACTGGGGTATAACCAAGCATACTGGGGTATAACCGAGCATACTGGGTATAACCGAGCATACTGGGTATAACGAGCATACTGGGTATAACCGAGCATACTGGGTATAACCGAGCATACTGGGTATAACCGAGCATACTGGGGTATAACCGAGCATACTGGGGTATAACCAAGCATACTGGGGTATAACCAAGCATACTGGGGTATAACCAAGCATACTGGGGTATAACCAAGCATACTGGGGTATAACCAAGCATACTGGGGTATAACCAAGCATACTGGGGTATAACCAAGCATACTGGGGTATAACCAAGCATACTGGGGTATAACCAAGCATACTGGGGTATAACCAAGCATACTGGGGTATAACCAAGCATACTGGGGTATAACCAAGCATACTGGGGTATAACCAAGCATACTGGGGTATAACCAAGCATACTGGGGTATAACCAAGCATACTGGGGTATAACCAAGCATACTGGGGTATAACCAAGCATACTGGGGTATAACCAAGCATACTGGGGTATAACCAAGCATACTGGGGTATAACCAAGCATACTGGGGTATAACCAAGCATACTGGGGTATAACCAAGCATACTGGCTATAACCAAGCATACTGGCTATAACCAAGCATACTGGGTATAACCAAGCATACTGGGTATAACCAAGCATACTGGGTATAACCAAGCATACTGGCTATAACCAAGCACACTGGCTATAACCAAGCACACTGGCTATAACCAAGCACACTGGCTATAACCAAGCACACTGGCTATAACCAAGCACACTGGCTATAACCAAGCACACTGGCTATAACCAAGCACACTGGCTATAACCAAGCACACTGGCTATAACCAAGCACACTGGCTATAACCAAGCATACTGGGGTATAACCAAGCATACTGGGTATAACCAAGCATACTGGCTATAACCAAGCATACTGGCTATAACCAAGCATACTGGCTATAACCAAGCATACTGGGTATAACCAAGCATACTGGGTATAACCAAGCATACTGGGTATAACCAAGCATACTGGGGTATAACCAAGCACTAACAAATGCATGACGTCACAGTTATAAACATCTAATATTTTCTAGTATAGAAATTTTTGGCCTTAGGTGGAGTTTACGTCAAACTGAGACGTTCTGTTAGGAGGACGGGTTGTTCAACACACCCAGGATCTGCACACAGGCGGCCCGGTCTCTCTCTCGTTCTCCGTAAAAAATTGCAAGGGTTATCGCTGGCCAAAAACGTACGAATCGCAGCCACACAACTAACCTCTCCGAGGTCGAGTCATTGACAACGTTAATATTGCTGTGCAATATTTTCACCAACATGTCGCGTCAGTGACGTGTTAAACAAATTGTTGACGTATTAAGCGGGAGCACAAGTTGCATCATCGATCAATGCAACATCACAATTACTCTGGTACGTTACTTCAGCTTTAAGGAAACATATAGTTGATATTGCAAAGGGACAAATATGAACACTGGGGCTTAAAAATATATATATTCATAACTAGAAATTGTGGAATGTTATCAGCCACTGACACTCCACCTAAATTCAGTGGTTTTTAGCTCCAGTCATAGTATATCTCTGCAACAAATCACTTGAACTCCATGACAGCTGCAACGATCCTTTGCTGTGCCTGACCTGACACATGCAGCTCTTGACAACAGCGAGTCCCCCCCCCCATAGCTTCATCTGACACCATGAACCAGTTACAGATAACTCTAAACTGGCGTTGGCAAACCATCTTATTACTAAGGGCAAAATACCTGAAATCCTTGCACTGTATCCATATTTCGCTTCCAGTACATAAACGACATATGAGCTTAAGAAACAAGTAGTGTATTGTGAAGACTAATAATAACAAACAGCAGCTCCCCTATCACTCTGTAATATCTCCATTGTTCAAGCAATTATGTATTAGCGATAAGACCTGCCATTAATGTATACGATTTACTTTGAATATATAGCTCTTGAAATATATTATTCTCTGTAACTAGCCGACATTGTAATTATAAGGTGTGAAGGATAGATGGAATTGTTAATGTAATAATCTCCGTTGAGGTCTGATGAAGACCTTTTGTGCCCTCTGTAATGCCTTTTTGCAGAGAGGTCCTGTAATCTTTTAATAATTTTTCCCCATACTCACAGGATAAGTATTTGGTGCACAATAAACTAGCCGACTCCGGCGGCAACAATAACAAATCATTAGCCACAATACCGCCCTTCACAAACACCAACACCATGGGGTCAAAGGTCACTCACTCCAGTAACACACGGCTAATGTTAACATTGGCGTTACACAGGGTAATATTCTTCGTCCACTCTTGTTTCTCACTTACATCAATGATCTTCCAAATGCCACTCAATACTTGAAGCCAATTCTAGTTGCTGATGAGACAACCTTCATTTTCTCACATGCTAACGCACTTATTCTAAATGACTCGGTAAATACTGAACTAAATAAAGTCCGTTTGTGGTTGACTGCTAATAAACTTACCGTTAATTTTGATACAACGTTTTACATATTGTTTGGTAACAAATACAACACTCGCATTAACGAGTAGATGGTAAGGCCCTTAGTGTTTACAATGACAAACAATTTCCATTGCCATGTACAAAATAAAACAAAAAAAGTTTCTAAAACAATAGGGATTCTCTCCAAAGTCAGACACTATGTTCCTCGCCCTGTCCTAGTTACTCTAGTGCTCTAGTTACTGTATTATTCAAGCATTTATCCATATCTCACCTATGGTATCCTGGGGATCCATCATCCTTAATTACCTCCCACCTCTAATTACTCAACCCAAATCAGCACTTAAAATAATAATAAACTCCAGTCCCACAAACCACTCATCTCCTTTACTGAAATCTTTGACGCATTAAGACGTCATTTAATATGACGTCTCATCACACACACTCAAGAGTTCTCTGTAGCGTTAACACACTCAACAGCAAGGTCACTCCTGACCTAAGTGCCTCCGAGAGGTCTGTAATACAAGTGACCGTCACTACACCAGATACAAATATCTTTTTCATATTCCTAGAGCGAGACGCAACCAAATCAGTAATGGTATGCAAATCATGGGGTCCCAAATTGTGGGTTGACATCCCAAATATAATTAACTTTATTAATATTTAGTCTTTTCCTTTGAAAGTGGACTTGGTTTGTTCCCAATGGTAATTCAACTTCATTTTCAGTGTAATTTAACGATGGACGTCTTCCATGTTAAAAGGGAAGGGAATTATCAGGAGGGAAATGACGTTGTTGTTGTTGTTATAGATTCAGCTGCTTGAAACAAGTTCCAAGTAGCACGGGCTATGGTGAGCCCGTAACTTACCTGGCACAGGAGCTGGGCAAGAAGCACGGGCTATGGTTAGCCTCGTGGACAGGAGTTGTCTCCCGTGTTCTGAGGGAAATGACAAACCATTGCGACTATATAGCACTAGGAAGGGGTCAGGATAAGGATTTGGGATGGGACGGGGGATAAGGAATGGTACCCAACCACTTGGACGGTCTGGGATTGAACGCCGACCTGCATGAAGCCAGACCGTCGCTCTACCGTCCAGACCAAGTGGCTGGGCTACCAGTTTAAGAGTCACTAAGAAATATTTACTTAATATAACGTAACTATTTTCACTCACATTTCCCCACCGAAATTAGATAACAGTAAGACACAAAAATATCTTAAATGTTATTTACTAAAAATTAAAGCCTTCCCTCACTCATGTAATTAACGCCTGTAATTAATGTATCTATTGTTAACTCTTGCCCAAGACTCAAGTTACCTTACTCCTCGTGTGTTCTCAAGTATTTAACTCCAACGAATCAACTTGACAAACTTACTCTATGTTATGTACTAGTAACTTTACTCCAACGAATCAACTTGACAAACTTACTCTATGTTATGTACTAGTAACTTTACTCTAACAAGTACTCCCTCGTACTGAAGTGGTGGTTAACATTAACAACGACGTCTTGCTGTAACTACAGGTCCCTTAATGTTGAGTGTCCGTCAGCATTATTACCTGTATTTTGTGTATAATTTGTCATATTTCTTGAAACACTCACACATCTGCATTCAATCCCCGACCGTCCAAGTGGTTGGGCACCATTCCTTCCCGCCGTCCATCCCAAATCCTTATCCTGACCCCTTCTAGTGCTATATAGTGGTAATGGCTTGGCGCTTTTCCCCTGATAATTTTCTTCCTTCACACATGTTAATCTACTTCTCTTTTTAGTATTATCCCCCCCCCTAGTATACATGTATATAATGTTTATCTATTATTCTTTTGTTCTTAATGGTTTGTGTAGTTATGGCGACATTTTGTGTCACCCTGTAGTCGTCACATCAACAATGGGTTCGAGATCGATTTCAAGTACAGGTTGCTAAATTAAGCAACTGACATATGTGGAGAGTAGTGTCAAATTTATGTTTGTCCGCACACGCCCTCCCCGCATCCATGGGCAGCGGTGGATAGGTTAACCAGTCTACTACATACAAACTGGGGATATTTGGCTAAAATTTCTGGTAGCAGAGCATTTTAATGAATATATTACACACGGCTGGAACATTGGTTATAGAATTGTTCTCTTAAATTCACGTTAGTCCTTTTTCCGCACTCCATCACATAGTGACGGAGGGTGTGCGAATATAGTAAGGAACCTGGTCATTTATACAACCTCAGCCCCAGTTCCTGCTCACAAGAGTTTGCACCTCGAGTGCTCAGGACTGGAGAAAGCATTCATCTGTAGCCACACATAACGGTAGCCCAAAGTGGTTCTGGCAACCTTGCCTCGCCGCACTGTACTGCTCCACGTTTTCTGCTGCCCATACAACATAGGCTTCAGATCTAAACAACTTTTTTATACTGGTGTTTTCAAATGACGGAGTCTGATTTCTCTCCTACTAAACCCGAATGTTGGGATCAATAGTGTTAACCAAGATGGGGATACGTCAGTGTAACTCAGCTTCATCCTTGGTACATGCTAATTTAGCTATTTGTGTGGCATCATGATGACTTGTATCACACAGGTTACAGCACCGCTCCTGTGCCAGGTAAGTCCCACTACGGGCTTAAGTTGGTCACCATAGCCCGTGCTACTTGGAACGTTTTCTTTCCCAGTAGCTGAATATTAAACACAACTTGTATCTGTGAGATGGTATCCATACAACAGAGATTTTAAATCCTTTATTCTGTTCAGAGAGCAGGTTGTTAAGTGCTGTTATGAGGTTCTTACTGTCTGTCTTGAAGGAATTTTAAAGAACAGATGCTTAATTACAGAAAACTACTCCTCTTCTTGTGTCTTTAGTTAGTGCAGGAGGGCCCGAATAGTTGTAGAGTTAAGCCAGTAGTTCAAGCTTTGCATTGATAGTGTAAGTGTTATTGGGGCGCGCTCCAGGCGTGCCCTCGGGTGCAGGGCGGCCTCTTGACTGGAGCCAGTCGTCGGTGGGGACGAAATGATGGTGGGGACTTTAGGTAATTGCTTCAAGTGTGACTGGTGTTAGAGAAGCAAGACGTTATATTTTTTTGTGATGGGCGTGAATGATGCCTGGATGGTGATGCCAGTCAATGACGGTTGTACCTAATGGCATGTTCGGCTTGATGAGCTTGTAAGCATTTTCACTCACACATTTATACGGAACAAAAATGTTGAATTCAAAGATAACTTTTATCAACGGTGTTCAAGATATGGTGTAAATTCTTCATTCAAAACCATGTACTACCAGAAATCTTAGCCATGTATGTAACAACTCGCCCCTCGGGGCAATTTTTTTTTTTAAATTTAATGACTGTAGGTGCAGCCAGGCACATGACTGTAAAGCTTGCCGGCACATGACTGTAGTGCAGCCGGCACATGACATGTAGGTGCAGCCGGCACATGACTGTAGGTGCACCGGCACATGACGTAGGTGCAGCCGGCACATGACAGTAGGTGCAGCCGGCACATGACAGTAGGTGCAGCCGGCACATGCATGTAGGTGAAGCCGGCACATGACGTAGGTGCAGCCGGCACATGACAGTAGGTGCAGCCGGCACATGACAGTAGGTGCAGCCGGCACATGACTGTAGGTGCAGCCGGACACATGACTGTAGGTGCAGCCGGCACATGACTGTAGGTGCAGCCGGCACATGACAGTAGGTGCAGCCGGCACATGCCTGTAAAGCTGCCGCCCAGTTGGGTGGGTATGGAGCAAGACTAGTAACTGTGTGACTCACAATAGATGTAAGTGCCTTGTGTATTATTATTATTAATATATAATATATATATATCTATATATATATATATATATATATATATATATATATATATATATATATTTATATGTATACTGGCTTTCTTTTAATAATTTCTTTATGCATGTCTCATTGAATTTGACAGCATATTCCGTATTACTATTTCTGATAAGGCTTCTATCTCTTACTAATGCTCTTGCATCATGTTCAGCTGGAAGAGGAGTTCACCACAAGTCATGTTGTTTCAAGGTGAAGAAAAGAATTGAATTAACCGAAGAATATTATTACACTTATTATAAATTCGTACAACGTTTCGAACCTCCATGGTTCATTCTCAAGTGAAAAGAAATGACAGAAATCGTTAAATTTATACCAGTACAGGGTCAGGTGATAAAACAAGTGGAATAAAGGAAAATGCAAG
>WNGS01164858.1:23144495-23154871 GCA_020271785.1 Procambarus virginalis
ACTCCCACCTGTCTCTTGTTGTTCTTGTGTCACCCTGTACCCACACTCTTATAAATAACATTCTTATTAATTAATATTCTAATTATTAAGTGTTTTGACCCTTACGGGTCTTAATATGCTTGTTGCATTCTGCAAGAATGTTGCAGAGACTTGCCTCACTCTGGCACGTGGCCTCAAGGTGAGATCTGGCTGTCATGGTGGTGGGTACACGGCGCCAGAGACAGAGAGAGAGAGAGAGAGAGAGAGAGAGAGAGAGAGAGAGAGGAGAGAGAGAGAGAGAGAGAGAGAGAGAGAGAGAGAGAGAGAGAGAGAGACACACCACACACACACAGACAGAAATACAGAAATTAAAAAATAAACAAACCAAGACAATCAGAACAGGTTTAGGCTTGGGGGAGGGAGGGGGGGAACGGGGATAAATATGGATAAAGGTGGGAAGGTTTGCAATGCCGAATGTTCTCAGGTGTCCTTTAGCCACTCCCATAAGTTGGTCATTCTGGCGTAAGGTCCCCGCTATTCCAGGAAAATAGTGAAGGGGAAGGATTAGCCTCTCCTCACCGTCTCTGGGTCTCGCTGGAGGTAATATTTTGTCTGTTTTTGCGATCGAGTTTTATTTTAGCGTCGTGTGTATTCTTCGGGTAATGTCTATTTCTGGAATGATTCCATAAAGATCTTCTTACTCTTGTAGTTTATCCTCGTTGTTTTTTCTTTTACGCCTAATGTCTAAGTGTACGGCAGTGATTTCTTGAGTGTAACGGGTGACTAGACGAGTAAAGCAAGCATGACTGAAGGCCCTTGCTTTATAATGTACTTTGGTTTGTAAGTTGAGTTACAGTCTTCTATATACTCCTTGTATCTAGTAAGGGCATGCTTGTATCATTAGTTTCTAATGCTATTTTTAGATTTTTGTGCACTGTATTCGCCCAATTAAATGATCCAGTTCTTGTCTGCCTCCCACCACGATACTAAAGATATCGTCTATGTATCGTAGGTATATTAGTAAACTCTGCTGGCGCTGTATTCTGGCTGATACAAAGATTGTGTGGACAAATATTATAGCTATTGCCACACTGCTTGACGCCCCTTTTGTTGTACCTTTTATTTGTCTGCAAGATTTACCGTCAAAAGTTAACAAGGTTTCTCCCATTACGTGTAAGATAGCTTCATCTAACAGTTCTTTTGTTGGCGGCCTAAAGACTCCTGCTGGTCTCAGTTCCTATTTTATTATATCCCACGATCGTCGTCGCCCCAGGTACCAGGTAATAACTCCCAGGGACCTATTTACTGTTAGGTAACAGGGGCATCAGGGTGAAAGAAAAATTTTGCCCATTCGTTTCCGCCTCCACCGGGGATCGAACCCGGAACTTCAGGACTACGAATCCGAAGCGCTGTCCACCCAGCTGTCAGGCGCCACATCAGGAGAAAGCACTGTCTACTAATTACAGACCCGTCGCACTAACGCCCCACATAATAACAATATTTGAGAGAGCGAGTCAGGATATCCAGATATCAGGAGTCAGATATCCAGTTTTATGGAGATCGATGACCTCCACAACCCAGGTCAACATGGACTTAGAGCGGGAAGACCATGCCTCTCGCATTTACTTGACCAATATGACAAAATCACGGAAGCATTACGAGAAAACAGAATGAAGATGGTATACACAGACTTTGCAAAGTTATTGGATAAATGTGACCATGGAGTGATAGCCCACAAATTGAGGTAGGTAGGAATATCAGGGTAAAATTAGGCGATGGATATTAAATTGTCAAAACAGAATCCAAAGAGTAACGGCCAATCAAATGTAATCTTGTTGTAGCACAGTTAAAGGATCTGTAGTTCAGAGAACAGTCAGGCACCACTGCTGCTCCTTATTCTCATATCAGATTAAGTGTTGTTATTTGTACATGACACAGACATTAGTAAGGAAAATTACTTGCGTACAAAACATCGAAAAACTACAAGCTGATTTTAATAAAGTTTTCGATTGCGCAGCAGAAAATAACATGATGTTTAAGAGTGATAAATTCAAGGTACTTACGAATGGTAAAAATGAGGACCTTAAACCAAATATAGGGTACAAGACACAATCAAATCTGCCCATAGTAGGAAAGCAACATGGAAAGGATCTGGGAACAATGTCTGACGACTTAAATTAATATTTAGGGAGCATAACCAAGCAAATATAGCGTCAGCCAGAAGAAATGAAGCGATGGATTACGAGAACCTTCACATCCGGGCTCCCATCACCACACACTGTTCAAATCACTGGTGATGGTCGATATTCACTTCCCCCTTCAGGGCAGGAGAGATTGCTGAAATAGAGGGAACAAAGGGGTATACAGAGAACATATAAGACAGGCATAGACACGATAAAACACGATAAAACACGATAAGAAGTTTGGACTAACTTGATTGTAGTGGAGTGGCCTGTAGGCCACTCCAAACAACAGCCTGTTGGACCAAGCTCTCACAAACCAAGCCTGGTCCCAGGCCAGGCTTGGTTTGAGAGATACCAGGTTCTGGGGATACCAATCCCCAGGCTTGGGGATTAGAAGAACCCCCAGAACCCTCTCCAGGCACAATGTAAATGACCAATATTCCCAAAGTTCCTCACCTGGCCCAACTTAATGGACAGCCAAAAGTTGGCACTCGTAATACAAGGCGCTCAGGCATTAACAGCTTCATGCTGGCAACGCCTTTCTGAAGTACGTCGATCATGCCTTCCAAGGAAAGATGTACAGGTTTCGTTGGTGGACGCTTGAGAGGTTAATGGATACTGATACAGGTGTCCAATGATGGTCCTCTTCAATGAGGGAATCTGCATAAAAGCTGTAATTCCTTTGCGGTTCGCCCAACATGGATGAACTGGACCACACAGCCATGGCCACACTGTACTGGACCACACAACCATGGCCACACTGTACTGGACCACACAGCCATGACCACAGTGTACTGGACCACACAGCCATGACCACAGTGTACTGGACCACACAGCCATGGCCACAGTGTACTGGACCACACAGCCATGACCACAGTGTACTGGACCACACAGCCATGACCACAGTGTACTGGACCACACAGCCATGACCACAGTGTACTGGACCACACAGCCATGACCACAGTGTACTGGACCACACAGCCATGACCACAGTGTACTGGACCACACAGCCATGGCCACAGTGTACTGGACCACACAGCCATGGCCACAGTGTACTGGACCACACAGCCATGACCACAGTGTACTGGACCACACAGCCATGACCACAGTGTACTGGACCACACAACCATGGCCACACTGTACTGGACCACACAGCCATGACCACAGTGTACTGGACCACACAGCCATGGCCACAGTGTACTGGACCACACAACCATGGCCACACTGTACTGGACCACACAGCCATGACCACAGTGTACTGGACCACACAGCCATGACCACAGTGTACTGGACCACACAACCATGGCCACACTGTACTGGACCACACAGCCATGACCACAGTGTACTGGACCACACAACCATGGCCACAGTGTACTGGACCACACAGCCATGGCCACACTGTACTGGACCACACAGCCATGGCCACAGTGTACTGGACCACACAACCATGGCCACACTGTACTGGACCACACAACCATGGCCACACTGTACTGGACCACACAGCCATGGCCACACTGTACTGGACCACACAGCCATGGCCACACTGTACCGGACCACACAGCCATGACCACAGTGTACTGGACCACACAGCCATGACCACAGTGTACTGGACCACACAACCATGGCCACACTGTACTGGACCACACAACCATGGCCACACTGTACTGGACCACACAACCATGACCACACTGTACTGGACCACACAGCCATGACCACAGTGTACTGGACCACACAACCATGGCCACACTGTACTGGACCACACAGCCATGGCCACACTGTACCGGACCACACAGCCATGACCACAGTGTACTGGACCACACAGCCATGACCACAGTGTACTGGACCACACAGCCATGGCCACAGTGTACTGGACCACACAACCATGGCCACACTGTACTGGACCACACAGCCATGACCACAGTGTACTGGACCACACAGCCATGACCACAGTGTACTGGACCACACAGCCATGGCCACACTGTACTGGACCACACAGCCATGGCCACACTGTACTGGACCACACAGCCATGGCCCACTGTACTGGACCACACAGCCATGGCCACACTGTACTGGAGTGATACACAGTAATACACTGTGTATTATACATTTCCTTTCCTACACATAAATCCTAATCACACTTCAGATACACATCTGCGGACGCAATAAAAGTTTATTTAGCTAAAATAGCCCAGAGTGCGACCCGTCCAATTGGACCAGACTTGTAAGAGTTGAGTAAGGAGAACATACGACCAAGGTGTCGTGATAAGAGGTAAATGAAGCAATTAGGGAAGGTAGTTAGCCGGCGAACGACGTAATAAAGGGGATACCGAGAGTAGTTAAGAAGCTGCAACGAGGCTATTAGAGGAGCCCTAGTCAGAAGATTAAGCATTTTCAGGATAAGGGGANCCACATGGGAGGCAGGCACTAGCACAGGGCAAGCAAACCCAGGGTTAACTTGAACAGTATACGTGAAGGACCATTGAGGGGCAGAACGGTATCATACAATCCCCACTTGACCGATCTCCAAAATGCGGGGGCTAACCAGACACAACCCGTCCTCAGGTTATGTTCATTCCATCCAGGCGGTCGACCCCACAGATGCATTCATCAATGTTAACCTGCTCTTCATTCAATATAGAAATGTTCTCAAATATAAATTAATATTATAATATTACCATACTGTGCATATTTAGGCATTGATTAGATAGGTGTTTAGGTTCTGTTGGCATTTATTTGTATCAGTAGTTCGTGGGTGAAGCATTTACAGACATGAGATTCAGAGGTCGTCAGCCAGGTATTGTTTGAGACATGTTTTAAACGTCATCATTGAGTCGTGTGTAAACAGTTTTTTATATTCACAAACAGGAGGTTTAGCAGCTGTGTGGAACGGACTTTGGCCTTTGTTTATGAGGACGGGCTGACAGACAAGCTGATTGCTTCAGGTGGGCCGCACTGAACCTCCGTTTTTCCCGCGTCTTCTCATCAAAGAAGTGTGTTGGCTCTCCAGGGGGCTGCAGCCGCTGAGCAGGTTCAGCTCCCAGAAGGGGGGGGGGGGGGCATAAAGGCGTGCACAGGTCTCCATACACGGCCAACCAGTGGGACGTATTTAGTCGCCCACCACTACAGCGGGCAGGGGAGGGCAGCTGTACCACCCCCTACCCGCGCCCCCGTCAGCCCCCATCACCGCGCCAAGGTACATAGAAAAATAATATTAAACTAGGGGGGGGGATATCCTATTTTTATATATATTATATATATTATATAAATATATATATATATATATATTATCTATATATATATATGCACTGGCAGACTCTGGGGTACATTATGGGTCTGATAGATCATGAATGTGCTGAAAAATTCCACGGAAATCGCATCCCCGTATAATTTCAGACCAAGAAAATCGCTCGTTGGGGTTGGTTACCTTGAGATTATCTTGAGATGATTCGGGCTTAGCGTCCCCGCGGCTCGGTCCCTCGACCAGGCCTCCGTTTTGTTACACCCCCCCCCAGGCAGGGATGCCAGATTGGGCTACTGTAGCCCATTCGGTTACCAATTAGGATAATGGGCATTCAATTAAAAAAAAACCATCTACGTACGTCGCTACTTAATATTTTTTCGGCTATAGTTAAAATAAGCTTGCTGTTTATTCTAAAAAGCGAATTAATCGGAAAAAAATATTGGCTACTTTTATTGTAAAGTTTGTAACAATTAGTTCTTCAGCTCGCGACTTTCGGCAACTCAAATCTGGCATCCCTGCCCCCAGGAAGCAGCCCGTAGCAGCTGTCTAACTCCCAGGTACCTATTTACTGCTAGGTGAACAGACGCATCACGGTGAAAGAAACTGCCTATTTGTTTCCGCCTCCGCCGGGATCGAACCCGAACCTCAGGACTACGAATCTGAAGCGCTGCCCACTCAGCTGTCAGGCCCCTACAGCCTTATATTACCTAATGCACATTTAACTTGCGCCTACCATGACCAACCTCTGTGTGTGTATACAACCCCAGACCAGTCCCTATGCAAGTTTAGATAAGGTTAGCCTCATGCATCTGACCTCCACTTTGCTGACTCTTATAGTTTAAATTGCAAGTAAATTGAACAATATTGCGTTTCAATTAATTAAGAAAGTAAACATAATTATTGAGAAAAAGTATAAAAAGCTAGAATTAAAGACAATAATATAACAAATGCTAAAAATAAACATTGAAAAGTATAACAAATGTTAAGAATTAAGCACAAAAGCTAAGATTTCTAAAATAATAAAATTACATTTATTAATAAAACATTGAATCAACGCCAAACAGTTTAGCAGCAAATAGTGTTGTGTTTACTATGACAAAACTGATTACAATGAACACGTCAATTAAACAAAGTTTTAATGACACAAGGTGCCAGATGCAGGATGTTGAGAGGCGGCGCGGCACAGTGCGGGGTTATCCCAGAGATAACCAATTCCTGTTATCGGGGACAGGATGCCTACCCTTAGGGTTATCGAGCCCCCACCCCTCCCTAGGTTAACTACTGACCTTCCCCAGGATGCAACCCTCAGTAGTTGCCTAACTCCCAAAACCTATGCTAGGTGAACAGAAGCATCAGGTGAAAGTAAATGAGTCGAAACGTCTCGGCATGCCCGAGAATCGAACCCGGGACCATTCAGTTCTGAGTCGACTGCGCTGACCACTGTGCTCCTATCAACAGTGGGAATAAAAGTATCAGACACCTATAAACTGTCGACCATTGACCATTGGGTCACCATTTGGTCCGGGAGACATCTCCCGTCACGCAGGGTGCAGTTGCGCCTCCACAGATCTCCAGTATCATCTATTGATAGTGGTAATGGCTCAAAAGGGCTACCACTTACGGGCTATTCATGCCCGTGCCACCTCTTGGGTGGCTTAATCTTCATCAATCAATTTTTAAACTGTCATTCAACTGGTATCCAGCATCGACAGCACCGCTCCTGTGCCAGGTAAGTCCACTACGGGCTCACTATAGCCTGTACTTGGAACTTGTTCCAAATGAAATTATCGGGGGGGGGGGGGAAGCGCCAAGCCATTACGACTATATAACACTTGGAAGGGGTCAGGATAAGGATTTGGGATGGGACGGGGGGTCCGTCCCATCCCCGAGTAGCGGGAGTAGCTGTTCCGAGTAGCTGAATCTATAACAACAACAACAACAACATGGTATCCAGGTTCCTGAGCCTATTGACTATCATATTTACATTTGAAACTGTGTATGGAAGCTATGTACCTTCACCAAATAGTTTTGTTGTGCATTCCACTTGTTAATTACTCTGACAAAAATGATTATATTTCCTCTATGGTTCACGTGGCCACAGTTTCCACCCGTCACCTTGTTCATGGTCCACCTGGGCTAAAGTCTGTCTTTATCTACCCTGTCAAGTTCAAGTTCAAGTATGTTTATTGAGATAAGCAAGAAATACATTTCAAAGGGATAGAGTAGCTTAGGCTAATTCTACCCCCCCCCCCTCTACCCTGTCAAGTCCTGTTAAGAGGCACAGAGGGATTATGGTCACAAGATACTGAGGGGAATAGATAAGGTTATCTTGAGATTATCTTGAGATGATTTCGGGGCTTAGCGTCCCCGCGGCCGGTCCTCGACCAGGCCTCTTCCCACCCCCCCCCCCGACCTCAGGACTACGAAACCGAACCGCTGTCCACTCAGCTGTCAAGGTGGACAAGGATAGACTCTACAGACTGAGAAAAAAAGCAGGACAAGAGGACACAGGTGGATGCTGGAAGCACAAATGAGCCGAAGGGACGTAAGGACGTACTCGTACCCTGTACGGGCAGTTAACAAGTGCAACGCTCTAAAAGAAGTTGCAGAAGCCACCTCCATCCTCAAAACAGTTGAAAGTCAGAATTGTTCAATTCTGCAGGTGCAAGATGGCAGCAGGTGCAAGGCTAGTAAGCGGGGCATGAAGAGCTAGACCTTCTGACCACGTACACACTGATAGGTAAGTACCTGGATAAATAATCACAATAATGCCTACTAGAATTCAACTCAAAGAAATGCAAGGTCATAATAATTGGAGAGGGAGGAAGAAGACAAATTCAACAATAAAACGAAAAGAAAGAGAACTCCCTGACATTGAAAAAGATCAAGACCTTGGGAGTGTATGAACACTCCTACCACCACAGCTCATGTAAACGTGATAACATCAGCGGCACATGGGAAAGCAGCAAGAGAAATATAGTATTTAGCAGCCAAGGGGAGAGTATACCATCCTACCTACCTACCTACCTACCTACCTACCTACCTACCTACCTACCTTGTGTCTACCTTGCCTTACAACCTACCAAGGATCAACAGCCCTACGACCAGGTCTCCGACCAGGCCTCCTGGTTGGTGGCCTGGCCAACCAGGCTGTTGGGCGCGGCTCCTCGGAGCCTGACGTACGAGTCACAGCCTGGTTGATCAGGTATTCTTTGGAGATGTTTGTCGAGTTCTCCCTCTTGAAAACTGCGAGAGGTCGGCTAGTTACTCTCGCCTATTGGGATGTGGACGTGATATGTAGTGTATGTCTCGTATATGCCAAGATTGTATGTCTCGTATATGCCAAGATTGTATGTCTCGTATATGCCAAGATTGTATGCCTCGTATATGCCAAGATTGTATGTCTCGTATATGCCAAGATTGTATGTCTCGTATATGCCAAGATTGTATGCCTCGTATATGCCAAGATTGTATGTCTCGTATATGCCAAGATTGTATGTCTCGTATATGCCAAGATTGTATGTCTCGTATATGCCAAGATTGTATGCCTCGTATATGCCAAGATTGTATGCCTCGTATATGCCAAGATTGTATGTCTCGTATATGCCAAGATTGTATGCCTCGTATATGCCAAGATTGTATGTCTCGTATATGCCAAGATTGTATGTCTCGTATATGCCAAGATTGTATGCCTCGTATATGCCAAGATTGTATGCCTCGTATATGCCAAGATTGTATGCCTCGTATATGCCAAGATTGTATGTCTCGTATATGCCAAGATTGTATGTCTCGTATATGCCAAGATTGTATGTCTCGTATATGCCAAGATTGTATGCCTCGTATATGCCAAGATTGTATGCCTCGTATATGCCAAGATTGTATGTCTCGTATATGCCAAGATTGTATGTCTCGTATATGCCAAGATTGTATGCCTCGTATATGCCAAGATTGTATGCCTCGTATATGCCAAGATTGTATGTCTCGTATATGCCAAGATTGTATGTCTCGTATATGCCAAGATTGTATGTCTCGTATATGCCAAGATTGTATGCCTCGTATATGCCAAGATTGTATGCCTCGTATATGCCAAGATTGTATGTCTCGTATATGCCAAGATTGTATGTCTCGTATATGCCAAGATTGTATGTCTCGTATATGCCAAGATTGTATGTCTCGTATATGCCAAGATTGTATGTCTCGTATATGCCAAGATTGTATGTCTCGTATATGCCAAGATTGTATGTCTCGTATATGCCAAGATTGTATGTCTCGTATATGCCAAGATTGTATGTCTCGTATATGCCAAGATTGTATGTCTCGTATATGCCAAGATTGTATGAATCGTATATGCCAAGATTGTATGCCTCGTATATGCCAAGATTCACACCTGTAGCGTGTCAGGTGGTTGGGTCAATAGTGGACGACTACTCTGGGTCAGGTCATTGTTTTCTGTTGATCCTATACTTGCTTAGTCGAGTCATTTATTATGCACCCCATACCCGTCCCGTGGGCGGTGGTGGACCCCATACCCGTCCCGTGGGCGGTGGTGGACCCCATACCCGTCCCGTGGGCGGTGGTGGACCCCATACCCGTCCCGTGGGCGGTGGTGGACCCCATACCGTCCCGTGGGCGGTGGTGGACCCCATACCACCGCCCCGAGGACAGGGTATGGGGTCCACCAGCCCCCACGGGACGGGTATGGGGTCCACCACCAGCACCACGGGACGGGTATGGGGGTCCACCACGCCCCACGGGACGGGTATGGGGTCCACCACCGCCCAGCGGGACGGGTATGGGGTCCACCACCGCCCACGGGACGGGTATGGGGGTCCACCACCGCCCACGGGACGGGTATGGGGTCCACCACCGCCCACGGGACGGGTATGGGGTCCACCACCGCCCACGGGACGGGTATGGGGTCCACCACCCGCACCACGGGACGGGTATGGGGTCCACCACCGCCCACGGGACGG
>WNGS01164858.1:23162743-23207028 GCA_020271785.1 Procambarus virginalis
TGAATGCCCAAAAGGCCTTTGATACAGTACCGCACATGAGACGCTATACAAACTTGAGAGGCAGGCAGGAGTAAGCGGAAAGGCCCTAGAATGGGTGAAGAACTACCTAACAGGAAGGAGCCGAGGGTAATGGTAAGGGGCGAGAAGTCGGACTGGAGAACAGTAACAAGTAGTGGAGTACCTCAAGGATCGGTGCTTGGGGACCAATCCTCTTTCTATTATTTACGTAAATGACATGTTTACAGGAGTGGAGTCATACATGTCATGTTTGCGGATGACGCAAAATTAATGAGAAGAGTTGTGACAGACGAGGATTGTAGGATCCTCCAAGAGGACTTAAACAGGTTGCAGAGATGGTCAGGGAAATGGCTACTGGAGTTTAACACCAGTAAATGTAAAGTTATGGAATGGGATCAGTGTGATAGGAGACCAAAGGGACAGTACACAATGAAGGGGAACAGCCTACCTGTAACGATTCGAGAAAGAGATCTGGGAGTGGATGTGACACCTAATCTAACTCCTGAGGCACATATAAATAGGATAACGACAGCAGCGTACTCTACACTGGCGAAAATTAGAACTTCATTCAGAAACCTAAATGAGGAGGCTTTTAGGGCGCTTTACACTGCATACGTGAGACCCGTCTTAGAGTATGCCGCGCCATCATGGAGCCCCCACCTGAAGAACACATATAAGGAAACTGGAGAAGGTTCAGAGGTTTGCGACGAGGCTTGTCCCAGAGTTACGAGGGAAGGGATATGAGAGCGACTGAAGGAACTGAACCTTACGACACTAGAGAAAAGAAGGGAGAGAGGAGATATGATAGGGACATATAAAATACTCAGGGGAATTGACAAAGTGGAAATAGATGAAATGTTCACACGTAATAATAACAGAACGAGGGGACATGGGTGGAAACTGGAAACTCAGATGAGTCACAGAGATGTTAGGAAGTTTTTCTTTTAGCGTGAGAGTAGTGGAAAAATGGAATGCACTTGGGGAACAGGTGTGGAAGCAAATACTATTCATACTTTTAAGACTAGGTATGATAGGGAAATGGGACAGGAGTCATTGCTGTAAAACAACCGATAGCTGGAAAGGCGGGATCCAAGAGTCAATGCTCGATCCTACAAGCACAGATAGGTAAGTACAGATAGGTAAGTACACACCCCACAAAGACATTAGAAAGAATTTTTTCAGTGTCAGAGTAGTTAGTAAATGAAATGCATAAGGCAGTGATGTGGTGGAGGCTGACTCCATACACAGTTTCAAATGTAGATATGATAAGAGCCCAATAGGCTCAGGAACCTGTACACCAGTTGATTGACATTTGAGAGGCGGGACCAAAGAGCCAGAGCACCTCAACCCCCGCAAGCACAGCTAGGCGACTACACGCGCTCGCGATTGCTTTGTGTGTGACATTCCCGCCAGGCTCAGCAATGGGGTACACTGGAGTAAGACCTAAGCACCTCAAGGAGATGACAAACCCAGTTCTCTGCGAGGTTACCGAGACACTACTGTCAGAGGTCACGATGTTTGTCAACAACTGCCTCTCTGGGCTGATCCCAGACATTAATAAACTTTTTCCTCCCAGCATCCCACTGTGTCCTTAAGAAGAATCTTAAGGTAGAGTCAGACCCATTGCCGTGGGTAACACTTTGGCGCCTCGTTGCCAGGGCAGCTGTGAAACGTGAACGGAAACTGCTGCAGTGCTTCGACCCTGAACGGCCTGAAGAGGCTAGGCTACTTCAAAAGCTGAACGGCCTGAAGAGGACTATAGAAAGAATAGGCGTTTTAGATGCACATGATGCTTTGTATCTCCTTACAAGGTGCCTGCTATTGCCCAGGCTTACCTATTTCTTAATCTGTGCTCCCTCTTGATAGCTCAAAATTAACAGAATATGACAAACTCCTAAAAACAATAGCCATGAAAAGTGTTAAACCTGCCTCTTAAAGACGACCATTGGGACCAAGCAAGTAACGCTCCCAGTTTGACTTAGTGGCATTGGTATATACGAAAGACAACACTGATAGCATTGCCTGCATTCTTATCCTCGACCAGTGCTACGAGTGAACTAGTGAGAGATCCTAGCAGTGTACCTAAGAGACACTGCTGAGATTTATGATCCCAAATTCACTGAAGGAGCTGGCCAGTGGGACACTTGCAAACTCGTAACCGCACCCAACTTTCCCAAATGATAATGATAATAATAATAATAATAATAATAATAATAATAATAATAATAATAATTCTTTGTCGGGGGGGGGGGGGCAGGAAGCCATAGTGTATTCATACACGTTAGGCTTATATCGAGGTTCCCCCCTCCCCCAGTTCGAATTACTGACCCAGCCCAGAATGCAACCCAACAACTAGCTACTCTAAGTTGCAGTTAGAGCTTGCAAATCACTTGGCCTGCAAATGACTTCAAGCAGGCCAAATGGGATAACCCCATAATTGAGAACATTGCTATATCAATGCTGGGGCAGCTTCCTCGCTGTGCAACCCCCCCCCCCCCCGCCCCATGCTGGAGGACTTTCTGTTGGCTATTCCTAATTCCGCCTTGGGCACCTGCCTTGACCACTGGGACCTAAGTATTAGTGTTGCCCTGCGTCTTTCCGCCCGTCTCCACCAAACACTGGTACATCTGCAGTTATGCGTCGGTAGCCCAATACGGAAGCCATGATTTCCATGATCTTTCTTGGTGACAGGTGTACATGATACTTGAATGGTGGGGTACAGAAATCGAGGAATATCAGAGACAGGTAGATTGCACTTAAAAGGAATGTTGAGTTTAATGAGATTGTAGGCATTTTTGCTCAGCCATTTATCATAAAAGAATTGAGTTGGTATGTCCGCACCAGTCAATAGGGCATTAACAGCATTAAATAATTTGTCTCTGAGCAATGCAGGAAATGTAGGGTCTCTCATGACTTTAAGGCAAAAGGTCGTGTTGACTTGCATGATTCTCTCTAGTATGGCTGGAAGCTTCAGTTCTTCCCTCATGTTGATGATTCTTGTGCATCTTGGGGCTCCGAGAATTATCCTCATGGCTTCATTCTGTACTACAAGTTATTACGACTAAAACTCTTCAGATTCCCATTTTGATAATCATCAATATTCGGTTACTATTTTTACAATTCAATTTGGAGAATGTCTCGAAGACAATTTCTTCCTAGTTGTTTCATGCAATAAAAAGTTATTTACGTTACAAAGGAGAAAACATATACGAGTTGAAGATGCTAAGTGGTCAACACACACATTTTAAACTGCATGAATTAAATAACTCCGTGTCAAAGGGCACCAAATATCATAAAATATCAAATTTAATATTGTGATACCATTTAGTCACATTGGGAGGCAAAATCTTTGGGAAGTTCAACATTTTAAAGAAAAATTCTCTAATATTCTATTTATGACTTTCTAATCTACTATAAATTTTTATTTTTGACAATATATGCTTCAAGCCCTGACTCATAGATGATTATTAATAACTCGAATGAAAATAATAATAAAAAACACGGGAAACCTACGCAGATTATTCAAAGAACAATAGAAGCGATGATTCAAAGAACAAGGAAAACCAAAGCAGATGATTCAGGCATATTACATTAAAACAACAATTTTAGTCATTCAAGAATTATTACCTTAAATTATTTACAAGTTTACATCTCAATATTATATATATATATATATATATATATATATATATATATATATATATATATATATAACACCATATATATATATATATATATATATATATATAATATATATATATATATATATATATAATATATATATATATATATAACCTCCAACGTTATTTTAGCCATGAAAGTTTTAGGCATAAAGATGTAATTATAACGGGCAAATTTTAGACATTTGCCTAAGATTTTTAGGAAATATGTCATAATGGATGGATTATTGGGGCAATTCTTGGAAATTTGTGGAGGAATTATTCAAATATTCTTGGATTATTTTATATTTATGTGCATAATGGAGCAATATGTGAAAATTATTCCAAAGTCGTCGATTTCTCTAAGGCCAAAGGTAATAGTGGTAGCCTAGCCCAGGGGTGGTGGATAGCCTAGCCCAGGGGTGGTGGTTTCCTAGCCCAGGGGTGGTGGTTAGCCTAGCCCAGGGGTGGTGGTTAGCTAGCCCAGGTGGTGGTAGCCTAGCCCAGGGGTGGTGGTTAGCCTAGCCCAGGGATGGTGGTTAGCCTAGCCCAGGGGTGGTGGTAGCCTAGCCCAGGGGTGGTGGTAGCCTAGCCCAGGGTGTGGTAGCCTAGCCCGGGGTGGTGTTAGCCTAGCCCAGGGTGGTGGTTAGCATAGCCCAGGGTGGTGTAGCCTAGCCAGGGTGGTGGTAGCCTAGCCCAGGGGTGGTGGTAGCCTAGCCCAGGGGTGGTGGTAGCCTAGCCCAGGGTGGTGGTAGCCTAGCCCAGGGGCGGTGGTAGCCTAGCCCAGGGGTGGTGGTTAGCCTAGCCCAGGGGTGGTGGTAGCCTAGCCCAGGGTGGTGGTTAGCCTAGCCCAGGGTGGTGGTAGCCTAGCCCAGGGGCGGTGGTAGCCTAGCCCAGGGGTGGTGGTTAGCCTAGCCCAGGGGTGGTGGTAGCCTAGCCCAGGGGTGGTGGTATCTGGTGCCCAGAGCCTCGATTCTCTGGTTGATAACCCTGTCCCACAGTATATAATCCCCAGATGAGATATATATGTGTAATATAGGAACAGTTCATACAAGTATATATAGAACAACTCGATAAATAATATGTATGAACTATCGACAAATAATAATAATTAAACAAAGAGCCTTAAACAGAACAACATGTGTGGCATCGGAGTGTGGTATATATGCTACTCAGTATTCATCTATAGACATCCATATATGGTGAAACACATGTGAAGAACCTCTCACACACTCACAGCTCCCTGACAAGAGGGAGCCAGCTTAGCTTAGCGCCAACCCCACACATCGTGTCAGCAAGGCGGACAGCCCGCCTGCTTTCATACCTCCACTGTACTTCCCACTTCTATACTTCCCTTCACCTATGCCTCTCCTTCCTCTTTACTCCCAAAAAAAAAAAAAAAAGGGTGGTAGCCTAGCCCAGGGCGGTGGTAGCCTAGCCCAGGGTGGTGGTTAGCCTAGCCCAGGGGTGGTGGTAGCCTAGCCCAGGGGTGGTGGTAGCCTAGCCCAGGGGTGGTGGTAGCCTAGCCCAGGGTGGTTAGCCTAGCCCAGGGTGGTGGTAGCCTAGCCCAGCGGTGGTGTTACCATAAATTTGTTGCAACATTAAATGGGAAGGAACGGTTCAACAGACGAGGGAATTAAAGTTTCCTCTGTTAAATTTTTGAGCGTGTGTGTAATTATCTAGTTATATATGCAGGGGGATGGATGAGCTACGGCTCTTGGGTCCCACTTCTCCTCACAGCTCACCCCATTTGTTACCCACACAGCTCTGCTCCCCACAGTTCATGCTGAAGCGTAACCCAACCATGTTTTCCTCAGAACACGCTCCACCAATCAAATTGCAGCCAGGTTCGTCCCCATTACTTTAAGGTCAAGAGTCATCAACCATTTACGAAACTTGTACATCTTTCCTCAATCATGGCAATTTCGTTTACATATATGAAACTGGTTATTGTTGTTTTTATAACAATAAAACCTTGGGTTGTGAAGTTTCCACGTTTGTAAACTATTTAATAAATGTAAACAAAGCCATTATTTTAAGGGAAAGATGAACATGTTTCGCAAATGGTTGCGTAAATGTTTGACGAATTTGGGAGTTGTTCTACTCTAACTTGGTGCAACTAGCTGCTGGTGCTTGTGGGGCGGCCCGCAGGCCCACACACACCCACTACAACCCGGTTGGTCCAGTATATCCTGTTTAATGTACACTGTATACTCCCACCGTGTCAAACAACAAATGTATTTTAAATTATTTAGTATATGATATCCTGCCCAAATAATTCAGCGAGTTGTCCAAAAAATCAACTTATCTGACTTTACCCGAGGATCTGAATTTGAAGAATTTATCTGAATTTGCGTGTGTTAGGCTTAGGATCGCGTGTTTAAGCTTTAGCTGCGTATGTTAGGTTTGTATTGCTTGTTTAGGCCTAGGATAGATTTTTGTTAGGTTGTTAAGCTGCTTCAGTTTCTTACATCCTTTTGAAGGATAGGTAGCTGATCCGGTAGCTAAGGGACAGCGCGCAGACTCGTAGTCCTGTAGCTCGGGTTCGATTCCCGGACCAGGCAGAAACAAATGGGAAAAGTTTTTTCACTCTGATGCCCCTGTAACCTAGCAGTAAATAGGTACCTGGGAGTTAAACAGCTGTTACGGAGCTGCTTCCTGGGTGGGTGGGTGTATGGGAGAGAAAAAAATAGTAGTAACAGCTGATTGATAATTGAGAGGCGGGCCGAAAGAGCAGAGCTCAACCCCCGCAAGCACAAACTGGTGAATACACAATTCCTCCATGCTCTGTCAACCAAATGTTCTACCTCTACGCTCTTTATTACACACAATCGTTGTACAGTTCACTAAGGCGCTTCTANTTGCAGGTAGTGATCATGTCTCCCCGAGCTCTCCTGTCTTCAGCAATGTGAGGTGTATTTCACGCAGCTTTTCCTCGTAACTCATGACTCTTAGTTCTTGGACTAGCCTAGTGGAATAACTTTGAACTTTTTCTAGCTTAGTCCTGTGCTTAACAAGGTTCGGGGTCCATGCTGGGGCCGCATACTCCAGGATTGATCTTACAGGATTGTGTAATTACCTAAGTGTATGAGAGCTACGCTCGTGGTGTCCCGTCTTCCCTGCACGCTATCATATAACGCTTTGAAATGACTGACGGTTTTGGCCTCCACCATCTTCTCACTCAACTTGTTCCAACCGTATACCACTCTGTTTGCCAAAGTGAATTTTCTTATATTTCTTTGGCATGTGTGTGTGCGCGCGCGCGCGTGTAAATCACGAAGAAATTCACACGTGATGAAGAATGTGACTGTCAGACCACGAAGAAAGGATTAAGACAGGAATTTCCTTAAGTACTTTCGTATTTAATAATACATATTTTACTTAAGTAATTACTTAAGGAAATTCCTGTCTTAAGCCTTCCTTCGTGGACTGACATTGTCACATTGTTCATCACGTGTTAATTTCTTCATGATTTACACACACATTTTAGTTTATATATACACACATTATTATTATTATATATATATATATATATATATATATATATATATATATATATATATATATAATTATATGCGTGTGTGTATAATGCGCGTGTGTACACTCCCCTTATTGTGCTTTCGGAGGTTTGAGTGGTTGTGTGTGTGGTAGCGGGGTTGTAATTTGAACATTAAACACGACTCATTGCAGGATTATTACAGGATTGGTAACGAGATTGTACTCCTTATGTAACCAATCCTGTAACCAAAGTCAATTGTCACAGGTTGAGGAGCTCCTTGGTTTTCGGGCAGGCACCAAGAATGCCGTGACATGGGGTTTCCCCTCTGTATTGCCACACTAAGACTTTGTAAAAGTCACTTGGCAGCTCTTAGGTCTGTTGTTGTTTTTGTTTCAATAAGCCTCGAACCCAGATCTTTGAGAAAACTAGGCACTGACAAGTCTTCATTGATTCCCCTATAGGCATCAATACAACACAGTATTCAGTATAACCTAGATCACAAATGCAGAAATTCACTGCCATTGGGAAGATTTCAGAGGCATGCTTGTTGTTGACATGGAGGACGCTTATAGAAAATCCCCTGCATGGGGAGCCATCAATGCTGCCGGGGGGGTGGGGAGTTTTCACAATGTGATATTGCAATATTGAGAAACAATGATGTAGCTCCTTTATCTACAATGGGGGTCTATATGCACTTGCCTATCAGTGTTTACTTGTGAGTAATCACAGGGAAGATCTAGCTCTTTATGCCTCACACTCTAGCCATGTGTGCTATGTACTCACAGGCGTTTACGAGAATGAATTCAGGTCCCTGCACACTCAACCAGTAAAATAATACCCAAGTTTCTACAGTCCGTTGAGTGAAAGTACTTTCATGATATCAGACTCTATTAAGAGGTCAGACTCAATTGATTCAAAATACATTTAGTTATTAAATTAATTAAATTGCTATTAGGAATTATAAAATAATAATACAATTATTGAAATGTTTTATTTTAAATTTATTTACTAAATATTTACTTATTTACTTAATTTAATATTTACTAAAATTAACATTTAAATATTCAAATTAAAATTTGTATTCAATAATTCAATTTGTAATCTGATTTTTTTAATATTAAATATATTAATATTCAAAAAAATATTTGAATATATAAATCATATTAAAATATTTACAAAAAATTTTTTTTTGTAAAAAAAATATTTTAAATAAATTACATTTGTATTTAAAATTCAGTTTATTATAATATATTAAAAAATATTTGTATTAATTCAATCTATATTTGAAATAAAACATTGCAACGTGTTTCACATTAATACTTTTATAATAAAATAATTATATTTGTATAATATAATAAACTATAATTAAAGAGTTACAATATTACTTTGGTTCTCCGATATCAATAAGATATTTGGTAATATTTTAAAATAAACCTTCTCCTTTGGGTTACAATATATACTTTTTTTTAGGTTATAACAAATTATGTGTTGTTATACAGTACTACAAATATGATAAGGACTATATAATTGGGTATTTTTAATTAAATTTTTTTTATACATATTAGTATGATTCTTTGAATTTTATTTTGCCAAAATATTAATAGTTATTATAAATGTCATATTTTAGTAACACAAAGAATATGTTTTGGCAATACTAATAACATGTTCTTGGCAACATTAATAACATGTTTTTGGCAAAGACATTAGCATGTTTTTGGCAATAATAGTATGTTTTTTCAACAATAAATAGCATTTTTGGGGGACAGTAATAGCAGTGTTTTGGCAAGATCAATAGCATGTTTTTGGTAACAGTAATATTATGATTTGGCAACAATAATAGCATCTTTTTGGCAACAACAATAATATTTTTTTGACAACAATAACATGTTTTTGACAATAATAATAGCATGATTTTGACAACAATAATAGCATGTTTTTGACAACAATAATAGCATGTTTTTGATAACAATATCAACATGTATTTTGTAACAGTAATATCTTTTGCCAACATCAATATCATGTTTTGGAAACAATAATAGAATGCTCTTGGCAACACCAATATCTTGATTTTGGCAACACCCATAGTATGTTTTGGCAACTGCTATAGCATGTTTTAGCAACACCAATAGCATGTTCTTGGCAACAGTAATAGCATGTTTTTAGCAACACGTATAGCATGTTTTAGCAACAGTTGTAGCATGTTTTGGCAACAGCTATAGCATGTTTTTGGCAACACCAATAGCATGTTTTAGGCAACACCCATAGCATGTTTTGGCAACACCCATAGCATGTTTTTGACAACACCCATAGCATGTTTTTGGCAACACCCATAGCATGTTTTGGCAATAAAAATAGCATGTTTTTGGCAACACTCATAGCATGTTTTTGGAGATGCATTATCAATTATACTGAATTTCGACTATTGACAGAGAATTATGAAAACAGGCGGGCTGTCCGCCTTGCTGACACGATGTGTGGGTGTTGGCAGCTAAGCTAAGCTGGCTCCTTGTCAGGGAGCTGAGAGTGTATGAGAGGTCTTCACATATATTTCAGCATATATGGATGTCTATAGATTACTGTTATCTATTCATTCTATATTCATATATTATATATTCATACATTTATTCATTCTATTATTCTATTCTATTCTATTCTATAAACGACCTTGTTCCATCGAAGAACATTCTACATTTTGTTGAATTACCATCCCATTTAGTCTTTTTCACTTGATTATGATTATACCATGATTATTGTGATGTTAATGTGATTATTATGTGATGATTAAATGCTTGTGGTGTTTAGTGTGTGATGAATATGGTTAATATGTGAATGTGCTAACTATTGATTGTGTGATTATGAAGTAATGTGTGATTAGTGATGGCTAATATATGATGGTTAATATAATGTGTATGATTGTGAGATTGTGATTAATGTCCTATTATTATATGATTAATATGTGATTGTGATGACAATGTCAATGTTATGATTAATTATGAGTGTGATTAGTATGCAATAGTTAATATGTAATAATATATGATTAATGTGATTGTGATTATATTATTAATGTGATGAGTTATATGGAGGTGATAATGTGATGATTATGACAGCAGGGTGATGATGATGATGTCAACGGTGGTCATAATGACAATAAGAGGAAATGTGATGATAATGATAACACATTTGTGATGGCTCCGATGTAATGATGAATTATGATAATGATTAAGATATCGACAATAATGATGACCGACAATATGATTGTAATGAACATAATGAAAATGGTGATAGCGATAATGCTGCTAGCAATGATTATAATGGTGATAATTACAATAATTACAACTGATAACGATAATAGTGATATTTTACAACAATAATAAAAATGGTGGTTATAATTATATTCATTTGAATGCTAGTGATAATTATTGTGATAACGTTGGCAATAATAGCAATGGCAATGAATGGTGATGGTGATATTGGTAATTACAGTGGTGATAATGGTCATAAATAATGATGGTGGTGATGGTAATAATTGTGACACTGAAGGTGAAAATTTTTATGGAAACTATGTTGATATTGAAAAATTCACGTCGCCACCTTGGCAACGCTGTGGAATGAGGACCCTTGCCACCTTGACAACTCTGAGTGGGAGATCGCGGACCCGTGGCAACATGGGATAAATTTCCGTTCTTCCGCGTCGCATTTTAACGGAATCTACCAGTCCGGCAAGAATACGACGTTCTGGTACAAATTAAAGCATCGTAATAGTTCCGCTTTCTATGCATCGACGAGATGAGGATAGCTGTGTGGGTCCCCAGCCCACCCAGGCCACCTCCACCCCACCCAGGTCACCCCCAGGTCACCCCCAGCCCACCCAGGTCACCCCCAGCCCACCCAGCTCATCCCAGCCCACCCAGGCCACCCCAGCCCACCCTCAGCCCACCCAGGTCATCCCCAGGCCACCCAGGTCACCCCCAGCCCACCCAGGTCACCCCCAGCCCACCCAGGTTACCCCCAGCCCACCCAGGTTACCCCAGCCCACCCAGGTCACCCCAGCCCACCCAGGTCACCCCAGCCCACCCAGGTCGATGACCGGTAGAACTGGTCGATGACCGGGCCGCGGGGACGATAAGCCCCGGAAGCACCTCAAGGTAGGTCACCCAGCCCACCCACCCCCCCAGGCCACCCAGGTCACCCCAGCCCACCCAGGTCACCCCAGCCCACCCAGGTCACCCCAGCCCACCCAGGCCACCCAGGCCACCCCAGCCGATCAGTGACAGTTCCTGATTGTTATTGTTGCTGCTTTAGATTCTGCTACTCTGAACAAAAGTTACAAGCAGCACTACGGGCTACTTTTGCGGTGGAGAGGGGGGGGAAGTAAAGATGGAGAGGCATAGGTGATGAGAAGTTTAGAAATGAGAAATATTTAAAAAGCAGGCGGGCTGTCCGCCTTGCTGACACGGTGTGTGGGTGTTGGCTATGGTGAGCCCGTAGTGGACTTTTAGTTGATGACTAGGTCACCCGGGTTCGATCCCGGGCGTCGGCGAGAAACAATGGGCAGAGTTTCTTTCACCCTATGCCCCTGTTACCTAGCAGTATATAGGTACCTGGGTGTTAGTCAGCTGTCACGGGCTGCTTCCTGGGGGGCTGGAGGCCTGGTCGAGGACCGGGCCACGGGGACACTAAAGCCCCGAAGGTGATCATCTCAAGATAACCTCAAGATAACCCCTGATCGTGGAGAGGTTAGCCATCAGTCCTGCCATCACACACACGTCTCATATATGACTGTGTTATTGTTGCTGTGTTCACTCGGCTTCTTTCTCCCTTAACATCCCTTCTCCTCCCTTTTTTTCCTATCCACATTCTCTACCTTTCTTCACCAAATTCTCCGTTTCCCCTCTCACACCACTCTAGAACTTATTTTTCTCTTCCCTTCTCTCCCCTTCCCTCTCCCTTCAACCTCCCAACTCTCCTTCCCTCTATCCCTCCTTCCCCATCTGTTCTCTATCCCAGAAAATGTAGAACTGTGATCTGAATTATTTCATTTTTTTACTCGAGATTCCAGGTAAAATATTCGAAAAAAAAATCCTGAGCCACAGACTGGTGAAGCACAAGGAAGGCAGTACATCAGACCACACGGGTCCCTCAGAGGGGCCCGTACAGCTGTAGCTCTCATCTATGAACATATAGTCTATTCCACGACGGAAAACAATATAGTAATGTAATGCTCGGAGATGTCTCGAAAGCTGTCGACAAGGTCTGGCACAACGGCAAAAGAATACAAGATATCTGAACTAGATCTTCCTCAGAGATAGGCTGCCACGCCATGCTATAGACAACTGAACAACCCAGCTCACTATTGGCAGCTACTTGGGTGACGCAACAGCACTGACAAGTGGAGTGCTACAAGGAAGCTGCCTCTCACCCACTTTTTTCAACATATTCACTACTGACCTGTTCCTCGCCATCATGGAGAATATATCGCTTATGCGGATAACGTCACTCAAATAATCTGACCAACAAAATCAAGACAGTAAAGTAAGTCATATACTACTCTGAGAAGCAATGGCAAATCAGTACTAACAAAATTTCCAAATAATACGCGTTGTCAAACTAAATCCAGAGTCCATTGCCTTCGACAACCCCCAATACAATATGAATGTAGGTAGAATACGCGAACTCAAAATCAATAGAACAGGAATCACTCTTAAATGACAAAATAAACAAAGCAAAAAAACACCTTAGGCAAACTGATCGAGGACCGGGCCGCGGGAGACAATAGAAACCCCCACATCCAGGTCCACTACATGCCCTAATGAAAAGCAACTGACAAAAATTACAAGCAGTTTAAAAAGAGACATAAGAAAAGCAGGAAAACCCCGTCCATCGTATGACCAGACAATTCAGAAACTCCATGAACTCCTGAACGTACAACCACTAAACATCAGTCTAAAGCACCAAGCCATCAGGGTGTGGACCACCATCAAAATGTCAGAGGACCCAATGGTAGAAAGATTACTCCAAGACGAGACGTCCCGCTCCCACAGCTGGTGGCCCAAGATGAGACGCCCCGCTCCCACAGCTGGTGGCCCAAGATGAGACGACCCGCTCCCACAGCTGGTGGCCCAAGATGAGACGCCCCGCTCCCACAGCTGGTGGCCCAAGATGAGACGCCCCGCTCCCACAGCTGGTGGCCCAAGACGAGACGCCCCGCTCCCACAGCTGGTGGCCCAAGATGAGACGCCCCGCTCCCACAGCTGGTGGCCCAAGACGAGACGCCCCGCTCCCACAGCTGGTGGCCCAAGACGAGACGCCCCGCTCCCACAGCTGGTGGCCCAAGAGCCTCGATTTACTAGACGAATACCCAACCCCACAGTACATAATTCCCAGATGAAATACTGGCCACAAATCCCTCACCCAATAATTCAAACAAAATTGTATATATTATATATATATATAGGGGTGATCCTGGACGGCATGGGTTCGAATCCTGGCCGGATCAAACACGGTTCTTAATGATGTATGGCTTGCGCGTTCATGCAGCTTTCTCACATTCGTAAAACTCAGCGCGGCCCGTGCATGTGCCAGAATTTGATAAAAACTGTACCCAAATGGATCCATGCGTGTCGTCGACAAAAAAATATCGACATATATATATATATATATATATATATATATATATATATATATATATATATATATATATATATATATACACAAGAATGAGTATTTTAATGCTACTCAGTATTCCTCTATATATTCCCATTTATGTTAAAACACGTGTGAGGAACCTTACGATTACTCACAGCTCTGTCAAGGGAGAGCAACCTTAGCTTAGCTACCCAGCGCACACATTGTGTCAGCAAGGCGGACAGCCCGCCCCATAACTTGTGGCCTGATTTTTATGCAACTTTTTCCGTCGCCCATACCTATCCATTTTCTTTATTCCCCACACCAAAAAAAATCTGTTGCACGGATTAATGGTGGAAATAGGAATAATAATACAAAAACTACAGAAACATTTAATTTTTTTTTTAGATCTTGAAAATTGCAGGAGTTGCTATAGATGCCGTTATTTCTTAAATTGTGGCACTGAGGCCTACCCCGACTGACCTACGGTATTCCCACAACCGCCATGATTCATCCTGGAAGGTTGGGCGAGGCTAGCCCCGAGCGTCTGGCCTCCACCATCGGACACACTCTTAGTTATCTCTCACATGGCGTAGAAATTCGAGGCTGTCGCTACCCATATGACGCACCTTCAGAACATAAGAAGTTAGGCCCCAGATGATACTGCACATTACTACACAGTATTGAGTAACATCACTGCGCATGCAAGTGAACAACCCATCTTCCAAAATTGTTAGTACTTATCGCAGCTATTTAATCAAATGTACAAAAATGGACTGTTGCAGCCTAACAAAACACATTATAGTCGATGCATTTTGTACAAGGCTTGAAAAAAAGCCAAAGTAAAAATTAAACGTTCTTGGACGTAGTATAACATATTATATATATATATATATATATATATATATATATATAAGCCTAAGGTAACGCATATCAGAAATAGCATCAACCATTTAGCCCTTGGACAAGTTAATGTCTTTAGTCATACCAGTTTTATGGCATTCCATTTGGAGTAATGCAGCCAGCCCGGCCTCCTGAGGTTTACCAACATCAAGAAACTGTCGTACTAAAGTGCGACAGTTTATCATACTAAAGTTGCCCCTTAACCTACCAGAGGACCCAAAACAGGAAACGGGACAGCATGTCAATTTCGCGAGCCGCCGCCACCATTTTCTAGTACAGTATGACAATTTTTGGCCTTCGTATAGGTATATGTCGGTATACCTATACAAAGGTATAGTATACTATACGAAAGTATACGTCAAAATGCGACGCTGTATTAGGAGACGGGTTGATGCAGCAGCACGCGACGAACTTTTGGAGAGCCAACATTCCATTTATGATCTCTTAATCTTTCTCTAAGCGTTTACCTTGCTCATAATCATTAATCATTAACAATCATTAACAATATCAATGAAGGTAGTTTACCTTGCGTTGGTTTCGGGAATCAACGTCCCCGCGGCCCGGTCTCTGACCAGGTTTCCTGTTTGCAGCTGAATAATAAAGGTAAAGAATATTAATCCGTATTACATTTGAAGATATTGGATACTACTGTTGAGGACACGAGACCGTGGGGCTGGTTGGTCCCCCCCCCCCCCCCCCCCCCCCCGGGCAAGGACGACATGCCTGCCCTTCTCTCCCTTAATGCGTCACATTCGTACTGGAACCGACCAACCCGTAAAATAATGCGACGTATTAGTAAAAAAAAAATCACACACCGTAATATTGACGTATTCTAATGCCTCGGCCTCAGTAGGTGAAGTGGGTTGTTTGGGTTCGTACGGTTCTGGCTAAGGGGAAACGTTACAATTTTTTACGGAGTGATAAATTTAAAGAACTTTTTTGTTTATTATATCACTTAATGCCATTAAATTGTGAACAATTATTCATTTATTTCATTCAGCATCATGACAAAGTTGGCCTTGACTTTTTTATATACAATTTATAATCATTTATTATAATAATCACTGCTAGGCTCTTAATGTCTAGGTAGTACAGTTGGGTTCGTTCTCGACTCATAATTGGAAATCCCGATTTTCATCCCCGGGCGGGACGGAAACGGTTGGGCACGTTTTCTATCATCTGCTGCCTCTGTTCACCTAGCAGTATGTAGGTACCTGGGAGTTAGTCAACTGTTATAGGTTTATTCTGAGGAGGGTCATTAGTTCGACCTTGACGTGACCTCGATACAAGTGTAACGTGTATTATGTATGTGAGTATATTATAATTACGCACGCGCGCGCGCACACACACACACACACACACACACACACACACACACCACACACACACACACACACACACACACACACACACCACACACACACACACATCATGCCTAACAAACCTTTTAGAATTCTATGATAAAGTAACAAGGATAAGGCAGGACAGAGAAGGCTGGGCAGACTGCATATTCTTGACTGCCAAAAGGCCTTTGATACAGTACCGCACATGAGACTGCTATACAAACTTGAGAGGCAGGCAGGAGTAAGCGGAAAGGCCCTAGAATGGGTGAAGAACTACCTAACAGGAAGGAGCCAGAGGGTAATGGTAAGGGGCGAGAAGTCGGACTGGAGAACAGTAACAAGTGGAGTACCTCAAGGATCGGTGCTGGGACCAATCCTCTTTCTAATTTACGTAAATGACATGTTTACAGGAGTGGAGTCATACATGTCAATGTTTGCGGATGACGCAAAATTAATGAGAAGAGTTGTGACAGACGAGGATTGTAGGATCCTCCAAGAGGACTTAAACAGGTTGCAGAGATGGTCAGGGAAATGGCTACTGGAGTTTAACACCAGTAAATGTAAAGTTATGGAAATGGGATCAGGTGATAGGAGACCAAAGGGACAGTACACAATGAAGGGGAACAGCCTACCTGTAACGATTCGAGAAAGAGATCTGGGAGTGGATGTGACACCTAATCTAACTCCTGAGGCACATATAAATAGGATAACGACAGCAGCGTACTCTACACTGGCGAAAATTAGAACTTCATTCAGAAACCTAAATGAGGAGGCTTTTAGGGCGCTTTACACTGCATACGTGAGACCCGTCTTAGAGTATGCCGCGCCATCATGGAGCCCCCACCTGAAGAAACACATAAGGAAACTGGAGAAGGTTCAGAGGTTTGCGACGAGGCTTGTCCCAGAGTTACGAGGGAAGGGATATGAAGAGCGACTGAAGGAACTGAACCTTACGACACTAGAGAAAAGAAGGGAGAGAGGAGATATGATAGGGACATATAAAATACTCAGGGGAATTGACAAAGTGGAAATAGATGAAATGTTCACACGTAATAATAACAGAACGAGGGGACATGGGTGGAAACTGGAAACTCAGATGAGTCACAGAGATGTTAGGAAGTTTTCTTTTAGCGTGAGAGTAGTGGAAAAATGGAATGCACTTGGGGAACAGGTTGTGGAAGCAAATACTATTCATACTTTTAAGACTAGGTATGATAGGGAAATGGGACAGGAGTCATTGCTGTAAACAACCGATAGCTGGAAAGGCGGGATCCAAGAGTCAATGCTCGATCCTGCAAGCACAGATAGGTAAGTACAGATAGGTAAGTACACACACCACAAAGACATTAGAAAGAATTTTTCAGTGTCAGAGTAGTTAGTAAATGAAATGCATAAGGCAGTGATGTGGTGGAGGCTGACTCCATACACAGTTTCAAATGTAGATATGATAAGAGCCCAATAGGCTCAGGAACCTGTACACCAGTTGATTGACATTTGAGAGGCGGGACCAAAGAGCCAGAGCACCTCAACCCCCGCAAGCACAGCTAGGCGACTACACGCGCTCGCGATTGCTTTGTGTGTGACATTCCCGCCAGGCTCAGCAATGGGGTACACTGGAGTAAGACCTAAGCACCTCAAGGAGATGACAAACCCAGTTCTCTGCGAGGTTACCGAGACACTACTGTCAGAGGTCACGATGTTTGTCAACAACTGCCTCTCTGGGCTGATCCCAGACATTAATAAACTTTTTCCTCCCAGCATCCCACTGTGTCCTTAAGAAGAATCTTAAGGTAGAGTCAGACCATTGCCGTGGGTAACACTTTGGCGCCTCGTTGCCAGGGCAGCTGTGAAACGTGAACGGAAACTGCTGCAGTGCTTCGACGCTGAACGGCCTGAAGAGGCTAGGCTACTTCAAAAGCTGAACGGCCTGAAGAGGACTATAGAAAGAATAGGCGTTTTAGATGCACATGATGCTTTGTATCTCCTTACAAGGTGCCTGCCATTGCCCAGGCTTACCTATTTCTAATCTGTGCTCCCTCTTGATAGCTCAAAATTAACAGAATATGACAAACTCCTAAAAACAATAGCCATGAAAGTGTTAAACCCGCCTCTTAAAGACGACCATTGGGACCAAGCAAGTAACGTTCCCAGTTTGACTTAGTGGCATTGGTATATACGAAAGACAACACTGATAGCATTGCCTGCATTCTTATCCTCGACCAGTGCTACGAGTGAACTAGTGAGAGATCCTAGCAGTGTACCTAAGAGACACTGCTGAGATTTATGATCCCAAATTCACTGAAGGAGCTGGCCAGTGGGACACTTGCAAACTCGTAACCGCACCCAACTTTCCCAAATATAATAATAATAATAATAATATAATAATAATAATAATAATAATAATAATAATAATAATAATTCGGGGGGGGCAGGAAGCCATAGTGTATTTACACGTTAGGCTTATATCGAGGTCCCCCCCTCCCCCGGGTCGAATTACTGACCCCGCCCGGAATGCAACCCAACAACTAGCTACTCTAAGTTGCAGTTAGAGCTTGCAAATCACTTGGCCTGCAAATGACTGCAAGCAGGCCAAGTGGGATAACCCCATAATTGAGAACATTGCTATATCAATGCTGGGGCAGCTTCCTCGCTGTGCAACCCCCCCCCCCCCCGCCCCATGCTGGGGACTTTCTGTTGGCTATTCCTAATTCCGCCTTGGGCACCTGCCTTGACCACTGGGACCTAAGTATTAGTGTTGCCCTGCGTCTTTCCGCCCGTCTCCACCAAACACACCGGTACATCTGCAGTTATGCGTCGGTAGCCCAATACGGAAGCCATGATTTCCATGATCTTTCTTGGTGACGGGTGTGTATGATACTTGAATGGTGGGGTACAGAAAAAGAGGAATATCAGAGACAGGTAGATTGCACTTAAAAGGAATGTTGAGTTTAATGAGATTGTAGGCATTTTTGCTCAGCCATTTATCATAGAATTGAGACATACCAACTCAAGAATTGAGTTGGTATGTCCGCACCAGTCAATAGGGCATTAACAGCATTAAATCATTTGTCTCTGAGCAATGCAGGAAATTTAGGGTCTCTCATGACTTTAAGGCAAAAGGTCGTGTTGACTTGCATGATTCTCTATAGTATGGCTGGAAGCTTCAGTTCTTCCCTCATGTTGATGATTCTTGTGCATCTTGGGGCTTCGAGAATTATCCTCATGGCTTCATTCTGTACTACAAGTTATTACGACTAAAACTCTTCAGATTCCCATTTTGATAATCATCAATAATCGGTTACTATTTTTACAATTCAATTTGGAGAATGTCTCGAAGACAATTTCTTCCTAGTTGTTTCATGCAATAAAAAGTTATTTACGTTACAAAGGAGAAAACATATACGAGTTGAAGATGCTAAGTGGTCAACACACATTTTAAACTGCATGAATTAAATAACTTCGTGTCAAAGGGCAGCAAATATCATAAAATATCAAATTTAATATTGTGATATCATTTAGTCACATTGGGAGGCAAAATCTCTGGGAAGTTCAACATTTTAAAGAAAAATTCTCTAATATTCTATTTATGACTTTCTAATCTACTATAAATTTTTATTTTTGACATGTCTAATAAGTTATTCTTTTAATATATGCTTCAAGCCCTGACTCATAGATGATTATTAATAACTCGAATGAAAATAATAATAAAAAACACGGGAAACCTACGCAGATGATTCAAAGAACAATAGAAGCGATGATTCAAAGAACAAGGAAAACCAAAGCAGATGATTCAGGCATATTACATTAAAACAACAATTTTAGTCATTCAAGAAATTATTACCTTAAATTATTTACAAGTTTACATCTCAATATATATATATATATTATATATATATATATATATATATGCACATAATTTTTATATGCACGTTATTTTAGCCATGAAAGTTTTAGGCATAAAGATGTAATTATAACGGGCAAATTTTAGACATTTGCCTAAGATTTTTAGGAAATATGTCATAATGGATGGATTATTGGGGCAATTCTTGGAAATTTGTGGAGGAATTATTCAAATATTCTTGGATTATTTTATATTTATGTGCATAATGGAGCAATATGTGAAAATTATTCCAAAGTCGTCGATTTCTCTAAGGCCAAAGGTAATAGTGGTAGCCTAGCCCAGGGGTGGTGGTTAGCCTAGCCCAGGGGTGGTGGTTAGCCTAGCCCAGGGGTGGTGGTAGCCTAGCCCAGGGGTGGTGGTTAGCCTAGCCCAGGGGTGGTGGTTAGCCTAGCCCAGGGGTGGTGGTAGCCTAGCCCAGGGGTGGTGGTAGCCTAGCCCAGGGGTGGTGGTAGCCTAGCCCAGGGGTGGTGGTTAGCCTAGCCCAGTGGTGGTGGTTAGCCTAGCCCAGGGGTGGTGGTTAGCCTAGCCCAGGGGTGGTGGTAGCCTAGCCCAGGGGTGGTGGTTAGCCTAGCCCAGGGATGGTGGTTAGCCTAGCCCAGGGGTGGTGGTTAGCCTAGCCCAGGGATGGTGGTTAGCCTAGCCCAGGGATGGTGGTAGCCTAGCCCAGGGGTGGTGGTAGCCTAGCCCAGGGGTGGTGGTAGCCTAGCCCAGGGGTGGTGGTAGCCTAGCCCAGGGGTGGTGGTTAGCCTAGCCCAGCGGTGGTGGTAGCCTAGCCCAGGGGTGGTGGTAGCCTAGCCCAGGGGTGGTGGTAGCCTAGCCCAGGGGTGGTGGTAGCCTAGCCCAGCGGTGGTGGTAGCCTAGCCCAGGGGTGGTGGTTAGCCTAGCCCAGCGGTGGTGGTAGCCTAGCCCAGCGGTGGTGGTAGCCTAGCCCAGCGGTGGTGGTTAGCCTAGCCCAGGGGTGGTGGTAGCCTAGCCCAGCGGTGGTGTTACCATAAATTTTGTTGCAACATTAAATGGGAAGGAACGGTTCAACAGACGAGGGAATTAAAGTTTCCTCTGTTAAACTTTTGAGTGTGTGTGTAATTACCTAGTTATATATGCAGGGGGATTGATGAGCTACGGCTCTTGGGTCCCATTTCTCCTCACAGCTCACCCCAGCTTTGTTCCCCCACAGCTCTGCTCCCCACAGCTCATGCTGAAGCGTAACCCAACCATGTTTTCCTCAGAACACACTCCACCAATCAAATTGCAGCTAGGTTCGTCCCCAGTTACTTTAAGGTCAAGAGTCATCAACCATTTACGAAACTTGTACATCTTTCCTCAATCATGGCAATTTCGTTTACATATATGAAACTGGTTATTGTTGTTTTATAACAATAATAACCTTGGGTTGTGAAGTTTCCACGTTTGTAAACTATTTAATAAATGTAAACAAAGCCATTATTTTAAGGGAAAGATAAACATGTTTCGCAAATGGTTACGTAAATGTTTGACGAATTCTGGTCCAGGAGTGGCTTATGGGAGTTGTTCTACTCTAACTTGGTGCAACTAGCTGCTGCTGCTGGTGCTTGTGGGGCGGCCCGCAGGCCCACACACACCCACTACAACCCGGTTGGTCCAGTATATCCTGTTTAATGTACACTGTATACTCCCACCGTGTCAAACAACAAATGTATTTTAAATTATTTAGTATATGATATCCTGCCCAAATAATTCAGCGAGTTGTCCAAAAAATCAACTTATCTGACTTTACCCGAGGATCTGAATTTGAAGAATTTATCTGAATTTGCGTGTGTTAGGCTTAGGATCGCGTGTTTAAGCTTTAGCCTGCGTATGTTAGGTTTTGTATTGCTTGTTTAGGCCTAGGATAGATTTTTGTTAGGGTTGTTAAGCTGCTTCAGTTTCTTACATCCTTTTGAAGGATAGGTAGCTGATCCGGTAGCTAAGTGGACAGCGCGCAGGACTCGTAGTCCTGTAGCTCGGGTTTGATTTCCGGACCAGGCAGAAACAAATGGGAAAAGTTTTTTCATTCTGATGCCCCTGTAACCTAGCAGTAAATAGGTACCTGGGAGTTAAACAGCTGTTACGGAGCTGCTTCCTGGGTGGGTGGGTGTATGGGAGAGAAAAAAAATAGTAGTAACAGCTGATTGATAGTTGAGAGGCGGGCCGAAAGAGCAGAGCTCAACCCCCGCAAGCACAACTAGGTGAATACACAATTCCTCCGTGCTCTGTCAACCAAATGTTCTACCTCTACGCTCTTTATTACACACAATCGTTGTACAGTTCACTAAGGCGCTTCTAGGAACATCCCGTGCTTAGGTTCGAACCTTAATCACGGCCCTTGTGGATTTGTTCATTTGATATATCACGTTACTGTGATTTGTGTGTGTATTGAAGTAAGGGCGTTGAAGTAAGAGAGCCCGGGTGCATGGGGGGATTGTGTGAAACCCCGACTGGGCTTGGGGATCCTAGTGAGGGCAGCAGCACTCCAGGTTGCAATTCTTTTGGCACAGTTGACTAAGGCGCTGCTGGGAACATCTCGTGCGTCGGTTCGAACCTTCATCACGGTCGTTGTGGATTTGTTCATTATTGAGTAACGTAAGATCAACGTTAAATCAACGATGATTCAATATTACATCAACGTAGTTTTCCCTTGACCAATGTTCCCAACTCCTGCCATGCCCCGCACACCTTACAAAAATGTCTGATGGCCGCACCCTAAAGAAAGTAACATCGCATTTGAAGTTGAAGTCGAATTTCAAATTTTTGATTCACAAAGTGAACCACATACAGTGCTGCCGGTGAACAAATTGAACTAAAAAAAAATAGCTTTTTAAATTGGCGCTTAAAATTTAAATATATATTGAGCACTTAGAATCAATCAATGATGAACATATGATTCATTTTATGATTTTAATATGATTATCATATGATTTTACATATGATGAACATATGTAAAATCAATCCCAATGATGAACATATGATTCAACGACTTCTTTGTTCTCTCATTTACGAGTTTGTCAAAAGATGGAACTTTCTTGCTGACTGCGATCCAAGTTTCCCTGTGGATTCAGGCGATCCCTAGTTTTTGTCTTGATTGATTTACAAGGATTTAATCCTTTTCACAATTATATTGTAAACTGAATATCGACACAGAGCTTTTCTACCAAGTCTTGGGAACATATCCCGTGTTGAACACCAAAGTCTTTCTTTCAAATTGCATTTCAATAGCTCGATTGCATTTCAATGACATTCAATTTCAATAGATTTGGCCGCAAATCAGTATGATCTTCTTTGAACTCTTCATCATCTGATATGTTCTCCAAATTATAGGAATACGGATTCATGAACCGTTCTTTTGAAATCTTCGATCAGGTCTCCAGCAGCAAAATGTCCATCAAATCTATTCTGACAGCAGTTCCAAATGACTCAATTTGTTCACGCACAGTGGGAAATATAGATCCAGCGTCATAAATTTCCTCTTCACTTGAAGAGATGGTTTGAGAGATAGCCTCTTTCCAGCCTTCGACGCCAGAGAGGTAGCTTTTCTTAGAAGGCATTCAAATTGTCACAAAGTTTGGAACATTTTTATTTTTCCTTTAAGAGAAACACTCAGCCGACATTTTCACTCGTATGAATGATCTAAGTGAACCAGCATTTGGTGATCTGGTTGGGGCAATGGAATCACAGGAATTCGCAATTCACACTAATCCAGAAAAACTTTGATGTCTTCACGCAGTTCAAAGAAGCGGATTAAAGCTTGTCCTCTTGACAACTAACGGACTCTGTAAGGGAGGACTCTGGGAGAAGCAAAACTTAATGCTCACGTCTCAAATCTTCACGACATAATTTTAGGACTCTATGGTTCAAAGCACGTCCCCTGATCCAGTTGATGATCTTCACAGAAATATCAAGGACTTCCTTCAAATTTGGAGGTAATTTTTTGTTTGTGCTAAAGCATGTCGATGAAGAAAATGGGTAACTCTGGCATCCTCCTTGTCACCAATACAGGAAATCCAGATTTGTTCCAAACACCGCATTAGTGTGTGCCAGTACACACACGACCAGTGACATACCTAAATGATGTTTAGCAAAGACGTCCTTTCACCAGATCTGGTTTCAGATCTTCACAAAAAATGAAATGTTCCTTCATATCATCATTGACATACCACACTAATGGTGATGAGTTGACTACAGATAGATTCATCAGTGACTCGTCCAAATGAATGGAGATTTTCAGAGGACTAGCTCTGACATCTGAAATGATTTAGACCAAAATATATTTTTTCAGATCACTGATTCGGTTGTGAATGACATGATTTGATAAGGGTACTAGTTCATTTTGTCCTGCTTCTTTGCGCAGGATAATTGTTGCCATTTCCAGTATACCTGGCGTGATGAGGTCTTCTCCAACTGTTAGAGCTTCTTGAATTTGCTCAGTTTACATGCCATTTGACACGAAGCAAGTATAAGTGTTTTTTCTACAGAAACAAAACCCAACTTTGGAAGAGTTCCTCCAGAATCAACACGAGCTCTTTAGAGTTGTCAGTGACCCAGCATCCTATCCTTCAACATCAGCTTGGCCAGGCTTGTTATCGAAGCTGATGTTTTAGGAAAATCAGCTTGAAGCTTAGATGGCTTCATATTTGAGTTGAAAAACACAACGCTACAAAGAATTGCAATTGGGGGTTTTGCAAGCCATTATTTTATGTTGTGCAAATGAAAGCAAAGCGCGTACAATGCTCTTTCCATTTTCTACTTTTTGACAGGAGGAAGAACTAATCTGCTAAACAGAGAAAAATATGAGCTAATTTACTTGAGCAATCAAGCCCATTTTGAATTTGTTTATATCCAAACAATGTAAACAAAATAATAAAATTCAGATTATAAACTAGTTAATATAGTTAAATGACATTTTTTAAGAAGTTGCCAAATAGCGCTCTTGCTTAGTGGAGGGAAAATTATACGTAATTATAATTTTATCGATAGCGTCAGGGAAGGGAAATTTCAGGAGAAAGCGCCAAGCCATTACGACTACATAGCACTGGGAAGGGGTCAGGATAATGTTTTGGGATGGGACGGGAAGGGAAAGGAATAGTGCCCAACCACTTGGACGGTCGGGGATTGAACGCCGACCTGCATGAAGCGAGACCGTCGCTCTACCGTCAAAGGAAACATTACTTGTGTCTACAGTCCTCAGTGGCCGCTGTACGGGTGGTGGAGGAGAATCTGTGTACATCAGGGAAGTGGCCCTTAGGCAGGAGTGCCATAAAGAACATAAATAGTGCCGCCTCCTTACCTTGCGGTTACCTAGCGATAACGTCGGGGTTCAACGTCCCTGTGGCTTGGTCCCCGACCAGGCCTCCTGGTTGCTGGACTGGTCAACCAGGCTGTTGAACGCGGCTGCTCGCAGCATGACATATGAATCACAGCCTGGTTGATCAGGTTTCCTTTCGAGGTGTTTATCAAATTCTCTCTTGAACACTGTGAGGAGTCGGCCAGTTATGCCCCTTATGTGTAGTGAAAGCGTGTTGAATAGTCTCGGGCCTCTGATGTTGATAGAGTTCTCTATCAGAGTACCTGTTGCACCTCTGCTCTTCAACGGGAATATTCTGCACATCCTGCCATGCCTTCTAGTCTCATGTGATGCAATTTGTGTGTGCAGATTTGGGATCAGTCCCTCTAATATTACACATGTAAATTATTATGCATATCTCCTGCCTGCGCTCAAGATCTAGAGAATATAGATTTAGGTATTTTGGTCGGTGCCAATAGTTTACGTGTTTTACTGAGTGGATTCTGGCAGTAAAGGATCTCTGCACGCTCTCCAGGTCAGCAAATTCTCCAGCTTTCAAAGGGGCTGTCATTGTGCAGCAGTATTGCACAATGCCTCACGCGATTGCTGCGTGAGAGAAGCGATCACCAGCCGTGAAGCCCAGGCCTTCATCCTGGGTTTGGAAGGTCGACGTAGCATGACACAAGGTCAAATCGTATTTACAAAACTAGCATTGTCGAAACACCTAATTGTAAACACTGTATATAACGCAGGTTAGGATGTACTACCCTAGGTTAGGTTGGATTAGGTCAGGTTGGATTAGTGTAGGTTAAGTGGGTTTTAAAAGCCATTGGCAAACCATCTTGGTTACAATGTGACCTGTATCCTGATATTTAGAGGGGAAAAAGACTTACTATGTGAGTTTCAAGATGTCTTCTGCCTCCAACCCCCTCCCCGAAAGTTTATTTTTTTGAATCGTACATAATTTACCTGTATCTTCTTGAGGTTATCTTGAGATGATTTCGGGGCTTTTTAGTGTCCCCGCGGCCCGGTCCTCCACCAGGCCTCCACCCCCAGGAAGCAGCCCGTGACAGCTGACTAACACCCAGGTACCTATTTTACTGCTAGGTAACAGGGCTATAGGGTGAAAGAAACTCTGCCCAATGTTTCTCGCCGGCGCCTGGGATCGAACCCAGGACCACAGGATCACAAGTCCAGCGTGCTGTCCGCTCGGCCGACCGGCTCCCTATACAACTGTATTACAATAATTATAACGTAACCTCAATGAATTGTATATTTGAACATAAAGAAACATGTAAAACAACACATGCGTTCGAACATTATTAAATAAACATGTTTTCAAGCATTTTTTTAATGATTTTTACACAGTAATCTGTAAATATTTATATCGACGAGTCACGACTATGAACCCTAAAAATTGTTTATTTACTTTGTCATTAGCTTTTGAGAGTGGCATGATGATACTTGTTCTGATTGTGTTAGCATAGCAACCTTTTATTTTGGTTATGAACCATTTATTTTGACTGTCAATATAATGTTTTGGTTGTCAACCGCTGGTGATACACGCTGTTAAAGGTCTTGTTGAAAACTGGGGCAGAAGGACGTGCAGATTATCCCTTTCCTGGAGTGTCAAGCTCTCCAGTTTAGACCTATTGTCTTATGTATGACCCTCTGTCCTGCGTGACAGTGACTACTAGCATTATCCTCACTTTAATCAGACTATCAAAATCCTCAGATTAGGCAAAATTGTAATTAATTTTGTCAATAAAGATGTTAATTAATTAATTAATCCCGAACTGACAACACTAGGCTGTGTAACTTGTGCCGCTGATCAAGTCACGCCCACACCGCCACGGAAATAACTTATCACTTGTTCGAGAACGGATTTTTTTTTGTGATATTACATAGTCCTATATTAGACTTAAACATGCCAGTTATGCCGCGAGATAATTGTCGAATTAAGATCCAAAATCTACATCGATAACAAAATTGAGTGACGTCACACTTCGTGCGCACTGTATATAACGCAGCATTTTCTCTCACATTTTGGTCGGGTCGGGTCGGGTCGGGGTCGGGTCGGGTCGTGGTCGGGTCGTGGTCGGGTCGTGGTCGGGTCGTGGTCGGGTCGTGGTCGGGGTCGGGGTCGGGGTCGGGTCGGGTCGTGGTCGGGTCGTGGTCGGGTCGTGGTCGGGTCGGGGTCGGGTCGGGGTCGGGGTCGGGGTCGGGGTCGGGGTCGGGGTCGGGGTCGGGGCCGGGCCGGGCCGGGCCGGGTTTGTATAAAGAAAGGAGCGATGACGTTGATGGGCCCTATACCTGACTCAGGTCTTAGACCCCTACCACTTCACCTTGCGTTGATTCCGAGGGGGGGGGGGGGGGGTTCAATGTCCCCGCGGCCCGGTCTCTGACCAAACCTCCTGGGTGATAGTCTGCTCAAGCTGTTGGAAGCTGCTCATCAAGCAACCAGGCTGCTTGATGAGGTATCCTTTGAAGGTATTTATCAGAGTTGAGAATATTTTGAGTGTTGGTGTACCCATTGGTATGAATCAGTATATCATCTCCATAGCTAATGATCGCTGGGCCTCCTAGTTCCTGAGTTCAGGAGTACATTGAACATAGTAGGACTGAGGACACCTCCCTGTGGAGGTCCAAGTCCAAAATCTCTCGTTACATCTAGACTATATTATGTGGGGTCGGTGATGAAGCCTCATCCATTTGGTCCACGCAGGAGACATCTCCCGTCACGCAGGGTGCAGTCGCACCTCCACAGATCTCCAGTATCAGCTCTTGATACTGGTAATGGCTCAAAAGGGCCACCACTTACGGGCTATTCATGCCCGTGCCACCTTTTGAGTGACTTAATCTTCATCAATCAATCAATCAATGAAGCCTCGTCAAAGATAACACCGTCACTGCTCCAATCAGAACATAGTATGTTCAATGATCTGGTCGATAAGCATGAAATTTTCCCTTCCGTGATCATTTAAGCGTGAAATATTACTTCTATAGTCAATAAACGTGAAATATTCACTTCTATGGGCGATAAGCGTGAAATTGTCACTGCTCCTGTCAATAAGCGTAAAGTTAGCAGCCAAATTTGTCACCAGGTGTAGCGAGACATTACACCTGACGCCTACATACAGCCGGCAGGTGTAGCGAGACATTACACCTGACGCCTACACACAGCCGGCAGGTGTAGCGAGACATTACACCTGACGCCTACATACAGCCGGCAGGTGTAGCGAGACATTACACCTGACGCCTACACACAGCCGGCAGGTGTAGCGAGACATTACACCTGACGCCTACACACAGCCGGCAGGTGTAGCCAGACACTGGCAACTGTTCCATCACAAAGTTGCTGACCGCGGTAAACTTACTACCAGGTTTCCCCTCCAGACAAATCATGCTCCGGTAACATTAAATCAACGTAGAAACGACGTAGGAATAGAGTAGGATTAACGGTCATTCACTGCTAAATCAACGTCGTTTGTCACTTGTTGCAGTTGGTAAGGTAATTATCAGAAGAAAGCGTTAAACCAGTGTGACTGTAACAATTGGAAGGGATGAGGACAGACTAAAGAGCTGGGATATTGTTTCCAGTTGTCGGGAACAGGACGCTTGAACTTAATCTTATTGACGTCTTCCCCCTTAAGACGAACTACTAACCTTCAGGATGCAATCCACGACAGTTGCCTACTCCTGGGTACATATTTCCAGCTAGGTGAACAGAGACATCAGTTGAAATGCAACATGTCACACTGTATCCTACCATGGAAATTGAACCTGGGGTCCTTGATTGCGAGCTGACGATGCAGACTAAATGTGCTACAGGGCAGATTAAAAGTTGGGATATAAGGACGGAGGGAAGGAACTGTGCCCAACCACTTGGACCATCGAGGATCGAACGCCGACCCTGCAAGAAGCGAGGCCTTGGACCGTTTCAACCAGTCCAAGTAGATGGGTGCCTAGAGCCGGTGAACTCATGATATATAGTCAAGAAATAGATCCATAGGTTCAAAAGTATATCTCAGGAAAATCTGCGTATTTTTCAGCCTTATAGACTTGCTTTATGCTACATGGAAAGTAATTATCAAAAGAAGGCACTAAGCTGGGGGAGACTATGTACCACCATCAGTATCAATGTAGATTCAAAAGGCATTAAATATCACTGAAGATACCAATACGAGAACAATAGCACGTAAGGCGAGTGGTATCTTAGGTATCTGAGTCACCGAGGATTCTGTCAAGGGACAAATGAGCACGAGGGACATTTGGGAAGCAGGATACATTAACGTTCTGAAAATCGAGACATTCTACAAGAAGCTGCACGACTGTAAGAGGAACGACGAAGTTCAGACAATAAAGAACAGAAAAATAACCAAAAGGTATGTGGGTCAAAGTCTTCACACGTGGGACCCTCCGTGGGAGGCAAGAATGAAGGGACACGAGGAGAGAGAGTAATTACAAACCGAAAGGGAGGCTTGTAAGCGAGACATCCTTATAGAGAAAGGAAGATGGTGAAGGGGAACAGGGCCTACCGGAGAGGCAACAAGGCAAAGCTCAGCAGAAGCGAGAATGAGGACGTCGCAGAGACCTTGCCTGGAAGTGATGGCAGTAAGGATCGCGACAATCCTGTAGTGACAAGACGCCGGTTTCAACATACAAGCTCCAGGCAGGGGACGAAGGAAAGGCACCCGAGCCGATGCGCAACCCAGCCTAGTACAGAGGATATATACGACGAAGGGTCATAATACAGTTTAGACAGCACAAGAAAGGAGTGACAAAAGAGGAGATTGCATCTATCAGCACCCCAGTAAATAAGGGACAATGCTCTTTGAGCATTTTAAGTCACAGTAAGAAACTTAGAACACTTGATTCAGAGGTAAAAGATTTAGGGCTGACAAGACAGACAAGTGTCAAAACTCAACCACAAAAGTTTAGCAGAATCTTTATACAGAGAGGGACTAACTTGGAGAGGCAATGGGGGACGAAGAATGACCTGCTTTCGAGTAAAAGTCATAGCACAAGTTTAAGATGTAGAGAACTTTAAACCATGATTGGTGGCCAGGACGACACAGCATCAATTTCAAGTTGGAGTAAGAAAGTGGAGTCATCTACACCACAGAAGAGAGAGTGAGATTATCAACATAAAGGGCCGAGAAAATGCCAGTGGGAAGGGAGGAAGCAAGATCATTAAGGACAACAAGGAAAAGAGAAGTGCTCAGAATACTGCCCTGGGGAACACCTAAGGAACGCCTCTTCCTTCAAGCTATGAAGTAAGAGCTGGAGATTGCCACAAAGGCCAAAAGAATGAAGCTGGGACAAATACTATACCTCCAGGTGGTATCATAAGCCTTTTCCAAGTGGGGAAAAAAACGGAAACCACAAGTCATTGTGGCAAACAGTGGCAGAACGAATGTTGATCTTTAGGTCCACTAAAACATCAGCCATGCTGCCTTACTTATGGAAACCTAATTGAGAGGAGGAGAGGTAGCGATAGTGTTCTTAGAACCATATAAGACGGACACTGACCATACGTTCGAAAATCTTACATATGCAGCTCGTCAGGGCTATTGCCCTGACAAAATGCGTTAGGGAAGGACTAGGGTATATGGTTTCCGAATAGGAACAACAACTGCTACCAGCCAGTCTTAGGGATCTGAATGTCGTCTCCCAACTACGATTATAAAAGTTCAGTGTAGTAAAAAATGTGTCCACCGTATCGGTGTAGTTGTGCTGGATGGATGCTCCCTTGATTGTTATGGCTTGGTGACCGGCAGATTGGCTGTGTCACGCGTGAGTGACAGGTCCGGGGAGATGTGCTCCCATAATTTCTGTTGCCCTAGCTTTAATTTCATGTTGTTTGCTTGTTATAGTAAATTGACAGTGCTAAGACTATGTATTCACCTAGTTGTGGTTACGGGGGTTGAGCTCTGGCTCTTTGGTCCCGCCTCTCAACTGTCAATCAACTGATGTACAGATTCCTAAGCCTACTGGGCTCTATCATATCTACATCTGAAACTGTGTATGGAGTCAGCCTCCACCACATCACTGCCTAATGCTTCCACCTGTTAACTACTCTGATACTGAAAAAGTTCTTTCTAACGTCCCTGTGGCTCATTTGGGTACTCAGCTTCCACCTGTGTCCCCCTGTTTGCGTACCACCCGCGTTGAAAAGTTTATCCTTTATGCTGATTAGCACTGTAAATGTGTGGCCACGTTTGTGGTAGAGAGAAAAAAAATCCTCTGAGAATTTTGTAGGTTGTGATCATGTCTCCCCTTACTCTTCTGTCTTCCAGTGTCGTGAGGTGCATCTCACGCAGCCTTTCCTCGTAGCTTTTGCCTCTTAGTTCTGGGACTAGCCTAATGGCATACCTCTGAACTTTTTCCTGCTTCGTCTTGTGCTTGACAAGGTACGGGCTCCATGCTGGAGCCGCATACTCCAGGATACGTGGTATACAAGATTCTGAATGATTCCTTACACAGGTTCCTGAAGGCTGTTGTGATGTTAGCCAGCCTCGCATATGCCGCAGATGTTATTCTCTTTATGTGGGCTTCAGGAGACAGATTTGGTGTGATATCAACTCCTAGATCTTTCTGTCCGTTTCATGAAGGACTTTATTTCCCATTCTGTATCCTGCATCTAGCCTCCTGTTTCCAACGCCTAGTTTCATTACCTTGCATTTACTCGGGTTGAACTCAAGTAGCCATTTGTTGGACCATATGTTGGAGATTTGTTTGTGTTTTGAGATTTGGCATTTGTTGTTGTTATTGTTGTGTACTCACCTATTTGTACTCACCTATTTGTGCTTGCAGGATCGAGCATTGACTCTTGGATCCCGCCTTTCCAGCTATCGGTTGTTTACAGCAATGACTCCTGTCCCATTTCCCTATCATTTGCACTGTTTTCCCTCTAAGTTCTTCCTCCCACTGCACTTCTCCCAGGTAGTCCCTTATCCTTCTGTAGTCCCCTTTTCTGTAATCAAGTCTCCTTTCCCGTACCTCTTGACCATTGGTCACAATTTTAAGCTCCATCATGTAGTCAAAGACTAGGACACAATGGTCACTGGCTCCTAGTGGTATTTCATGTTCCAACTGTTCGATGTCTTCTACATTCTGGGTGAAAATGAGATTGTGTGTGTGTGTGTGTGTGTGTGTGTGTGTGTGTGTGTGTGTGTGTGTGTGTGTGTGTGTGTGTGTGTGTGTGTGTGTGTGTGTGTGTGTGTTTATTATTTGACTTGTTATTGGTTGCAGGATGTGTCTGTACTGTAATTGTTTGATCAATAAAGCCACTGAAGGCACCGTGAGGTGGCAAAACATTATATAAAGAATGCCATCTGAACCCACTGCTCACGGGAGACATCTCCTGTCCACGAGGCTAACCATAGCCCGTGCTTCTTGCCCAGCTCCTGTGCCAGGTAAGTTACGGGCTCACCATAGCCCGTGCTACTGGAACTTGTTCCGAATAGCTGAATCTATAACAACAACCCACTGCTGGAGAACCACAGAGACAGGGGAGACCGGAGTTGTGATAAGAGATTGTTACAGGGGAGGTGGAGGCGAGTGCAGAACAAGGGATGAGACTCAAGAAGGGAGCTTGTGAGCAAGAAGAGGATGGGGACGGTAAGAACTGGAGCTAACGGCTGGAGAATGCAATCCTAGTTCATTCACGAGCGACACGGATCCGCCACGACAGAACCATGGAGACGGTGAACAGGGGATCTTCCACATCTGAAGGAGATGCGGGGTATCAACTGCTATGGTGGAGACATGGGATCTTCAACTCTCCCATTTACCTCTATGGATGGCCTAATGGGCCACGGCACTCGCTCGGGCTGCACGCATACAGCGCACAGCATGGCAAGAACAACAACTGCTACGAGAATGTCCAGTCACCACATAAGAGACAAAGAGACATCTCGCTGCTGCACCTGTAATAACCATGACCAAATTTCCAACACCTATTGCAGAGGTGTGGAGAGGGGATGTACTCCTGGACGGAGCATCTGGCGCCAGAAAGAATGAAGGAGGACGGAAGGGTCATACTGTCAAAATTGACCTTAAAACTCAGAGATTTGATGACGATAACTATGAGAAGGACGAGTGAAGGATAGGAAAGCCCTGGGCCTCGAGGATGTTTTTAATATCCTCATGGCAGGATGTGCAGAATACCCCCGTTGAAAAGCAGAGGTGCAACAGGTACTCTGAGAGAGAACTCTATCAACATCAGAGGCCCGAGACTGTTCAACACGGTTCCACTACACATAAGGGACATAACTGGCCGACCCCTCACAGTGTTCAAGAGAGAACTGGATAAGCACCTCCAAAGGATACCTGATCAACCAGGCTGTGACTCATACGTCAGGCTGCGAGCAGCCGCGTCTAACAGCCTGGTTGATCAGTCCAGCAACCAGGAGGCCTGGTCGACGACCAGGCCGCGGGGACGCTAAGCCCCGGAAGCACCTCAAGGTAACCTCAAGGTAAGGCAGTCTTTAAGGTCTCTCATACCCAGCTGTAACATGGTGCAGGAGAACTACAATGCCAATGCTGGTATTTAAAAGGGTAATTTTTTGGACACCTGAACCAGGGTCTCGAATGCAGGACAAAGTAGCTAGGCAGGCGGCTGCCTCCTGAGAAGGAGGCCGCATCTATAATTGTACCAGTCCGGGTGAGATTAAAAGTAACTTTGGAATCCACAGAACCAACCAGGGGCTTATGGATGTGCACATCATCACGGCGAGTGTGTTCATGACAAAGATCAAAATACTGTACTTAGGCTAAACAAATCTGATCTCTGCAGCAGAGATAGAAGGAAGCAAATTGATGCAAGCGTGCTGACGACGCCGGAAACCCCGTGAAGGAGTGGGGTAAACGCCACAGATGTCACATGGAAGATGAAACCACCCAAGGTGACGAGGTAGTCACCACTGGAGCCTGGAGCTCAACCCTGCCAAATTAATGGAATGGGAACAAGAGGGTCGGTAGGGTGAGTGAGGCAAGGGCTGGCCCACCACTGCCGGAGCCAGATCTTCGAACCCTGCCTGACTTAGAAGTCTGATTATGCACCCCCCTCCCCCATGAGTCCCAGAAGGGGAAAGAGGGTCAGAAGTATACAAAAAAGTAATTTGAGAAAGACTTCGTTGCTCAACACCCTCACCCAGCACCACGGAGCCCACATGGGAGGCAGGCACTAGCACAGGGCAAGCAACCCCAGGGTTAACTTGAACAGTATACGTGAGTGACCATTGAGGGGCAGAACGGTATCATACAATCCCCACTTGACCCGATCTCCAACATGGCGGGGCTAACCAGACACAACCCGTCCTCAGGTTATGTTCATTCCATCCAGCGGTCGACCCCACAAATGCATTCATCAATGTTAACCTGCTCTTCATTCAATATAGAAATGTTCTCAAATATAAATTAATATTATATATTACCATACTGTGCATATTTAGGCATTGATTAGATTAGGTGTTTAGGTTCTGTTGGCATTTATTTGTATCAGTAGTTCGTGGGTGAAGCATTTACAGACATGAGATTCAGAGGTCGTCAGACAGGTATTGTTTGAGACATGTTTGAACGTCATCAGTTGAGTCGTGTGTAAACCGTTTTTTATATTCACAAACAGGAGGTTTAGCAGCTGTGTGGAACGGACTTTGGCCTTTGTTTATGAGGACGGGCTGACAGACAAGCTGATTGCTTCAGGTGGGCCGCACTGAACCTCCCGTTTTGCCCGCGTCTTCTCATCAAAGAAGTGTGTTGGCTCTCCAGGGGGCTGCAGCCGCTGAGCAGGTTCAGCTCCCAGAAGGGGGGGGGGGGGGTACATAAAGGCGTGCACAGGTCTCCATACACGGCCAACACATGTGTCCCGTGGGCGGTGGTGGACCCCCATACCCGTCCCATGGGCGGTGGTGGACCCCCATACCCGTCCCATGGGCGGTGGTGGACCCCATACCCGTCCCGTGGGCGGTGGTGGACCCCCATACCCGTCCCATGGGCGGTGGTGGACCCCCATACCCGTCCCATGGGCGGTGGTGGACCCCCATACCCGTCCCATGGGCGGTGGTGGACCCCGTACCCGTCCCGTGGGCGGTGGAGGACATGATGAGTCGCGTCGCCCCAAACTCTTCGTTCCAGGCAATATGAATTTTGTTTCTCTCTCTCTTGAATGGGAGATCTTTAATTCGTGGGGTAAAGTTTGTGTGCCTCCCCTGCCCCTTGTACAGTGTATGGGCCTGCAGGCTGACAGTTACCATTGGAGGCTGACAGCACTCTGTTGCTTTCCTGGCTATGTCAGTGGGTGTCAAGCGTTCAAGGATGGGGAGGTATCTGCTGCTGCTGCTGCTGCTACTAGTGCTGCTGCTGCTACTAGTGCTGCTGCTGCTGCTACTAGTGCTGCTGCTGCTGCTACTACTAGTGCTGCTGCTGCTACTAGTGCTGCTGCTGCTACTAGTGCTGCTGCTGCTACTAGTGCTGCTGCTGCTACTAGTGCTGCTGCTGCTACTAGTGCTGCTGCTGCTACTAGTGCTGCTGCTGCTACTAGTGCTGCTGCTGCTACTAGTGCTGCTGCTGCTGCTACTAGTGCTGCTGCTGCTACTAGTGCTGCTGCTGCTACTAGTGCTGCTGCTGCTACTAGTGCTGCTGCTGCTACTACTAGTGCTGCTGCTGCTACTAGTGCTGCTGCTGCTACTAGTGCTGCTGCTGCTACTAGTGCTGCTGCTGCTACTAGTGCTGCTGCTGCTACTAGTGCTGCTGCTGCTACTAGTGCTGCTGCTGCTACTAGAGCTGCTGCTGCTACTAGTGCTGCTGCTGCTGCTACTAGTGCTGCTGCTGCTACTAGTGCTGCTGCTGCTACTAGTGCTGCTGCTGCTACTAGTGCTGCTGCTGCTACTACTAGTGCTGCTGCTGCTACTACTAGTGCTGCTGCTGCTGCTGCTACTAGTGCTGCTGCTGCTACTAGTGCTGCTGCTGCTACTAGTGCTGCTGCTGCTACTAGTGCTGCTGCTGCTGCTACTAGTGCTGCTGCTGCTGCTACTAGTGCTGCTGCTGCTACTACTAGTGCTGCTGCTGCTGCTGCTACTAGTGCTGCTGCTGCTACTACTAGTGCTGCTGCTGCTGCTGCTACTAGTGCTGCTGCTGCTACTACTAGTGCTGCTGCTGCTACTAGTGCTGCTGCTGCTGCTACTAGTGCTGCTGCTGCTACTAGTGCTGCTGCTGCTACTGCTGCAGCTACTAGTGCTACTGCTGCTGCAGCTACTAGTGCTACTGCTGCTGCTACTGCTGCTGCAGCTACTAGTGCTACTGCTTCTGCAGCTACTAGTGCTACTGCTGCTGCAGCTACTAGTGCTACTGCTTCTGCAGCTACTAGTGCTGCTGCTGCTGCTGCTACTAGTGCTGCTGCTGCTACTAGTGCTGCTGCTGCTACTAGTGCTACTGCTGCAGCTACTAGTGCTGCTGCTGCTACTAGTGCTGCTGCTGCTACTAGTGCTACTGCTGCAGCTACTAGTGCTGCTGCTGCTACTAGTGCTGCTGCTGCTACTAGTGCTACTGCTGCAGCTACTAGTGCTGCTGCTGCTACTAGTGCTGCTGCTGCTACTAGTGCTGCTGCTGCTACTAGTGCTGCTGCTGCTACTAGTGCTGCTACTGCTACTAGTGCTGCTGCTGCTACTAGTGCTGCTGCTGCTGCTGCTGCTACTACTGCTGCTGCTACTAGTGCTGCTGCTGCTACTAGTGCTGCTGCAGCTACTAGTGCTGCTGCTGCTACTAGTGCTGCTGCTGCTGCTGCTGCTACTACTGCTGCTGCTGCTGCTACTAGTGCTACTGCTGCTGCTGCTACTAGTGCTGCTGCTGCTACTAGTGCTACTGCTGCTGCTACTAGTGCTACTGCTGCTGCTGCACCTAGTGCTGCTGCTGCTACTGCTGCAGCTACTAGTGCTACTGCTGCTGCTGCTGCTAGGCTGCTGCTTCATTAAGGGATTGTGTTCACTCTGAGAGTACACTAGAGGACGAGGCAGTAGTGTGTGGCCACGGGCCAAGAGGAAGGTGTGCAAGCTTCAGCTTAAGATTGTAATAATAATGTGATGTAGATTACACTGTAGTAAGAGGTGCTAGTCCTGTACAGGAGTAAGGGGCCCCGCCCCTGTGTTCCGGTTTAACATCACCACACACACCCCGTCTAGACAGTATTCACTGTACCCGTGTGCTCACCGTCGTACTTATTGACGTAACGGTCAGCTAGAAAGTAGTGTTTGGTACTACTGAAATTGGAACAGGTTTTGTACTTATGTTGCTAATAAACCCTAACCTAACCATTCTAGGCTTAAAACACGCTGAGGCCTAATATAGCACATATATATGCTATATTACGCTTAGGAATATTTAAGTTTAGTTTTAGCATTATGTTTTTTCGGAACTTAAGTGAATAGTACCATATTCAACTATCTAATTGTCTATTACGTCAATGTACGATGGTCCACATAGTTGCCAAAAGTACTATCTAAACAAGAGGATGGGCTGAACAAATCTACAAGGGGTCGTGGTGAGGGTTCGAACCTGCCTGAGGTGGAGATCTAGGAGCAATATATTATTGCTTTAAGTTGTGCAATTAAGATTTTTTCTTCTCTTATCTGTCTATTTGAATTTATTATGTTAATCATATCGGTGTGTAGTGGTTCGGTCATAGTTGCTAGAGTGTTTTGGTCCCCTGGAACAACAGTCAAGTTCAAGTATGTTTATTGAGATAAGAAAGAAATACATCTCAAGGGATAGAGTAGTTTAGGCTATTCTACCCCCCCGAAATAACAGTCACTCACCCGCACTCTGTCACTCAGCCGAGCCATTCAGGACCTGCTGTACGACAAGGGCGGCCAGGTGACAGTGAAGACCTACCTGTGTGGCCCTGTAAGGTAAGCACGTGCTTAGTCGAAGCTGTTCCCAAGTTGCCGGATAGTTGGCCACCATTCCTTCCCATCCCAAATCCTTATCCTGACCCTTCCCCAGTGCTATATAGTCGTAATGACTTGGCGCTTTCATATTACGGGCTCACCATAGCCCGTGCTACATGGACACTTCGTTCTGAGTAGCTAAATCTGAAACAACAACAGGCGCTTTCTCCTGATAATTTCTCTCCCCCCCCCCCAATCGCCGAGGTGGTTGACCAAGTGGATGACACTGACCTGGTAATTAGAATTCAGAGTTCAGGGCAAGACAACCAGGATTAAAACCTACAGCTGTCTGCGCTACACCTATAGTTTCTGCTTACAAACAGAAGCGGCATTTGTTCATTATTGTGTCATCTGCAAAGGATGATACGAGCTGCGACATATTTTTGTCTATATCTGATATGATAAGGAAAAGCAGTGGTGCAAGGACTGTATACTGAGATACAGAGCTTTTATCTTTAACATTTAACTGTTCAGCTTTTGAACTTTTTGACTTTGATCAGTCTTTATCGGGTCTTCAGCCCAACAGAAAACAAAAAGCCTAATATTATCCTTCAGTTGTACCTTGGTTTATTTAATCCCCCATTACATAGTTCGTTCTGGCCACGGAACAACAGTGGACAAATTTCCAGAACATGTTTAGAGAAGAAAGTTAATCCCAGGCAGTAGAAACCTCCTTGTGTATTGTGAATAATAGAAAAATAAGCATATTTTATATTCTGGTGAAGAATGTGACGGGGCATGAGTGACATATACCCAAGGATGAATAGGTATAACAGGGGAGGGGCATACTAATATGTGCTAACAATTTAGACATAAAACAAAGCACAAAACAAGAGATTCAAATTCGGTAAGTTTAAATTCTGAAAATAATTACATAAATACCGGTTTGGGGAAGAGGCTGTAGATCTATGGAAGAGGCTGCGGATACTATAATAGTGGAGAGGTCGCTAGGCTGTTTATATACCGGTTAGGCCAGTCTACGTGGGCGGGCAGGGATGGGCGTGGGTAGAACGTGGACGGGCAGGGATGGGCGTGGGTAGGACGTGGGCGTGCAGGATGGGCGTGCGTAGAGAGTGGGCGGGCAGGGATGGGCGTGGGTAGAGAGTGGGCGGGCAGGGATGGGCGCGGGTAGGACGTAGGCGCGCAGGGATGAGCGTGGGTTGGACGTAGGAGCGCAGGGATGGGCGTGGGTAGGATGTAGGCGCGCAGGGATGGGCGTGGGTTGGACGTAGGAGCGCAGGGATGGGCGTGGGTAGGATGTAGGCGCGCAGGGATGGGCGTGGGTTGGACGTAGGAGCGCAGGGATGGGCGTGGGTAGGATGTAGGCGCGCAGGGATGCGCGTGGGTAGGATGTAGGCGCGCAGGGATGCTCGTGGGTAGGATGTAGGCGCGCAGGGATGGGCGTGGGTAGGATGTAGGCGCGCAGGGATGGGCGTGGGTAGGATGTAGGCGCGCAGGGATGGGCGTGGGTAGGATGTAGGCGCGCAGGGATGGGCGTGGGTAGGATGTAGGCGCGCAGGGATGGGCGTGGGTAGGATGTAGGCGCGCAGGGATGGGCGTGGGTAGGATGTAGGCGCGCAGGGATGGGCGTGGGTAGGACCTGCCTCACAAGGGCCGCAATAGACCTTTTGTGGTCTGTCTACTCCTGCTGTCCTTGAACATAAGAATGAAGATAACTTTAGAAGGCCTTATTGGTCCATAGGAGGCAGCGCCTATTCATGTTAATTCATATATTATATATAATTATATATAATTCAATATATATATAATATATATATATATATTATATTATATATATATATATATATATATATATGTCGTACCTAGTAGCCAGAACTCACTTTTTGGCCTACTATGCAATGCCCGATTTGCCTAATAAGCCAAGTTTTTCTGAATTAATATATTTTCTCTAATTTTTTTCTTATGAAATGATTAAGCTACCCATTTCATTATGTATGAGGTCAATTTTTATTATTGGAGTTAAAATTAACGTAGTTATATGACCGAACCTAACCAACCCTACCTAACCTAACCTATCTTATAGGTTAGGTTAGGTTAGGTAGCCGAAAATGTTAGGTTAGGTTAGGTGTGTCGAAAAAGAATTAATTCATGAAACTTGGCCTATTAGGCAAATCGGGCCTTGCATAGTAGGCTGAGAAGTGCGTTCTGGCTACTAGGTACGAATATATATATATATATATATATATATATATATATATATATATATATATATATATATATATATATATATAAATATATATAATATCTGACCTATATCTTGAAGCACCTGTCTCCTGTGTGGTCTATCATATTACCCACTAATTTATTTCCTTAGACCAACCACTCTATTTCTACCTTTTGTTCGCATGAATAGGTAACCAGCCGAGCCTCTCTGAGGTACTCCAGCCCATTAAGACTGCAGTGATTCCGCGTACATGTTTCGTTTGATGACACTAACTGCCCTAAATACTGACAGAATAAAACATAGGAGTGTGTGAGGGCGCACTGTCCGCCGTCTCTGGCAGGCAGGGCGGGGCGTCCCAAGCCTCGCATCCATATGCACGATTTTCTCTCTTCCTGAAGACTGAATACTGATAATGAAATTTGTATATTCATTTCATGAACGATGATGTTGCAGCCGTGTGAACGTGCGTGTGTGTGTATTCTCGCCTGTTTGTGCTTGCAGGATCAAGCTGTAGTTCTTGGACCCCATCTTTCAAGCCGCACACATGACTCCCTATCATATCAACTTTAAAATTATGAATGGAGTTTGCTTCTACAACTTGCTCTTTTAGTTCATTCTATTTTCCCACCTTTTCACGCCAAATGAAAAGTGTTCAGCATCTCTATGCCTCGTCCGAGTCTCAGGCTTCCATCCACGCCCTTGTGTATTATTGGTAAGCTTTGTTAACATTTTCTCTTACCTCTAGGAATCTTCCTTTGTATTTTATTCGTCTCTGTCTTGTCTCCTCGCTCGCAATTCCAGAGGGGCTCCACGCTGGCTCGGCCTGCTCTAACACTGATGCTTCACACACACACAGTGTGTGTGTGTGTGTGTGTGTGTGTGTGTGTGTGTGTGTGTGTGTGTGTGTGTGTGTGTGTGTGTGTGTGTGTGTGTGTGTGTGTGGGGCTGGCAACTAAGCTTGCTCTCTCGCGCCAGAAGGCAGGCGAGGGTTCGTAAGGTTCTTCCCGTGGTTTTCAGCATGTGTTGGTGTCCATAGATGAATGCTTTGGAACATTCGTCTGTGTACGAACACTCGGGGTTTGCTGTTATGTTTTGTACACCTGTGTTTTTTGGTCTCGTTGCTGCCTCGCCTCCACTCGCTCCCCTCTTCACACTCCTACTTTCACGAACAAGGAAGCAAGGCAAGGAAGCAAAGCAAATAAATACAAAGACACGGAGGAACTACATAAGTAACAGGATAACAGGATAACAGAGAGCAGAGAGCAGAGAGCAGAGAGCAGAGAGAGAGAGAGAGAGAGAGAGAGAGAGAGAGACTAGAGGGCCACTCACCTCTGTGTGAGAGAAGTGGACAGACAGTATGAGAATGACAAAGCAAATAAAGCCAAGATCTAAATAACATTGCTACACGGCAGCTTCAGGAGGAGGAGGACATCAGGGAAGGAACAGGCAATGAAATTGAGAACGGGTGAGGACAGGTACACACAATAACTAAGAGGTGTGTGAAAATTTCAACAAGAGATTCCAGGAGGTCTTCACAATACAACAAAGAGAAGTCCCTGAAGTAAGAGAGATGGCAATAAACGAAGCAATTTTAGAATATTTTGAAATTACTTAAGAAGAGATTAGGAGGCTTCTAATGGATCTGGACGTGAGGAAGACTGTTGGACGTGATAGAATGTCATCATGGATATTAAACAGTGTGCAGAAGCATTTTGCTTGTCACTCTCCATGATGTATAGCAAGTCACTGAAGACAGGAGACCGACCAGAAATATTGAATACAGCTAATGTAGTCCCAATATACAAAAAGTGTGACAGGTAAGAGGCACTGAACTACAGGCCAGTGTGCCTAACTTTTATACCATGCAAGGTGACGGAGAAGAGCGTGAGAAAACCCCAAGTAGCACATCTGGAGACAAGGGCCTTCGTGACACCATCAACATGGGTTCATGGATGGTAAATCTTACCTCACAGGTTTAATAGAATTCTACGACCAGATGGCAAAGATTAAGCAAGAAAGAGAAGGATGGGCAGACTGCATGTACTTTGTCAACCTTTGACAAAGTACCCCTTAAGAGGCTGGTGCATAAGTTGGATACACAGGCAGGAGTAACTGGTAGTGCGCGCCAGTTTATAAGGGAGTACCTAAGCACCGGGAAGCAGAGAGTTACTGTAAGGGGAGTTAGACTTTAGATGGAGGGATGTCACCAGCAGAGTCCCGCAGGATTCTGGACTAGGACCTATCCTGTTTCTGATATACGTAAATGATCTCCCAGAGGGTATAGACTCATTGCTCTCATTGTTTGTTGATGCTAAAATTATAGAAGGATAAAGACAGGGAAGACAGCAACAGACTACAAGATAACCTGGACAAACTGAAGGAATGATCCAACAACTGGCTATTAGAATTTAAATCAAGTGTAACAAAATAGGTGTAGGGAGGAGGAGGAGGCCAGATACTATGTACCATATGGGAGATGAATCCTTCAAGAATCAAGGAGAGAGAATGATCTGGGGGTTGATATCACGCCGAACCTGTCCCCTGAAGCACATCCAAAGGCTATCATCTACGGCATATGCTAGGCTGGCCAACATAAGAACTGCCTTTAGAAACTTTGTAACATTTAACACTATTGTATCATTTAATTCTAATCTTTGATGCTTGTTGCTATAACTCTTGCTACCTACGTCTGTACACTAAGTGGCACCCGCAGCCTACACACCCACGGCAGTACTGACACACACCATACTGGTTATGGGAAGTATAATATACCAAGGGTAATTACATGCACAAATCAATCTATTCTTACAGCTGCCACCACCCCATCAGCTAGGCTAGGATGCCTCTTTGATGATTATGGGTCGTTATTGTCCGTGACCCGTGAGGGCAGGTCAGAGGGGGCAGCAATAGGGACAAGGTTTACAGTCTCCTGATCATCATCACTAAGGAACAGATGTTCAATTATTATTAATTACCGGAATTAGGTTTATTGTTATTTTAGTTATTTTCTAGCTTAGAGAATCAGTCATAATAACCCAAAGGCCAAACAGGCTGTGGGTGGTATATGTTCACTGGAATGCCAAGTCTTTTTTTTAACATAGAATTTATTAATAACATAAATTATGTCTTATTCTAAACATCCCTAAACATCAAGGTAAAATGATGTTGCTATACACTGAATAAAATCAGGGAGCATTTATCTTACAATTCAGCTGCCTCAACTGGATTTGACAGCCGGTTCCATCCCTGTAAAATATCCGACAGACTCTCCCCCACTATTGCCCCAACCCACAGTGAGTTCTCTAAGTTCCTCACACTAGGACCTGCTAGGAAACCCTGCCTATGGGCACCAAGCCCCACCTTTGGACACTTAGGGAACCAATCACAGAAGATTAAGGACCTCGAGACCTACAGCGGGCGTGGCCAAGGAGGAGGCTCAAACATTCTCACAAGAACCACGATGCCTGGAACCTTGTTGCCACTCCAGGGTCACAGTAAGGGTCTCGAGAGGTACCCTGCTTCCCTGTACATGTCATTTGTCCAACGGTATAATGGCCCAGTTACACCTCCTGGTCAGGGAGCAACCCAGAAACGTGTTGAAAGTGAAGGAAGGAAAATTAGAAATGAAAAAATACAAAGGGAGGATGGAGAAGGAGGAGACAATGGAGGCTTCTTGTTACATTGTGTAAGAGATCAATTAGAACCTTCTATACCACATATGTTAGACCAATCATGGAGTGTGCAGCTCAAGCGTTGTATCTATATAGTCAAGCACAAGACTAAGTTGAAAAAGGTTCAAAGGTATGCTACCAGACTAGTACCCAACCTAAGGGGTATGAGCTACGAGGAGAGATTATAGGAAGTAAACCTCACATCGTTGTAAGACAGTAGAGTTACGGGAGACATGATC
>WNGS01164858.1:23227058-23240913 GCA_020271785.1 Procambarus virginalis
TGAGTCCAGGCTCATTGACCTCAGTGAGATACAGTGAGAGTACACCAGCTTACTACTATCAGTAATGCCCTTGTTGAAAGAGTATTTTCACAGAGTAACATTTGAGAAAACTAAACTGAAAAATCTAATGGGACTATAGCTTTTGACATCAGTCCTTTGATAATCAAAACCTATCTTTAAGAAAAAGATACTGGTTGCTCATTATTTGAATCACGCCTGTCCGTGATAAAATGTGAGTCTGAAATATGCAAGAATGAGGTTGTTGTTGCAGACGAAGAAGCGGTCCTCTAACTTACTCAAAGCTACCCAAAGCTAAATATAAATAGCATTACGTTAAGTAATGAAGAAATGCCAGCAGCGTTCTTGACAGTAATTGCCTTGGTTCAAAATGATGATCCAGATTTGGAATTGTCGCTCACAAGTGTGAAAAAAACTTGTGTTACTGTTAACTGTAGACTACGCATACTTTCAATTTCACTAAGCTTAGACAGGTCAGTTAGAAATAATGGAAGTTTCGAAAATGGTGGCCGTGTGGCTAAGTAGGTGACAGATTTTTTCAATTTTGTTAAAGTTTCAGCATTACTAGGAATGCGAGAAAGAAGCTATGAAAACTTTCACTAAAAAAATGTATGCCATCTTTCTTGAACATTTTGAAGCAATCCTGGTTTATAGCATTGTCTGTCAATGGCCTAAGTGTAGAAAATTCATAACCGAAGTCCATTTTCTCCACAGACAGATAAATGGAAATAAAGTCGAAATTAACATGAAGCTTTGCATGATCAGGGTGCACAATTTTTCCGAGTATACCAAAAGTGAAGTTTTCTAACACAGTGTGAAGGCAACACTGACCTGCTTCACCTTTTTGATAAAGTCAATTCATCCTTTCAAAATCATTTAGGATTGTTGAGGTATGTGAAAAATAGCTTATTGGCAGGATCAGAGTACATTGAAAATAGTTGGCCTTGCAACACACTTATCACAGGAGGAAGAAGCGATTTGGTACCAAGTTGTTCCAGAATCCCACTGATCTAAAAGCTGCTCTACACTATTGTTCCTTCCCAACCATCGTGTTCTTGACAAAGGGATTAACTGTAAGGGATTTTTTTTCCATCATTTGCAAGCCTGTAAATCTTCAGATAGCTTTATCTCCTGAATGAAGATCTGTGAAACCAGCTGTCGCTTTCTCGTATTATAAAGTCGACGTTGGAAGGTAAATCGTCAGATGCATGAGAACAGACCAAATACAAGGAATGACGTACATTTGATAAACATATAAGGGCTATCCTTCTTCATCACAGTGTAAGAGAGATATGAGGTCCACACAGCTAATGTCCCGTCCGTGCAAGACGCTGCTTCAAATCAACTTCAATATAGCCAAAATATTCTTTGTGTGTTGATACAAGGCTTCAGATGTTGTGCTTGTGATTGAAACTAGTCCCATAAACTGAGGTAAAATCGTACTGTGTTTAGCTTTATAATATCAAACACAGACGAAGTTTTTCACACGCAATGTGTGTTTACTCTCCTCTAAGTAGTTTACTGGTGGTCCATCACTACACATTGGTACTTTCCACCAAACTGTCAAGTCTGTACTACCATATCACGAGACTGGGTTGCTTGCAGAGACATTACCCGGGATGAAGCATTAATGGCAATTAAGGTTGGGAAGTCGATCGCCCCTGGGGATGATTACCTTACCATGCGATTACTTTTTCTTTCCAAGCTTCCGAGGACTAACGTCCCCAGTGGCCCAGTCTCTGGACTCTGACCTCCTTTCATGATCTGGTCAACCAGGCAGTTGGACACAGTTGTGATTTACACACATTACATTATAAATGCATAAATGATAAGGCATTGACAATCTTAACATTAGTAAGCCTGACGACTAATGGACAGCGGGGGGGGGGGGGGCTGACAGCTGAGTGGACAGCGCTTCGGATTCGTAGTCCTGAGTTCCGGGTTCGATCCCCGGTGAAGGCGGAAACAAACGGACAGAGTTTCTTTCACCCTGATGCCCTACCAGTAGTAGAGCTAAATAGGATCAGTAAATAAGATGCCTTATTTACCAGTAAATAGGTACCTTGTAGTTAGACAGCTGCTACGGGCTGCTTCCTGGGGGTGTAACAAAAAGAAGGCCTGGTCGAAGACTGGGCAGCGGGGACACTAAACCCCGATATCAAATCAATCAAGTCAAGATAGTAGCCCAAATTAGCCCAACTGATTTTTAAATTAGACCAAAGAGTCGCAAGAAGTGAGATTAAAAATTTAGCTCAACGCTTTCAAAAGTAGCCCAATTCGCTACTTTAAGTCCAATCTGGCAACACTGAAGTAAGTACCCTCCACGGGCACCACACACTCACCCCCACCGACCATTCCATTAATAATGCGACGAATTAGTAAAAATCAAATCAGTGCAATGCTGACGTTTTAGATTTATGCACCGGCTTTGAAAGGTTAGACAAGCTTCCTGGTTTCGTACATGTCTGGTTAAGCAAAAGTTACATGTTTAGAGTGGCAAACTGAATGAAGGTACGGTAATTATTATCAGGAGAAAGCCAATATGACCATTTGCCCGAAACGCTATGCGTACTAGTGGCTTTAGGTATTGTATGTACTAGCTCTATCTGTAAATCAACTATGTATGTACGTTCCTGAATAAAATTTACTTTACTATATAGCACTTGGAGAGGAAATGTGGTGGGATATGATGATGAAGTAAAGAAACGGAATTCAGCCACTTCATCCATCGGGGATAGAACGCCAACCGTGCGAGAAGCGAGGCCGTCGCTGTACGGACTAGTCCAAGTGGATGGGCAGGGAGGGTTCTTCTTGAGGTTATCTCGAGAGGATTTCGGGGCTTAGCGTCCCCTCGGCCCAGTCCTCGACCAGGCCTCCTATTTGTTACACATCCCCAGGTAGCAGCCGGTAGCAGCTGTCTAACTTCCAGGTACCTATTTACTGCTAGATGAACAAGGGAATCATGGTGAAAGAAACTCTGCCCATTTGTTTCCGCCTCCGCTGGGGATCGAACCCGGAACTTTAGGACTACGAATCCCGAGCGCTGTCGACTCAACCGTCAGCCCCCCCCCCACTGTATTGCATCGATATAATAAATAATTATACAAAGTGGTTCATATGGATTCCATTCCATATTGCCACAATGTAAACTGGCGAGTTCGTTAACGACCTTGAACAGCCCATGAACAGCCTCGGGAAAATACACCCAAACCTATTTAATATATAATGAACCTTATTCCATCCACCATACTACCATAAAGAGCTTGATACAGCAAGTCTGTACTGCTCTACCTGGACCTGGATGGGGTTCTGGGAGTTCTTTTACTCCCCAAGGCCGGTCAGCCTTGAGTTGTATAAATGTTACTTAAATTTGTTGTGAACTAGGCTCTTGACACTCATTACAAATAGCCTAGGCCCATTTATTTCCATATTATACAAGCAGAGTAATTGCAGTAGCACATTCAGTATTATTTATTAATAATGTATTTATTCATGCTAATTTGCACACTTCGTCAATAATTAATTTGTAATCGCGTATGCAAATTGTCTAAGCCTACGGAAATTAAGTTAGAGGAAAAATTAACACATTAAAATGTTATGTCTAAATAGTAATGCTTTCATTTGCATATCTTCCAAAGAGTTTCTAAGTTGCATTTATGTAATCAAGATAATTGAAGATAGCCACTAATAGTGCGTGCGAGGGTTTCGTCTTTTGTTTAGCCTACATGTAGCTGTCACCCAGGTAAAGCCAGCAGACATCAGCGAGTGATGCTGCTCTACCTCATCTCCAGCAGAGTTTAAAGGGGACACATTTGTAAAATAGTTTCACTTAACCCTTAAGTAATTTGCGGGTTTCATATAGTGGAGGAGGACGGCCTGGAGAAGGACGGCCTGGAGGAGGACGGCCTGGAGGAGGACGGCCTGGAGGAGGACGGCCTGGAGGAGGACGGCCTGAAGGAGGACGGCCTGGAGGAGGACGGTCTGAAGGAGGACGAAACTCTGGGAGAAATGAGGAGTGGGGGGAAGCCGGGACACCAGGGTCACGCGACCACCTGCCCGTTATACCCAGACCGTTCCCTCCCCCCCCCCCCTCTCCAATCCCCGCTCCCTCAAATACCCTGGAATCTATTACAGTCTCCTCCTTTCCCTTCTCGAGTATCTACTCGTATGATCAGTCATGGGGGGGATGGGATAGTAGATAGGAAGACTATGTTTTTTGAGAGCACAAAAAAAATATTACAAAATATCTTTATACTCAAAACGAGATACCTGACCTATCCTAACCCAACCCAACTAAAATAATGGATTAAATGTCGTTTTGTATATGACGTGCACGATGTGTGACATCACCATGATGTCAAAGCTACACATTTTAGATTCTACTGCACAAGAGTGCTTACCAGCAAATCGATGGGCAATTCTGGGATATCTAAAGCCTAAATTACATATTTACACAGGCTTTGTTCTCTGACAAAATCAATTAAAATATAAATATGGGACTGTTCCAACCAAGATGCAAGAAAAGAATTATAAATATATGAAACAAATCCCCCCCCCTAGCCAGATAACTGTTTGCTTTAAGTGCCATATCAAATCTATCGGTGATAAGAAATACTATTGGTGTCATGCAATGGGATTGAACCCTGGTCTCAATAACATGATTATTGATTATTATGATTATTGTAACACTTAGGGCTACTTAACACTAATACTGGAGGGCCAGGTCCCAAATCTGTACAGTAAAATAACAACGTACTGGAGTGAACGATATGGAAGAAAATGCAGAATAGAACCAGTGAAGAGCAGGGGTGCCATAGGCATAATCAGAGAACACTGTATGAACATCACAGGTCCACGGTTGTTCAACGTCCTCCCAGCGAGCATAAGAAATATTGCCGGTACAACCGAGGACATCTTCAAGAGAAAACTAGATTGTTTTCTTCAAGGAGTGCCGGACCAACCCGGCTGTGGAGGGTATGTGGGCCTGCGGGCCGCTCCAAGCAACAGCCTGGTGGACCAAACTCTCACAAGTCAAGCCTCTCCTCGGGCCGGGCTTGGGGAGTAGAACTCCGAGAACCCCATCAAGCAGGTAGGTATACATGTGCACACACAATATCACTTATCAAGAGATAAAGTTCACGGGTCATTTGTATAAATGTATAAATTTGTATAAATACAAAAAGGTAGTGACTATCTTTTTATTTAACTATAAAAGATTCTCTCACTAGTCCTCAATGAAACAGTGTGTACCACTTGACTATTACCAGCAAACCACAGTAAAGAAAGTCAGGCACCTTATTATGTGCAATGTTTACATCAAAGGCCTACCACATTTCATCCTTGAAGCCCAACCCTATGCTGATGACTGTACTCTAACCATAATCACAAGCTAGAGGAACTGCCAAGCATCACGAGCGGCGGCATGTAACAGACTGGTTGACCAGACCACCAAACAGGTCGTGGGAGGCATTACATTCCCTGGACCAACAACAGGTAGGCTGGTAAACTAGGTTCATTTAGCTTGTATAATATCTTCCTCGGGAATGCCATATCACATTACATTAGCAGCTGAGAAAACACCGATAATGTAAATTAAACCGCGTAACAGTTACTAGAGCAAGTAGAGGCAAATGTGAGAAATAAATACAGTGCTTGGCATTTAAGTAGACATCATGGCGGAGAAAACCAATTCTTCAATCGCCAAGAAAATCCACTGGCTGAAGCAAGCAAGCAGGAAACAAACAACAGTAAGGGTCCGTCCGATAGCTCAATGGTCAGCACAGTCGACTCACAACCAAAATAAGGTTAGGTACGTTTCTTTTTACCTGATGCTTCTGTTTACCTAGCAGTCAATAAGTACCCAGGAGATAAGCAACTGTTGTGCGTTGCATCCTGGGAAAGGTCAGTAGTTGGCCTAAATGGACCTTGATAAACATAGGCTTCTTGTCACCGACAATGGAAAACCAGTTAATTCTGAACTTGACAACTAAAATGATTTTAAAATAACTGAAACATATAGCTTATATACATTTAGTATGTATGTAAATATTGAGTATACAGTTTAGAACTACAGATATAATGTTATTATGATTATCCTAGGTAAATAATTTACTGTAAATTTGTTTAAACTTAACTATAAATGTAAAAAACATTTATGAATAAAGATATGATTATTATTTATCCTAATGAACCCTAAATTTACTTAAACTTGTAAAATAGAATCATTACCTGTGGTGTCAAGGCATGGATACCATTCCTCTCCTGGTCACTACAAGGTTACAAGGTGCAACCTGTCCTCTCACACAATTCACAGAAATATTCAACACTATCGACCACAGTCTTAAAAAAATACGGTACTTTAGAAAAATAAAAAGCATTATATGTTGCCGCTTACTCGGACTAGTAAGTAATTATCAAAAGAAGGCACCAAGCGCTTACTCGGACTAGTAAGTATGTAATTGTCAAAAGAATGCACCAAGCGCTTACTCGGACTAGTGAATATCCGCCTAGAGAGGTTAGGTGGATTGCCTAAGCTCTTGAGCTTCTGGCCAGACAAAACCACTGAAGTTTTGGGTCTGAAGTCACAATCGACTTGAGAATGGTCCAGGACGGACCGAAACGTCGTCGTCTCTTCACCTTCTAGTGTGTGGTCTGGTCAACAAAACCACGGAATCTCCTATGCCAGGTGAGTACGACGGGCTCACCATATACTGCAGAACAAACAGTGCTGCTTGGAACTGTTCTTTCAGAGTATTTAAAACAACAATAGCAGCAAAACTCCATTTCCGATCCAATTATAGCCCCGCTCCTGTGCCAGGTAAGTCCACTACGGGCTCACCATAGCCCGTGCCACTTGGAACTTTTTGTTCAGAGTACAAATAGTACAAGTAAAAAAAAATGGTCCTATCATTTGAAGTACCACCACTTAATTAGTACTGTACTTTACAAATTTAATTCCTTTAATTATTGATCAACCTAACCTTCACAAACCTCCCAAATGTCCGTCAGGGTCGCATTGGCAACGGCTCAAACAAACGGCTCCAGCCGGTAAAAATGTAAAATTTCTTGAACTATTAACTTAGAAAATTTGCGTGCTTAAATAAATTATAAAACAATAAACCAACGCCACGACAAACCACATAGTAGCGAATCGTACCACAAAAACAATAACACCGCAAACCCAACATTTGCGCCGAAAAAAGTTTGCTTTAGAAACAAGAAAAGAAAATAATAAACTAATCTGCATTAGTTTTAAAATACCGCTACCTTCAGATCATCTGGACTGGGGTTCCGGGAATCAATGTCCCCGCGGCACGGTCTCCGATCACGCTCAGTGGACAGTCTGGTCAATCAGACACCCGCTGATGAAATTATGGAGGTGTTGAAAAAAAGTAATATAATTTACCAACTCTTCAAAATAAAGACGCCGTACAGTACATACAGTTGGAGAGGCGCGGCAAGGTGTGCCGGTACAGTCGCTGGGAGCGTGTACCCTCCGCTAGCGGTGCAGTAACACACAAATTCTCAATCTAATCCCTCTTATTCCTGCACTTGAAACTCTTCACATTATGGTACAACACATCCTTTAATTAAGTATGCGAAATTATACATGTGATACATATTAACATGTATAATATACATAAAATAATACTAGGACAAAGCCACACAATTCGACCGTTAGATTTTTCTCTTAAGAACACACTATCATTTATTGTAATTTTAGATTTATTTAGTTCCAAATACGTTGAAAGTAACCTAACATCCAGTGAAAATAAGTGACAATAACGTGCCTGAAATCGAACATCCAAACCTCCACACACACACATGAAATGAAAGTGACTAGGTTCGGTCCGTCCAGGACCCTTATCAAGTCGTGACTGAGCAAGAGTGGGAGAGGGAGCCAGTATATATATATATATCAACCCGTCCTCGCGCATTAATATACGTCGCATTTCGTAACGTAATCAACCAAACCGTTACAAACACGATGTACTAGTAATAATGAAAGCACCGTAATATTGACGTTTTCTATGCATCGGCTTCGACAGGTTAGGTGGGTGGGTGGGTGAGTTGGTTGGGTGCCTGGGTCCTCACCTTTCTGTTGAGGGCAAAACAGTTGCAGCATTGTGCAACGTGGCGGTGGCAGAATGGTTAAATACACGAAATCCATTGAATGCTACACCTGTACGGGTTTGAATCCCGCCCGCGGCGTAGTTTTTTATCCTTTGTTCTGTACGTCATTTAAACTAGTGTAAAAGTGTTTGTGTACCGCTTTCATGCAGTAATGAGGATTGATATGCAAAACCACAATGGAAAAGCAACCCCATTCACCGTTTTTCTTTCATTTTGAGGAAGAAACTTTTCACAAATGCCCAACTACACAGCCATCACCACCCACAAATGCCCAACCACACTGCCATCACCACCCACAAATGCCCAACCACACTGCCATCACCACCACAAATGCCCAACCACACAGAATTGGATACAAAATAGGAGATGAAGTACTTAATGAAACAGAGAAAGATCTAGGAGTTGATATCACACCAAACCTGTCTCCTGAAGCCCACATAAAGAGAATAACGTCTGCGGCATATGCGAGGCTGGCTAACATCAGAACAGCGTTCAGGAACCTGTGTAAGGAATCATTCAGAATCTTGTACACCACATATGTAAGACCAATCCTGGAGTATGCGGCCCCAGCATGGAGCCCGCACCTTGTCAAGCACAAGACGAAGCTGGAAAAAGTCCAAAGGTATGCTACTAGACTAGTCCCAGAACTAAGAGGCATGAGTTATGAGGAAAGGCTGCGGGAAATGCACCTTACGACACTGGAAGACAGAAGAGTAAGGGGGGGACATGATCACAACCTTCAAAATCCTCAGGGGAATCGACCGGGTAAACAAGGATAAACTATTCAACACTGGCGGGACGCGAACAAGGGGACACAGGTGGAAACCGAGTACCCACATGAGCCACAGGGACGTAAGAAGGAACTTTTTCAGTGTCAGAGTAGTTAACAGATGGAATGCATTAGGCAGTGATGTAGTGGAGGCTGACTCCATACACAGTTTTAAATGTAGATATGATAGAGCCCAGTAGGCTCAGGAACCTGTACACCAGTTGATTGACAGTTGAGAGGCGGGACCAAAGAGCCAAAGCTCAACCCCCGCAAGCACAATTAGATGAGTACACTGTGATCACCACCACAAATGCCCAACCACACTGCCATCACCACCACAAATGCCCAACCACACTGCCATCACCAACACAAATGCCCAACCACACTGCCATCACCACCACAAATGCCCAACCACACTGCCATCACCCACAAATGCCCAACACAATCACCACCACAAATGCCCAACCACACTGCCATCACCACTACAAATGCCCAACCACACTGCCATCACCACCACAAATGCCCAACCACACTGCCATCACTACCACAAATGCACAACCCCGCTACCTCATTATTATTACAGCAACACCACCACATACACAAACACTATTTGTAGTGTTAAGCACTCAAGAATACATACTGTAATGGAACATACAACCCCGTTCACTTTAAATTGCCGCTCTTAAAGAAATGCAACTGGTTTGCCTAACCAGAAACGTACAATCCCAAGCAACCCACCCATTGAAGCCAACGCATAGAAACTGTCAATATTACGGTGCTTTAATTTATACTAGTAAGTCACATTTTTAACGGATTGCTGTGCGGAGTTTAGACGCGCCGTTCTGGATGGATAGTCACCGAGAACCACATCACACGCAACTTTAATTTGGCCTACAATCTTTCACCCATAACTCTCAGTACCTGAAGCACACCTGGAGAGGGTTTCTAGAGTTTCTACATATTTTTTAGTCACTGCAGTCTTGGCCTTTATAAAAAAAATGTACTCAAATCCTGTTATTTATAGATCAATTATTACTACTATTAATGATATCTATTATTATTATTATTATTATTATCCAGGGCTACTTTTCTTTATCTTATGAACAACTAAATAACAATATTTTGCAGTCCCAGCATGTCACACGAGAGATTCAGATTTTTCTGCCATTCACAATTACTGCAAGATGTCATGTCACAGTGGTCGAAGAGCTAAGACGATGACCTTGAAATCCATTGGGTGTAGCACTTTTGAGCGGTACCTTGAGATGATTTCAGGGCTTAGCGTTCCCGCGGCCCGGTCCTATACCAGGCCTCCTCGTCGCTGGACTGGTCAAGCAGGCTGTTGGTCGCGGCTGCTCGCAAGTATATACACATTTTCTTCCGTCCTCAATTTACATGGTTAGAGCGCTGTTATACAATAAAGTGTAGAGGATTATTAGGGAATTTCCACTACCTCTTGATAATTATTCCGAGGTAGTGGAAAAGCCTTTTATCTCCCACACGTAACTGGCAAAACTGTCAGCTCGTCGGTTTCCATGTAATGTATAACGTACCTACTTATTAGAAAAAATAACAAATTTGAAACGCACATCTATGAGGTTTCAATTCTATCTAATGTTTTTTCCCTTGTGTAATTACTGTGCTTTTACTCAATTAAAACTTAAAACTGCGCCAAGGTTCATTAGTTCGAATTCCGCGATTTATGCTGTTTACCTTTTTGGTATACCATTTCTCCTTGTATACAACTGTCTTGTGCTGACCTTCTAATTTTGTAATAAAATATTTGCTAATTTGCAGTTAAAAATGCCAACCTTTAATTAATGGTAAAAAAACACAGCACACAATCCATAAGAAAAATGGTTAACCAAAACATTTAAAACCTCATTTGCCAGCAGAGATAGAACGCATATTTTTGGTCCACCACCAACTGTATACCTGTATATATATTTTTTATTTTCATGCACAAAATCATGTGGGTTTTTTCATGAAAGCCCAACTGAATGTCAATTTAAATAAATGAACTATAAACCCTAAAAAACATTGATAAATATATTTTTGTAACATTCTAGTAAAATAAAACGTCTTGGCGGCGGCAAATACGGTACCACCCTAATCTATACCCCCCCCCCTTAAAGAGGGCCCACGTTTGTTCCGAAACAAATATGGTTTACCTGCGTCGATTTGTGCTTATGAAGACCCAACAATTTGAAAGAAATATCCATCAGATTGTGTGTATATTCGCGTAATGTCAAAATAAAAAGACGCTGACCATCACGACGAGGGCACCCTTACACTACAATCACTACTGCGTATGACTATAGCACTTGGAATACGAGGTCATGGCATTTGGGAACTGAAGACTGAGTAAAGGAACAGTCCAATATACCCGACTCGTCGAGGATCGAACGCCGGCCCTGCAAGAGGCTCAGCTCATCATCAAAACAAAGGTATACATGCATTTACCTGCAGTGGGTTCTAGATGATGTTCTGCTCCCAAAGCCCGGCTTGAGACAGGCTTTGTTCACTTCCAGACTGCGTTGTAAATACTCCCTAAATCAACTTAATCAAAACACCTTACATAACCACATCAAGCCTAACTATATTTAACCCAAAATATTAATTTATATTAGAGGCAAAATGTTAATTGTATCGTGTGAAAGATTGAGTGTTGTCTTTTATATAAGGAAATTACAAAAAGCATGTCATGCTGTCAAAATCTACACGTCAGCTTTTTGACAGCTTAGGTTGAAGTAGCGAGGTCGTCGCTATAAGGCAGCGATACTGTACTCACCTCACTGTATGGGCAAGGCAATGAGAGCACAATTCTGACTTCTGTTAGAAGACAGAGTTTTCCCATCTTATAGCTCACTCATTATAAACCTTAGTCGTTAGTTTTTACTGAAATACGACCTGCTAAGACGTTAACAACAAGGTACCCAATTACTGCTGGGTAAATAGGAGGGAACAGTTACGGATATACGCCCAGTCAATCGTCTTTAGTCAGGACGGTAAAGCGACGGGTCTATCATCGTGCAGGTTGGCGTTCAATCTCCGACGGTCCAAGTGGTTGGGCACCGTTCCTTTCACCGTCCCAACACAAATCCTTATCATTTCCAAGTACTACATAGTCGTAATAGATTGGTACTTTCTCCTGATAGTTCCCTTCCCCTTCCATGGCAAGGACTTGAACCCAGACAAAGGCCACGAGACATGCCAGATGTGCTTTTACTTAATGTCATAGCATTTAACCCATGGAGTCTCCTGCTTTATGGGGTTCTGAGAGTTCTTCTACTCCCCGGTTCGAGGCCAGGCTTGACTTGTGAGAGTTTGGTCCACCAGGCTGTTGCTTGGAGCGGCCCGCAGGCCCACATACCCACCACAGCCCGGTTGGTCCAGAACTAATTTTAGAAAACATTTTAGTTTTCCCTTGAAGATGTCCACGGGTGTTCCGGCAATATTTCTTATAGTCGCTGGGAGGACGCTGAACTACCGCGGACCTCTGATGTTTATACAGTGCTCTCTGATTGTGCCTATGGTATCTCTGCTCTTCACTGGTTCTATTCTGCATTTTCTTCCATATCGTTCACTCCAGCACGTTATTTTACTGTGTAGATTAGGGACCTTAATACTCCAGTATTTTCCATGTATATATTATTTGGTATCTCTCTCTCGCCTCCTTTCTAGTGAGTACATTTGGAGAGCTTTGAGACAATCCTAATAATTTAAGGGGTTTAATAATTTAAGACGGGACAACTCAAGTGACTTGAGGAGTAACAACCATTGTGATGGGATCCCTGGATTTGAAAGTTCTCGTAATCCATCCTATCATTTTTCTGGCTGACGCAATATTTGCTTGTTATGCTCCCTAAACGTTAGATCGTTGGACATCATTATTCCCGCTATTGCACTATTCCTGCGTGCCTTTTGGTCTACACACATTATTTATACTGTGTGTGTGTGTGTGTATTATATAAGTAGAATGAAGATAAGAAAACACTGCTGATCAGACCTTTATATCAGCCTGGGCAGATCACCTGACCACCAAGAAGAAGTGGAGGAAAGGAATTATAAGAAAGAAGGTAACTGCAGAAGGCCTATTGGCCCATACGAGGCAGCTCCTATTAATATCTCCAAGTGCCATACGTGTTAAATGATTGCTATATTGTTTTGACGTGCTATATTGAGACTTAAATAGGGATCCAACTTGTACATACCGGGGCTCACATTAAGGCTGTTGTTACAATGTTTGATCAGAGCAGACTCGGTCACGTTTCGTTCAACAAAATTCTTACTTTTCACAATACATTTTGCCCCTGAGAAGTCGATAGAATGATTACATAAACTGGAAATATTCATTACATAACTTTTTTACATAAACTGATATTCGATTACATAAACTGGATAGCATAACGATTACATAAACTGGATATTCCAGTTTATGTAATCATTATATATATATATAATATATATATATATATATATATATATATATATATATATATATATATATATATATATATATATATATATATATATATATGTCGTACCTAATAGCCAGAACGCACTTCTCAGCCTACTATGCAAGGCCAGATTTGCCTAATAAGCCAAGTTTTCATGAATTAATGTTTTTCGACTACCTAACCTACCTAACCTAACCTATCCTAACTTTTTCGGCTACCTAACCTAACCTAACCTATAAAGATAGGTTAGGTTAGGTAGGGTTGGTTAGGTTCGGTCATATATCTACGTTAATTTTAACTACAATAAAACAAAATGGACCTCATGCATAATGAAATGGGTAGGATTATCATTTCATAAGAAAAAAATTGAGAATATATATTAATTCTGGAAAACTTGGCTTATTAGGCAAATAGGGCCTTGCATAATAGGCTGAGAAGTGCGTTCTGGCTACTAGGTACGGCATATATATATATA
>WNGS01164858.1:23270791-23280791 GCA_020271785.1 Procambarus virginalis
TTAAGTATGCCAGACGCTTGAGGTCAAGCGCCCTCACCAAACGTTCCAAGATGACACACACGTGAGCATGGAGTGCCACAGGTATTCGGGATAGGCCCCAGTGCCGTCCTTAAAGAAGCATCAGCTCCTATAGCGACCCCCCTACAACTTTCATGCCTGAATTCTGGAATGTGTTTTGTCGGCTTTCAGCGCATCGTAATTTCAAGCTTTACAGGAGGGGAGGGGAAGATTTTGGTGGCGAGGAGGGTGAAGTGAGGTGAGAGAAAGGGTGAAGAGAACTGAGGGGGGAAGAGGTAAAGGGGGGGGAAGAGGTGAAGGGGGGGGGGAAGAGGTGAAGGGGGGGAAGAGGTGAAGGGGGGGAAGAGGGTAAAGGGGGAGGGGAAGAGGTGAAGGGAGGGGGAAGAGGGTGAAGGGGGGGGGGAAGAGGTGAAGGGGGGGTAGAGGTGAAGGGGGGGGGGAAGAGGTGAAGGGGGGGGGAAGAGGTGAAGGAGAGGAAAGGAGAGAAAAAATAAAAAAAGGAGGGGGGAGAGAGGTGAAGGGAGGGGGAGAGAGGTGAAGGGAGGGGGGAGAGAGGTGAAGGGAGGGGGAAAGAGGTGAAGGGGGGGGGGGGGGGAAGAGGTGAAGGGGGGGGGGGAAGAGGTGAAGGGGGGAAGAGGTGAAGGGGGGGGGGAAGAGGTGAAGGTGGGGGGAAAGAGGTGAAGGGGGGGGAAAGAGGTGAAGGGGGGGAAGAGGTGAAGGGGGGGGGAAGAGGTGAAGGGGGGGAAGAGGTGAAGGTGGGGGGGAAGAGGTGAAGGGGGGGAAGAGGTGAAGGGGGGGAAGAGGTGAAGGGGGGGAAAGAGGTGAAGGGGGGGGGAAGAGGTGAAGGTGGGGGGGGAAGAGGTGAAGGGGGGGAAAGAGGTGAAGGGGGGGAAAGAGGTGAAGGGGGGGGGAAGAGGTGAAGGGGGGGGAAGAGGTGAGGGGGGGAAGAGGGTGAAGGGGGGGGGGAAGAGGGTGAAGGGGGGGAAAGAGGTGAAGGGGGGGAAAGGAAGGTGAATGAGGGGAAGGGAGAAAGAGGTGAAGGGGGGGGGGGGAAAGAGGTGAAGGGGGGGGGAAGAGGTGAGGGGGGAGAGGTAAGAGGCCACAGAAAACATGTTCATGCTCCTGAACTATGGAAAAACGAAATATAAAACAAACCACAAATGTAGTCAAATCACACTACAGAACGAAAAAGCAATATAAAAGATCCTGGGGTAAAAATGACAGGTTGGATAACAAAAATCTTCCAAGCTAGAGAAGCCATACCAACTTGAAGATAACAGTGCTCTCTAAGATGACATAATGTGTCATAATAAACCATCATTCAAAGCTGGAGATATTGCTGATCTGGAGAGCGTGCAAAGGTCCCTTTACTGCTAGAATCCACTCAATAAAACATCTAAATTACTGAGACAACTTAAAAATTGTAAATGTACATTTCCAAGAGTGCAGGCAGGAGTGCGTAATAATTTACACACAGAACACACTTGACCAGGAGGGGAAAGATTATACATTCTATACATGCACGATCTGCATAACAGCCTCCTTGAAAAGCGCAGGTGCAATGGCTACGATTGCAAGATTGAACCAGTGAAGAGCAGGAGGTGCCATAGGCACAATCAGAGAACACTGTATAACATCAGAGGTCCGCGGTTGTTCAACGTCCTCCCAGCGACTATAAGAAATATTGCCGGAACAACCGTGATCATCTTCAAGAGAAAACTGGAAAGTTTCCTAAGAGAAGTCCCGGATCAGCCGGGCTGTGGTGGGTATGTGGCTCTGCGGGCCGCTCCAAGCAACAGCCTGGTGTATCAAACTCTCACAAGCCGAGCCTGGCCTCGGGCCGGGCTTAGGGGAGTAGAAGAAACTTCCCAGAACCCCCATCAACCAGGTTTCAACCAGGTATCTACGCTGAGAGAGAACTATCAACATCAAAGAGCTAAGACTGTTAAAACACAGTCTCCCTACCTATAAGGTGCATAACTAGCTGACCTCTCGCGGTTTTCAATAAAGAACTTGTTAAAACATTTCCGAAGGAGACTTTTATCAACCAGGCTGTGAGTCATACAATCAGGCAGCCACGTCCAACAGTCTGGTTGATCACACCACCGAAAGAGATACCTGTGAGCCGAGGCCGGTCCGTGGGATATTGATCTTTGGAACCACCTTAAGGCTCAGCCGGAGGCTTAAGTCCCTACACAGGTTTTATCCCTAAAACAAAACAAAAATACCGCCATACCACATCCAGCTCCACTTCTGCTCTTGAGAGCTGGGGTTAGATTCCGGTAGGATTTCAGTTGAACAAGTAATGTCTCGTGGAACTCAGGCCATAGATGATTGATAAAGATTAAGCCACCCAAGAGGTGGCACGGGCATGAATAGCCCGTAAGTGGTACAAATTTTTTTTTTCTCCGTAATTCTTTTCATTATTCTGAGATTGCATTTAATCATCGAGCTGTTATCGCGGGGGTGGATACTGCTTCACAGTCTTTATGAGGGCGTCCAGCTGCTGGACACCTTTGTTGACCAGGAGAGTGGCTCTGTTGATGGCTTCAGGGTGGCCACTGCAAGATTCAGGAACTCTTAAAGCTCTTCTAAGGTCGTTGGTTGCTTCACATTCTAGAAGATAGTGAAGAAATGGCTTTTCTGTGACAGTTTTGGCAGAAGATGCACTCTCTCTGTCGGGGTTCACAAATCTCCCAGTTGCATCTATAACCTAGACTTAGTCTATATAACCTAACTGCTATTTCCCTGTGTGTTCCTTTGGGTTATTTAACCTTTCTAATTTAGTTGCCTGAAGATACCATGTTGCAGAGGGCGAGCCTTCAGCTATTTTCTGGTGTAGGTAGGCTTTGTTGAGGTGTGAGAGTTTTTTGATTATGATGTTTTTAATGTTCTCTAGGCTGGGTTGAATAGTTTTATCTATCACTGGATGACGAGTTGCCAGCTTAGCAATTTCATCAGCTTTCTCATTTAATGGGATTCCATATAACAAGAGCAGTAGCAGGAACAAGAACAGGAACAAAAAAAGCAGTGTCAGGAACAAGGACAGGACAACAAAGCAGTGGCAGGAACAAGAACAGGAACAAACAAAGCAGTGTCAGGAACAAGGACAGGAACAACAAAAGCAGTGGCAGGAACAAGACAGGAACAACAAAAGCAGTGCAGGAACAAGGACAGGAACAACAAAAGCAGTGGCAGGAACAAGGACAGGAACAACAAAAGCAGTAGCAGGAACAAGAACAGAACAACAAAAGCAGTGGCAGGAACAAGAACAGGAACAAAAGCAGTAGCAGGAACAAGAACAGGAACAACAAAAGCAGTGGCAGGAACAAGACAGGAACAACAAAAGCAGTAGCAGGAACAAGAACAGGAACAACAAAAGCAGTGGCAGGAACAAGGACAGGAACAACAAAAGCAGTGGCAGGAACAAGAACAACAAAAGCAGTGGCAGGAACAAGAACAGGAACAACAAAAGCAGTGGCAGGAACAAGGACAGGAACAACAAAAGCAGTGGCAGGAACAAGGACAGGAACAACAAAAGCAGTGGCAGGAACAAGGACAGGAACAACAAAAGCAGTGGCAGGAACAAGAACAACAAAAGCAGTGGCAGGAACAAGGACAGGAACAACAAAAGCAGTGGCAGGAACAAGGACAGGAACAACAAAAGCAGTGGCAGGAACAAGAACAGGAACAACAAAAGCAGTGGCAGGAACAAGGACAGGAACAACAAAAGCAGTGGCAGGAACAAGGACAGGAACAACAAAAGCAGTGGCAGGAACAAGAACAAAAGCAGTGGCAGGAACAAGAACAGGAACAAGAACAAAAGCAGTGGCAGGAACAAGAACAGGAACAAGAACAAAAGCAGTGGCAGGAACAAGGACAGGAACAACAAAAGCAGTGAGGAGGAGGAAGGGCAGCACCACTTTATGTCACAAGAGGAGCGATAATCAATACAAGTTGCCATCCCCCCCCCCCCACCTTCCTTTCTACGAGCGGGAGGGGTGGGTGTACTCACCTAATTGTATTCACATCGTTGTGCTTGCTGGCTCTTTGGTCCCGCCTCTCAACTGTAAATTAACAGGTTGTGTATGGAGACAGGGAAGGGGGGGGGGTTGAAGAAATATGTACCTGTTTGTGCGGGGGTGAGGGGGAGATGTGCCTCTTCGTGGGGGGTGAGGGAAGATGTACTCACCTAGTTGTGTTTGCGGGGGTTGAGCTCTGGCTCTTTGGTCCCGCCTCTCAACCGTCAATCAACTGATGTACAGATTCCTGAGCCTACTGGGCTCTGTCATATCTACATTTGAAACTGTGTATGTAATCAGCCTCCACCACATCACTTCCTAGTGCATTCCATTTACTAACTACTCTGACACTGCAAAAGTTCTTTCTAATGTCTCTGTGGCTCATTTGGGTACTCAGCTTCGACCTGTGTCCCCTTGTGCGTGTGCCACCCGTGTTAAATAATCCATCCTTGTCCACCCTGCCAATTCCCTTGAAAATTTTGTATGTGGTGATCATGTCCTCCCCTATCTCTTCTGTCTTCCAGCGACGTGAGGTGCAGTTCACGTAGTCTGTCCTCATAACTCATGCATCTTAGTTCTGGGACTAACCTAGTGGCATACCTCTGAACTTTTTCCAGCTTCGTCTTGTGTTTGACTAGGTACGGACTCCATGCTGGGGCTGCATACTCCAGGATTGGCCTTATATATGTGGTATACAAGGTTCTGAAGGATTTCTTACACAGGCTTCTGAAAGCAGTTCTGATGTTAGCCAGCCTCGCATAGGCCGCTGATGTTATTCTTTTGATGTGGGCTTCAGGAAACAGGTTTGGCGTGATATCAACTCCCAGATCTTTCTCTCTGTCCGTTTCGTGAAGGACTTCATCTCCCATTCGGTATCTAGTGACTGGCCTCCTAGTTTCATTACCTTACATTTACTTGGGTTGAACTTTAGTAGCCATAGACCATTCCTTCAGTTTGTCTAGATCATCTTGTAGCCTCATACTATCCTCCTCTGTCCTGATCCTCCTCATAATTTTCGCATGTGCCTGTGTGGGGGTGAGGGGGAAATGTGCCTGTTTGTTGGGGGGGGGTGAGGGGGAGATGTGCCTGTTTGTGTGGGGGGTGAGGGGGAGATGTGTGTGTGTGTGTGTGTGTGTGTGTGTACAGCGAAAATACAGGCTGTGTGCATGTTTGGTAGAGAAATCTCTTGAGGTACTATATCAAAAGGCTTTCTGGCAGTTGAGAAATATGCAATGTTCCCAACCTTCTTTGTCCTACTTTTGTTATTTTATCATAGACCTCCTGAAGGTTTGTCAAGCACAACTTTCCTTCCCTATAGACATGTTGATGTTTCTTTGCATACATTATTCTCTCCAGGTGTGTAACTTGACTTATCATTATTCTTTTGAGTACTTTGCAAGGGATGCTCGTCAGTGATACTGATCTTAGTCAAGTGCCTCTTCTCTATCCCCTTTCTTGTATATTGGTGCAACATTCGCAGTCTTCCAGCAGCTGGGCAATTCTCCCTTTACAAATGACTCATTAAAGATCAATGCGAAGAGGTATGCCGAAGTCCTGTGCTGCTGCTTTTAACATCCATGGTGATACATTGTCTGGTCCAGTTTCATATAGTTTCATCTAGTGATGTTAGTTGTTTCCTTACTTCCTCTGCTGCTTTACGGGCTATTCATGCCCGTGCCACCACCTGGGTAGCTTAATTTTCACCAATCTCTGCTGCTACTTCAATATCTGATACGTCTTTTTTATCTAGGGTAAGCACCTCTTTTAGCACTGGGAGCTGCTCAGGTTCAGTTGTCAACACTCCACGAAAGCAGGCATTAGGTTCATTTCCTCTATCAAATACCTTCCCCTTTTTTGTAACCTAGTCACTTGCTCATTCACTGTCATTTTCCTTTGTTTGTGATTATGTAGGAGTTTTTGTTGTCTTAGCTTTAGAGATTATATCATTTTAATAGTTTTTTCTGACATTCTTTGTACATTTATATACTATATTTGTTCCTAGTCCCTATGCATCTATTCCGATTCTCCTCTGTTTTTATCTCTGTATTTCCTCCACTCCTGCTATTCGTTTTTGCTTCTTTGCACTATTGAACCACAGGTTATTATCTCCTACACACAGAAATCACAAAAGCGTGATGCATCAAATGAACAAATCCACAAGGGCCGTGACGAGGATCCAAGGGACGTGAGGATCGAAGTAAGTTCAGTAGAACTTCTGGTTTCAATTCATTTATTATGTTGTAGCTCAGTCAGTTAAGGCAGCGTCTGGGATGCTCTCGGATGTAGGTTCGAATCCTCGTCACGGCCCTTGTGGATATGTTTATTATCTCCTACTTTTCTTCTCTTATTGTTGGCATACAAATCTCTTCTGCCTCTCTTCATCTCGGCTTGACTGTTTCCCTCACAAGTTCTTTCTCCTCTTCCTGGCATACCTCCCAGATACTCTCTCCCGTTCATGTAAACCCCCTTTATATAGTGTACTCTCCTTTCCCTGACTCCATGTCTTGTTGGTTACTGTTTTCAGTTCAAAGTTAAATACCGGGACACAATGATCAGTGCCTCCTAGTGGTACTTCGTGCTCCATGTGTCGAGATGTCTGGGTGAAGATCAGGTCCGGTAGGCTATGTGTATTCCCTCAGAGTTCTCTTGGCATGCTGTGTTAATTAACTTCTTTTCAAAACTTCCACTAATTTAACTCCCCACATGTCTTCTCCTACTATGAGGTTTCTCGATTCCCAATCGCTCTCCTCATGATTTAGGTCTTAAATGATTAGCAGTTTGGCTCTTATTCTGTGTGCACTAGTATTAACACCTCGCATCATGAAAACCTTTGGAAGAGTGGTTAGATTTAAGATCACAATACACATGGAATCACAGCGTCTACATAACCCTGGACAACATGGGGTTCAAAACAAGGTGTTCCTGCATCTCTCAATTGCTAGATCACTATCATGTGGCCTTAAATGACACGGAAAACAATCAAAACGCACATGAAATTTTCACGATTTTTCAAAAAGCCTTTAACAAATGTGACCATGGGGATATTGCACACAAAATGCTCTCAAAAGGAATTACTCTAAAAAATAGGTGTAGAATCTTCAATTCCACACCTAACCAAACCCAGTGTGTAATAGTGAACTAAGTAAAACCCGTGGTATCCACCGTGGAAAGCTCAGTCCTTTAGGCTTTAACGTTTAGAACGCGATCAGCATTACGACACCAGTAGAGTTTTTTCACTCAATTTCAATTTCTTTATTATGCACCCCATACCCATCCCGTGGGCGGTGGTGTAAAGAATTGCAGAGGCACATAATCGGTTAAGGAACTGAACCCTCTAGTTCGTTTATCTAAGCAAATAAGAATTTTTGACGCTAGTTACAAAATTATTCATGTTCTATATAAATGTACACATTCTCATACATACACATACATATCTAATCACCCACACAAGTACTCATGAGAGTAATGCAGTGACCTCTCAACCACCCCGTCTTCATTAATAATGCCCAAGCGTCCGTTATTCCAGCTGCCAAACACTGTGTTTATGAATTAAAAACATTTTACACATGACTCAACCCATCCTTTAAGCAATGCTCGTCCTAGTTGCGGCCAATCCCAATATACATTCCCCATTTAAACACGCTGTATATTCAAAATGTCATTTTATATAATTATTTCGTGTATAATTAGCACAGAACTTTATACTTGATAACCTTGAGAACTTGATAAACACCCCCAAATGATATCTGATAATCATCTCTCATAGGTCACACTGCGAGGAGCTGCGTTTAACAGCCTGGCTGACCAGACCACCAACCACGGGAGACATCTCCCGTCACGCAGGGTGCAGTCGCACCTCCACAAATCTCCAGTATCAGCTCTTGATATCACTTGATACTGGTAATGGCTCAAAAGGGCCACCACTTACGGGCTATTCATGCCCGTGCCACCTTTTGGGTGGCTTAATCTTCATCAATCAATCAATCTGACCACCAACCAGTAGGCCTGGTCAGAGGCCTACTGGTCAGAGGCTGTGCGGACATTAATCGCCAGAACCAACCCACGGTTAACACAAGGTTAAGCCCGGCCCGAGGCCATTACAGCAAGTGAACGGAGCAACGTTTGAGGAAAGTTCAAACGTCATCATTTGCGAGTCCGTGTGTAAAGCAATTTTTCCTTCATAAGCATGGGGATTGGTGGCTGGATTAGTGAGCATTTGGTCAGTGATCGTGAGAACAGGCTGCACGAATCAACATATTATATTCGAACATTTCTTGAACAGTGTTTCGCTCTCGTCCCATGTTCGACTAGCACATCTTTAAATGCTTCACCCAGATACTACAAATATATATAAAATGCCAACAGAGCCTAAACACACAACCTAACCAATTCTACATTAAGGTATACACAAAACTATAATGTATTAATATATATATTAATGTATATAAAAATATTACTCTTGATTACAGTGCGTTAAAATTGACGAATGTGTCTTTGGGGTCGAGGGCAGCTTGCACAAGCATAGCCTGAAGATGGGTTGCCAGACTGAGCTACTCGTTGAATCAACAAAAGGTTGGCAGCGGTCACGACGACACCCCACAACAAAATACCTGACAAGACTAAATTCGAACAGACCTGCCCGTGTGTAAGTTGGCGTAAAGGACGCAACAGGAGGGGGGAGTGGAGATGGTAGTAATGGGGGAGGGGGTGGGGGGAGTGGTGCCGGGAGTGTATGACCCGCCCACCAACTCACAAATCCCCCCCCCCATCCCACTCCTCCATTACTCCCCCTACCTCCTCCCACACCCCACTAACCCCCCGACCTTCCGACCAAACAGGTGCAGCAACGCAAACAAACAAAATTACAGCGACGCAAACTCACTATATTTCACATTTCTATACTGTACATGTTTATGATACATGTAAACTATCTCGCAGACGGAATAGACTCGTTCCCCTCAATGTTTGATGTTGATGCAAAAATTATGAGGATTAAGACTGAGGAAGATATTAAGAAGAGGCTACAAAATGACTTAGACAAATTCAAGGAATGGTCCAATAAATGGTTACTAAAATTCAACTCAAGTAATTGTAATGACGCTAGGTGAAGGGAAAAAGGCCAGAAACAGGGTACCGAATGGGAGATGAAGTCCTCCATGAAACGGACAAAGATATGGGAGTTGATATCAAGAAGCCCACATCAAAAGGACATCTTCGGTGGCGTATGCAAGCTGGCTAACACCAGAACTGCCATTAGAATTTTGCGTAATGAATAATTTAGAACCTTGGATACATATATAAGACCAATCCTGAAGAATGCAACTCCAGCGTAGTCTTGTGGTATAGTCAAGCTTAAGACTAAATTGGAGAAGGTTCAAAGGTATACCACAACACTAGTACCCGAGCTGAGGGGTATGAGCTACAAGGGGAGACTACGGAAACTGAACCTCATGTTGCTTTAATAACGTTAGGGAAGAATAAACTGCTAGACCTCACTTCCCTGCAGACACTAATCGATAAAGTAACTTATTCCTTCCCTTTACGTCCACACAACACTTACTCTCCATCCACTTCCTCCCTAGGCCAGGCTCGGGGAGTAGAACAACTCCCGGAACTCTATCCAGGTATGCTCCAGGTATACCCACAATACTTGCTCCCTCCTTCACGTCCGGCCACGGCTGTCGTAGAAAATAATAAAAATAAAATAAAATAAAAATACATGAATCTGTACAAAAGTTGACTGACTTTTGATTGGCGGGACCAAAGAGCGAGGTTCAACCCCCGCGAGCACAATTAGGCAAGTACAGTACAAACTACTTTCCATCACGTCCACCTCCAACACTCGCTCCCCTCAGGCTCCCCCCCCCCCCACGTCCACCACAACTCTCCCCACACCATCTACATCTGTATCCACCTCACCTACAACTATCCATATCACTAAATATCCTAATCACTCTGAG
>WNGS01164858.1:23295320-23339994 GCA_020271785.1 Procambarus virginalis
GGTTTTTTCAACTGCTTCATCCTCCTTATTTTCTTCAGATTATAACGCATTGCATACTTTATTCCCAAAAAGACAGGGTCACTTTTACCCAAGGGAGGAAGGTACTGAATGTCAAATACTTCTTCCTCCTTCCTGGTAAATATCAAATCTAGCATGGAGGGAACGTCCCCTTCCCTCATCCTCGTAGCTTGTTTAACATGTTGATACAAGAATGTTTCCAGGATGAGGTCTACAAATTTACAGGTCCAAAAATCTTCTGTTTTAGCTTCATATGCTTCCCAGTCTATGGATTTCAAGTTGAAGTCACCAACTATCAACAGTCGTGACCTATCGTTATCCGCTCTCGCTATAATCTCTCTCATTATTGTTATAAGACCTTCTCGTTTACTATCTAGCTCCTCCTTTGACCATGTGCTGCTTGGTGGTGGACTATATGCATTTATGACCATTAGTTTATCATCTTCATGGCAGATCTCTAGTGCTATTATGTCAACCTCTTGTGGATTGGCAGTCATTATTTCCTTCACCCTTATGTGTTCTTTCACCAGCACAGCAACGCCACTGCCTTTCCTAATTTTTCTGTCCCTTCTCCAAATTGAGTAGCCCCTTGGGAATATGACCTCATTTAAAATATCATCTTCAAGTTTTGTCTCTGTGAGTGCAACAATGTCTGGTGTCTGCATCTGTATTACATCACTTAACTCCAATATCTTCGATCTTACTCCATCTATGTTGGTGTATGCAATCTTCAGGAACTTGTTCCCCCTCTCCTTATTCTTCACTCCCCTCTCTCTATTGATTTTGTTGGTTTGCCTTTATGTACCACTTTACTGGTCTGCCTACCCTAACACTTTGTAGAAAAAGAATTGATTTCATCTTCATTCCTGCTCTCATTTAAACGTTTTGCCTCAGCGAGGTTCAGTTTCAGCCTCTCTCTGTCTTCTCTTGAAAGATCTCGTCTTAACGACCACATTTTCCCATCCTCATCACTTTGTAACTTTCTAGCATTCCTTAGTACTTCTTCCATCTGCTTGGCACCGTTTAGGGTTATCCTCAAAGGTCGATCTTTCCCTTTTACATATCTGCCTATTCCCCTGTAGTCACACACATTCTCTATGGTTGTAAGACCTTCCACGAGGCCAACAATTTTATCTACTACTTTTGCTTCTTCTACAGCTCTTTCTGACCTAGATGTTATCTCCTTTTCTTTGCAGCCAAAATTATCAGGGACTTACTCCGATCAACTGTGTTTTGCACCAACCTCGGGTTAGATGCCAATTCCTTTCTCACTTCCAGCCTAATGTTTGTTTTATCTTGGTTGCTGCATTGTTGGGCTTCCTTTACTGCTGCTTCCATTTTTTCCTTCTCCTTGGCCACTTGTGCATAAGTGAGTTGCATATCTTTCTTGCACTGTTCTATTCCCTGTGTAACTTCCTCCATCTGTGCTGACAAAAGCTGTTTCTCCTCTTGAATTTCCTTGCCTAGCCTATTGTAATCATTTATGTTTAAATTTGCTCTAACTTCTTCCAAAGCTATTTTTAAGAGTATATTTTCTTCTTCCATGGCTTTGCAATTTGTTTCCAATTGACTCTTTTCCTTGCGCAAGTCTTTCACTAAACCCTCAAGACCTAAACTTTGCTATTCAAATGATCATTACTTTCTTTCAATTTACTAATTATTTCTACATGAGAGTTCACTATAGTATCTAATTTAATAGTATCTAATTATAGTATCTAAGTTCACTATAGTGTCTAATCTAAGTATAGTAGTACAGTATTTGCTTCCACAACCTGTGTGTGTGTGTGTGTGTGTGTGTGTGTGTGTGTGTGTGTGTACTCACCTATATGTGTCTGCAGGATCGAGCATTGACTCTTGGATCCCGCCTTTCGAGCATCAGTTGTTTACAGCAATGACTCCTGTCCCATTTCCCTATCATACCTGGTTTTAAAATTATGAATAGTATTTGCTTCCACAACCTGTTCCTTAAGTGCATTCCATTTTCCCACTACTCTCACGCTAAAAGAAAACTTCCTAACATCTCTGTGACTCATCCGAGTTTCCAACTTCCATCCATGTCCCCTCGTTCTGTTACTATTCCGTGTGAACATTTCGTCTATGTCCACTCTGTCAATGTCAATGTCTCTGCATTTACTATTTGATCTCTCTCGCGTCTCCTTTCTAGTGAGTACATTAGTAGAGCTTTAAGACTATCATAGTAATTTAGGTGTTTTATTGTGTCTATGTATGCCGTATACGTTGTCTGCATTCCCTCCATTTCAGCAATCTCTCCTGCTTTGAAGGGGAAAGTGAGTACTGAACAATACTCAAGATGGGACAGTACAAGTGATTTGAAGAGTACAACCATTGTGATGGTATCCCTGGCCTTGAAGGTTCACATAATCCATCCGATCATTTTTTTGGTTGACGCAATATTTGCTTCGTTATGCTCCCTAAACGTTAGGTCGTCAGACATCATTATTCCCAATAATGATGCATGTAAAGCATCCTTTACATGCTATTTTCCTACTATGGGCACATTTGATTGTGTTTTGTACTCTGCATTATGTTAAGGTCCTCATTTTTATCATACCTAAGTATCTGGAATTTATCACTGTTAAACATCATGTTATTTTCTGTTGCCCAGTCAAAAACTTTATTAATATCTGCTTGAAGTTTTCAATATCTTTAGCAGAGGTAATTTTCATGCTGATTTTTGTGTCATCTGCAAAGGATGATATGAAGGTCTGACTTGTATTTTTGTCTATATCTGATATGAGAATAAGGAAAAGCAGTGAGGCAAGGACTGTACCCGGAGGTACAGAGCTTTTAACTGCACTTTTAACTGGGTGCCAATCCTTAACTGTAGCCTTTGCTCATCCACCAGTGAATGGATACCAGGTTGTTATCTTGATGGTTATCTTGATATGATTTCGGGGCTTTTTAGTGTCCCTGCGGCCCGGTCCTCGACCAGGCCTCCACCCCAGGAAGCAGCCCGTGACAGCTGACTAACACCCAGGAACCTATTTTACTGCTAGGTAACAGGGCCATAGGGTGAAAGAAACTCTGCCCATTGTTTCTCGCCGGCACCTGGGATCGAACCCAGGACCACAGGATCACAAGTCCAGTGTGCTGTCTGCTCGGCCGACCGGCTCCCTTTTTTCTGTTAAAAGTTTTGTTTTTCTGTTTTCTGTTAAAAAAATTTGGCGGGTCATATTCCAGGAAAAATTAGGATTAAGGACCTGCCCAAAATGCTATGTGTACAAGTGACTTTACAAGAATGTAAGAACTCTTTGCAGTATATATACGTATATAAAATGCATGTGATTTGGGTTATTTATTTCCAGTTTTCCTTTCATTGCTTTTGTATTACAAACATTTATCATACTTCTATCAACAAACAGTAATTTTTTCTATTACTATTATTTACCCTGTACAGTACAATACTGCATATCCCTATATTTAAAACATGTATTAGTAATACACAACTCTCACTAAATAAATCTTCTACTGCCACAAGACTACAAGTCTATACAGCCAGTCATTTATATCTAGGATGTCATTTCTACCTATTAAATTATTCCCAGAGTTTATTCCCACTTCAACATTCAGACCACTTGTTATACTTATTCTATAACTCTTCTAGGAAGAGTAAAATTGTTATTTGTATGACGTGGATTTTAAAAATTGCTACAGCATACAGCATAATACTAGGTTTAATTAATAACTTATGATATGAATAAAAAAGAAATGATGTTCTATAAAATTAAACTGATATGGATGCTGTATATGTCATACCCAAAGAGATATTAACTCAAGGTGGGGTCTATCTCCTCAACTCTTATTAGAAGGACCCTGGTTCCATTTCACCCGAAGTACAGCCCCTGCTCACCTGGCAGTAAATAGGTACAGTACTTGAGAGTTAGCTAGCTATTATGGGCCATATCTTGGGGAAAGATGGTCAATGTCAAGGAGATGGAAAGGTCAATAATGGCATATGCGTCTCTTAAACTTAAGTTCAGGCTTTTTGTCCCAGAAAATAGGAATTAATTCATATTAATTACAAGTAATCACTGACTGATCACTAATGAACATCATTACTGATTAACTGACAAGTAGTTAACTAACATGACCAAACCACACAGAAGATTGAGAAAAATGACATTTCAGTTGTTAACTAACAAATCTTGTAAATAGTATCCATACCCAAACATCCATCCCCCAATGTAACCAGCTGTCACTTAAAACACCTTTACAAGATCACAAATATTCCTTTGAAATGTCTGAATAAAACAAGATACAGTACAGTATAATTAGTTTTTTCTATCACATGTGATTTTGTCAATTTGAGTGGTTACAAAAACAAGACTTCTACTTGAAACCTGCATGCAAACACCGTCACCCAAACCCCATATCTAAACAAGGCAAACTCACCGCCGTCTGACATAGTGGGTCTCCCTAGCATAGGGGACGAAGGGTGGCTGTTGCATGTATCTGCCGCCCCCGCCACCCACGTGTCCATCACCCGCCCCAGGATTGCAGGGTAGCCACCCGCACCCGCCCGCGATGCCATGGGTGGGAGATGGGCGTCTTGTACGGCGACCCCTCATGCCTGAAACAACAACAAATATTGAGAGGAACACTGCAGAATGGTCACTGGATTATGCACAAACAACATTCTCACTTTTGTATCTGCATTTACAAATATTACCAATGCATATCTCCAAAAATACATAAACAATGCTTTATTTCAAAGAGAAATCACAGAAATTAGTTTATAATTTATTATCATGACCAACAAGAAGGTTGGCAAGACCATCAACCGTGAGGGGCATTTCATCCCAGGAACCTGCACAAGATAACCACAAGGTAGGTATCATATATGGAAAAGAAAATCAAAACAATCCAGGAAACGATGGAATATAGAAACTCATCAGCAGCAACCTAATAAATTTATCATCAGCTAACAAATAAGTCTGAAAGCTAACTACAAAAGGGTCTGCAACTGTAAATGTCTAACAAACTCGTTACACTAGTCAGAGCTCCAATTGATCCGAACCTTGAAAATACAGTACTATTAACTTATGATTACTACATCACAACACTAAAGTTTATATCACACTGGATGCTTCACACATGCACTCAACTATAACGAAGAAGTTTTTTCGTGGTGTTGAGTGCACATAGGATACCTGGATTGTACCTGGACGGGCTTCTGGGAGTTGTTGTTCTCCCCAAGCCCAGCCCAGGGCCAGACTTGGGCAGTAGGTTAGTTGCAAATTNGTTCTTTCTAATATCTCTGTGGCTCATTTGGGCACTCAGTTTCCACCTGTGTCCCCTAGTGCGTGTGCCCCTTGTGTTAAACAGCCTGTCTTTATCAACCCTGTCGATTCCCCTGAGAATCTTGAATGTGGTGATCATGTCCCCCCTAACTCTTCTGTCTTCCAACGAAGTGAGGTTTAATTCCTGCAGTCGCTCCTCGTAGCTCATACCTCTCAGCTCGGTACTAGTCTGGTGGCAAACCTTTGAACCTTTTCCAGTTTAGTCTTATGCTTGACTAGATAGGGACTCCATGCTGGAGCCGCATACTCCAGGATTGGTCTGACATATGTGGTATATAATGTTCTGAAAGATTCCTTACACAAGTTTCTAAAGGCCGTTCTTATGTTAGCCAACCTGGCATATGCTGCTGATGTTATCCTCTTGATATGAGCTTCAGGGACAGGTCTGGCGTGATATCAACCCCCAGGTCTTTCTCTTCTCTGACTCTTGAAGTATTTCATCTCCCAAATGATACCTTGTATCTGGTCTCCTGCTTCCTACCCCTATCTTCATTACATTACATTTGCTTGGGTTAAACTCTAACAGCCATTTGTTCGACCATTCCTGCAGCTTGTCCAGGTCTTCTTGAAGTCTCAAGCTGTCCTCCTCTGTCTTAATCCTTCTCATAATTTTGGCGTCGTCAGCAAACATTGAGAGGAATGAGTCTATACCCTCTGGGAGATCATTTACGTATATCAGAAACAGGATAGGTCCAAGTACAGAGCCCTGTGGGACTCCACTGGTGACTTCACGCCAGTCTGAGGTCTCACCCCTCACTGTAACTCTCTGCTTCCTATTGCTTAGGTACTCCCTTATCCACTGGAGCGCCCTACCTGTTACTCCTGCCTGTTTCTCTCTTCTCGCTATGCATCAACCTTTTATGGGGTACTGTGTCAAAGGCTTTCCGACAGTCCAAAAAAATGCAGTCCGCCCACCCTTCTCTTTCTTGCTTAATTCTTGTCACCTGATCGTAGAATTCTATCAAGCCTGTAAGGCAAGATTTACCCTCCCTGAACCCATGTTGATGGGTTGTCACGAAGTCTCTTCTCTCCAGATGTGTTACTAGGTTTTTTCTCACAATCTTCTCCATCACCTTGCATGGTATACAAGTTAAGGACACTGGCCTGTAGTTCAGTGCCTCTTGTCTGTCACCCTTTTTGTATATTGGTACTACATTAGCAGTCTTCCATATTTCTGGTAGGTCCCCCGTTTCCAGTGACTTACTATACACTATGGAGAGTGGTAAGCAAAGTGCTCCTGCACACTCTTTCAATACCCATGGCGAGATTCCATCCGGCCCAACAGCTTTTCTCACATCCAGCTCCAATAGGTGCTTTTTGACCTCATCTCTTGTAATTTCGAACCTATCCAAGGTCACCTGGTTTGCTGCCACCTCTCCCAGCGCCGTGATATCTCCCTGTTCTATTGTAAAGACCTCCTGGAACCTTTTGTTGAGTTCTTCACACACCTCTTTGTCATTCTCTGTGTACCTGTCCTCGCCCACCCTAAGTTTAATCACCTGTTCCTTCACTGTTGTCTTCCTCCTGATGTGACTGTGTAGTAGCTTTGGTTCAGTCTTGGCTTTGTTAGCTATATCATTTTCACCTTTTCCTTTTCTCAGCTGCTCTTCTCACACTGACATACTCGTTCCTGGTTCTCTGGTATCTCTCTCTACTTTCTGGTGTTCTGTTATTACGGAAGTTCCTCCATGCCCTTTTGTTCAGCTCCTTTGCTTTCATACATTCCCTATTAAACCACGGATTCTTCCTTTGCTTCTCTGTTTTTTCCTGTTGGGCTGGGACAAACCTGCTTACAGCCTCCTGACATTTTGGGTGACATAGTCCATCATGTCTTGTACGGACTTGGTTCCGAGTTCTGTGTGTCCCAATGTATATCCCATAGGAATTTATTCATCTCCTCATAGTTTCCCTTTCTGTACGCCAGCCCTTTGGTTCCCAGTTCTTTTTTGGGGGTGATAATTCCTAGCTCAACCAGGTACTCAAAGCTCAATACACTATGATCACTCATTCCCAAGGGGGCTTCCAACTTAACTTCCCTTATATCCGACTCATTTAGGGTAAATATCAAATCAAGCAAGGCTGTTTCATCCCCTCCTCTCATTCTTGTCGGTCCCTTGACGTGTTGACTTAAAAGTTTCTTGTTGCCACATCCAGCATCTTAGCTCTCCATTGTCTGGGCCTCCGTGTGGGTCTCTGTTCCCCCAATCTATCTTCCCATGGTTGAAGTCTCCCATGATTAGAAGTCTGGATCCGTTCCTGCTAGCCACAGAAGCTGCTCTCTCTATTATATTGATGGTGGCCATGTTGTTTCTATCATATTCCTGTCTGGAATGTATGTGTGTGTGTGTGTGTGGTATGTGTGTGTTGTGTGTGTGTGTGTGTGTGTGTGGTGTGTTTTGTGTGTGTGTGTGTGTGTTGTGTGTTGTGTGTGTGTGTGTGTGTGTGTGTGTGTGTGTGTGTGTGTACTCACCTAGTTACTCACCTAGTTGTGCTTGCGGGGGTTGAGCTCTGGCTCTTTGGTCCCGCCTCTCAACCGTCAATCAACAGGTGTACAGTTTTCCTGAGCCTATTGGGCTCTATCATATCTACACTTGAAACTGTGTATGGAGTCAGCCTCCACCACATCGCTTCCTAATGCATTCCATTTGTCAACCACTCTGACACTAAAAAAGTTCTTTCTAATATCTCTGTGGCCCATTTGGGCACTCAGTTTCCACCTGTGTCCCCTAGTGCGTGTGCCCCTTGTGTTAAACAGCCTGTCTTTATCAACCCTGTCGATTCCCCTGAGAATCTTGAATGTGGTGATCAAGTCCCCCCTAACTCTTCTGTCTTCCAACGAAGTGAGGTTTAATTCCTGCAGTCGCTCCTCGTAGCTCATACCTCTCAGCTCGGGTACTAGTCTGGTGGCAAACCTTTGAACCTTTTCCAGTTTAGTCTTATGCTTGACTAGATAGGGACTCCATGCTGGAGCCGCATACTCCAGGATTGGTCTGACATATGTGGTATATAATGTTTTGAAAGATTCCTTGCACAAGTTTCTAAAGGCCGTTCTTATGTTAGCCAACCTGGCATATGCTGCTGATGTTATCCTCTTGATATGAGCTTCAGGGACAGGTCTGGCGTGATATCAACCCCCAGGTCTTTCTCTCTCTCTGACTCTTGAAGTATTTCATCTCCCAAATGATACCTTGTATCTGGTCTCCTGCTTCCTACCCCTATCTTCATTACATTACATTTGCTTGGGTTAAACTCTAACAGCCATTTGTTCGACCATTCCTGCAGCTTGTCCAGGTGTGTGTGTGTGTGTGTGTGTGTGTGTGTGTGTGTGTGTTGTGTGTGTGTTAATTACAAAAGTGTATTACAGGATGAGAGCTACGCTACGTGTGGTGTGTGAGAAAAATAAAAAAATAGTTGTTAGTAACAGTTGATTGATTGACAGTTGAGAGGCAGGCAAAAGAGCAGAGCTCAACCTCCGCAAGCACAACTAGGTGAATACAACTAGGTGACACACACACATGAAAAAGAACTTTTTCTGTGTCAGAGTAGAGAACAGATGGAATGCATTAGGCAGTGATGTGGTGGAGGCTGACTCCATAAATAGTTTCAAATGTAGATATGAGAGCCCAGTAGGCTCAGGAATCTGTACATCAGTTGATTGACAGTCGAGAGGCGGGACTAAAGAGCCAGAGCTCAACCTCCACAAGCACAACTAGGTGAGTACAACTAGGAGTGTGTGCACGCCATGGACATAGGCACAATCAGCAAACATGTTTGCTGATAATGCTAAGATACTAGGGAAGATAAGCAGTACTTAGATAAGTACTCGAGGTACATTCCTTGCACCGCTACTGTTCCTTATTCTCATATCAGATATAGACAAAAATACACGTCACAGCTTCGTGTCATTGTTTGCAGATGACACAAAAATCAGCATGAAAATTACCTCTGCTGAAGACAATGAAAAATTACAAGCAGATATCAAGAAAGTTTTCGATTGGGCAGCAGAAAACAACATGATGTTTAACAGTGATAAATTTCAGGTACTCAGGTACGGCAAAAATGAGTATCTGAAACATAATACAGGGTACAAAACACAATCGAATCTTCCCATAGTAGAAAAACAGCATGTCAAGGATTTGGGAATACTGATGTCCGACGATCTAACATTTAGAGAGCATAACCAAGCAAATATTGCATCAACCAGAAAAATGATAGGATGGATTACGAGAACTTTCAAATCCAGGGATTCCATCCCAATCTTCATGTCACTTGTGTTGTCCCGTCTCGAGTACTGCTCATTTCCCCGTTCAGAGCAGGAGAGATTGCTGAAATAGAGGGAATACAGAGAACATATACGGCACGCATAGACGAGATAAAGCACCTAAATTACTGGGATCGTCTCAAAGCTCTCTAAATGTACTCTCTAGAAAGGAGGTGAGAGTGACCAAATAATATACACATGGAAAATATTGGAGGGCCAGGTCCCAAATCAACACAGTAAAATAACAACGTACTGGAGTGAACGATATGGTAGAAAATGCAGGATTGAACCAGTGAAGAGCAGAGGTGCCATAGGCACAATCGGAGAACACTGTATGAACATCAGAGGTCCGCGGTTATTCAACGTCCTCCCAGCGACTATAAGAAATATTGCCGGAACAACCGTAGACATCTTCAAGAGAAAACTGGACTGTTTTCTAGGAGAAGTTCCGGACCAACGGGCTGTGGTGGGTATGTGGGCCTGCGGGCCGCTCCAAGCAACAGCCTGGTGAACCAAACTCTCACAAGTCGAGCCTGGCCTCGGGCCGGGCTTGGGGAGTAGAACAACTCCCAGAACCCCATCAAGCAGGTACAAATTATACGAGAAATCTTTAAAGAATTCTGAGAAAGAGAGCTAGGGGTGGTTTTAGATAGAAAACTATCACCTGAGGACCACATAAAGAACATTGTACGGGGAGCCTATGCTATACTAACTTCAGAATTGCTTTTAAATACACGGATGATGAAATAGTAAACAAAATTGTTCACAACCTTTGTTAGACCAAAGCTGGAATATGCAGCCACTGTATGGTGCCCATATATTAAGAAGCATATAAACTGGAAAAGGTGCAAAGGCAAGCTACAAAATGAATTCTAGAACTGAAAAGCAAGAGTTACGAGGAGAGATTAGAGGCATTATATATGCCAAAACTAGAAGATAGAAGAAAATGATCTGATATGATCACCACTTACAAAATAATAATAGGATTCAACCAAACTGAAAAAAAGAGGAATTCCTGAAACCAGCAACTTCAAGAACATGAGGATGCTGATTGACGCTAAGGAAACAAAGGTGCCAAAAAATATTAGAAGGTTTACTTTTGCAAACAGTGGTAGACGGCTGGAACAAATTAAGTGAGAAAGTTTTGGAGGCCAAAACCATCAGTAGTTTCAAAGCATTATACGACAAAGAGTGCTGGGAAGACGAGACACCACGAGTGTAACTCTCATCCTGTAACTACACTTAAGTAATTACACTCAAGAAGGTCCACTATTATATGTAACTAAAGTCAATGCAATTCTCTTATTAAACTTAAGAAACAGCAAAATTATAACAGCTCAAAATTTATCACTGAAGTAACCACTTCAGAAAAAAAACCAACGCCATGAATGAAATGAAATGAAACGCCATTTTCTAGGTGAGACCCGGAGGCTCCCTGGAGCTTACTAGTCTGATATGCTAATGTCAGACTTTGGCATCAGTCATGTGTATGGAGTTCTGTACTATGCCTTCCCTTCATATCTGAACTCAAAACTTTTACCAATACCTTTCGTCCTCTTGACATTAAACTCGCCTTTCGACACACTAACACACTTCGTAGCAATCTAGTTCACATTGCTCCTCCTGCTGCTAATGCTGCTGGTGTCTACTCTATTTCCTGTTAGTCGTGTCCTCTCCAATACTTTGGCGAAACTGGCCGTACACTGAATGACAGACTTAAAGAACACAAGAGAAGTGTTAAGTCTGCAGACACTAACAATGCTCTCTTCTGCCATGTGAGGGATTCTAATCATCCCATTGACTGGTCTTCCTCCAAAATAATCTTTCCTGCCTCTACTCTACACAGACGCCGTCTTGTGGAATCGGCTCTAATACACAATGTACCCAACATGAACTTGAGTCCTGGCTTTGTTGCTGTGGACTCTTCCCTTTCACAGTATATACTCAAATGCTCTAATCTTTCTAACAAACGTGACCTAACATAAGCCTACCCCTTCTATTTTCTTTCTTTCTCTTTCCTTTTCTTTCTCTATTCTCCTACGCTCCCTTGCTATCCTCTTCTTATTCCTTCTTCTCATTCGGTGGTTATAATAGGAGCTGCCTCGTAAGGGCCAATAGGCCTTCTGCAGCTCTTATTATTATTACTATCCCCTCTACTACACCTTACTTTGCTCCTCAGCTCTCTCTTGCCTATTTATTGCCTGTCTCTACTTCCTCATCACAATCGACTTGAGAATGGTCCAGGACGGACCGAAACGTCGTCGTCCCTTCACCTTCTAGTGTGTGATCTGGTCAACATAGCCTAGTAAGCTCCAGGAACCTGAAGGGGCTACCCCCCCCCCCTAGAAAAGAAACTGCTATTATAATGAAAATTGACCAGCCTCCAATGAATAATGTAGTAATATTAGACAAAACATTGTATCACCACCTTTTTCAATTTACTCTCTGAAGGTGAGAAGTAAAGCAAAATACAAAGGAGAAGGAGGGGAGGAAAGAGAAGAGGGAACAGACATGGATAAGGTTGAGGGGGAACTCGTCTGTGGGGTAACAGAAAACGAGAAGCGCATGAGAAGGAGAGGAAGAATAGAAGGAGAGGAGGAAGAATAGAAGGAGAGGAGGAAGAATAGAAGGAGAGGAGGAGGAAGAATAGAAGGAGAGGAGGAAGAATAAAAGGAGAGGAGGAAGAATATAAGAGGAGGAGGAGGAGAAGGAAGAGTAGGAGTTGAGTGAGTGTAAGAGTAGGGAGAGTAGACTGACTGATGTTCTATCCATGATGTTATACTCATGTTAATTTTACTTTACATATTAAAGCTGCCACCACCTGTCATTTGCAAACTAAATCTTAATTCCACTTAAACAATGAGACAGGAACACTGCTTAATTTAAGGTCTGAGGGAGCAGCCGCGCGCCTCGCTGCTGGCCCTCACTCACTCGTCTCCTGCGCCTCACTCTCGTTTCCTCACTATCTCTACTCGAGTTTTCCATCTAGTTATATCTAGTCTTAAACTCTTAAACATAGAGATAAAGCGAGAAAACCAGAGTCCTCTTCCCATGTGCCCCTCGTTTTCTGTTGCCCCACAGACGAGTTCCCCCTCAACCTTATCCATGTCTGTCCCCTCTCTTTTCTTCCCTCCCCTCCTCCTCCTCCTATGTATTTTGCTTTACTTCTCACCATCACAGAATAGATTAAGAAAGGTGGTGTTACAATTTAACACTGATTTAATTTAACAAGCAAAGAAATCTACCAATCCTCAACATCCTCAACCATACATTGGCTTCCTGGTTCAGACTACACTCGTCACCACTAAGACACCCTGGTTAAGATAATGCATTAACTGGTACTCTTGCCTCTTAAATCAGATGGGTGCATCCTGAGGGTGACCGGCGGTCACCCGTCAGGGTGGGAAAGCTGGCTGGTCACCTCTGTGCAAGGCGGTCGCTAATTGAATCTACCAGCCACCCCCACCGTGGGGAAGTTGGGTACTCTTCCTCATGCCCTAATAAGGACTGGGACAGGCCAAGCTAGCCCATACCAACCTAAGTACAGTATTACCATGTCAGCGGACTGAAGCTAGTCAGCACCTCCCTCGTACCATCTCGCTCCTCACCAACACACGCACACGCTTACACCCACCCACAATTATAACTTACAATTATACATGAAAGAGTACAAAATACTTGCACTGTTACAACATAATGCACAAAAACTTTTTGTTTTTAGTACATCTAAATTGCATAATAACCACGGCACAACAAAAAATTTGTGTTTGGCATCTTACCCATACGGTCCCATTATAGTCGGTCTCCTCGTGCCATGGGGTAGCATAACAGGCCGGTCCGACTGAAAGCATATAAATTAAATATTAAAATTCATTCAAAAACAAAACAAATCACCAACTCCAAACACACACACACACACAAACTCTGTCCATTGGCCAATAGACAGCCAATTCACGAGAGATTGACGAAATAGCACTAGAGATCTGCAAGAGGATGATAAACATATGATCATAAATACATACAGTCCACCGCCAAGCAACACGTGGACAAAGGAGGAGCTATACAGTAAACGAGAGGGTCTAATAACAATAATGAGAGATTATAGCGAGAACGGATAAAGATAGATCACAACTGTTGATAGTCGGGGACTTCAACTTGAACCCCATAGACTGGGAAGCATATGCAGCTAGAAAAGAGTACTTTTGGACCTGTAGATCTCATCCTGGAAACATTCTTGTATCAACATGTTAAACAAGCTACAAGGATGAGGGAAGGGAAACGTTCCCTTCACGATAGATTTGACATTTACCCGGAAGGAGTAAGAAATGTGTGACATTCAGTACCTTCCTCCCTTGGGTAAAAGTGACCATGTCTTTTTGGGAATAAAGTGTGCAATGCGTTATAATCTGGAAGAAAATAAGGAGGTTGAAGCTGTTGAAAAACCTGACTTCAGGAGAGGACATTATGGTGATCTTAGAAAAGTTTTTAGTGAGTATAATTGGACAGACTTGTTGCTAGGCAAGGAAGTAAATGAGATAAATGCCAAGTTTTGTGAAATATATGAAAGGTATCGGATTAAAGGAATGGCATGAGTGGAGTACCACAGGGTTCAGTTCTAACACTGATAATGTTCATTGTCTACATAAATGATCTACCAGTTGAAATACAGAATTATATGAAAAATGTTTGCTGATGATGCTAAGATAATAGGGAAGATAAGAAACCTAGATGATTGTCATGCCCTTCAAGAAGACCTGGACAAAATAAGTATATGGTGCAACACCTGGCAAATGGAATTTAATGTGAATAAATGCCATGTTATGGAATGTGGAATTGGAGAACATAGACCCATTATGTGAGAAATCTTTAAAGAATTCTGACAAAGAAAGGGATCTAAGGGTTACCTTGAGGTGCTTCCGGGGCTTAGCGTCCCCGCAGCCCGGTCATCGACCAGGCCTCCTGGTTGCTGGACTGATCAACCAGGCTGTTGGACGCGGCTGCTCGCAGCCTGACGTATGAGTCACAGCCTGGTTGATCAGGTATCCATTGGAGGTGCTTATCCAGTTCTCTCTTGAACACTTGAGGGGTTTGCCAGTTATGCCCCCTATGTGTAGCGGAAGCGTGTTGAACAGCCTCGGGCCCCTGATGTTGATAGAGTTCTCTCTCAGAGTACCAGTTGCACCTCTGCTTTTCAATGGGGGTATTCTGCACATCCTGCCATGTCTTCTGGTCTCATGTGATGTTATTTCTGTGTGCAGGTTTGGGACCAGCCCCTCTAATATTTTCCATGTGTAAATTATTATGTATCTCTCCCGCCTGCGCTCAGGCGTGGTTCTAGATAGAAAACTGTCGCCTGAGAACCACATTAAGAACATTGTGCGAGGAGCCTATGCTACACTTTCTAACTTTAGAATTGCTTTTAAATACATGGATGGAGAAATACTAAAGAAAGTGTTTACAACTTTTGTTAGACCAAAGCTGGAATATGCAGCAGTTGCATGGTGCCCATATCTTCAAAAGCACATCAACAAACTGGAAAAGGTGCAACGACATGCCACTAAGTGGCTCCCAGAACTGAAGGACAACAGCTACGAGGAAAGGTTAGAGGCATTAAATATGCAAAAACTAGAAGATATTAGAAAAAGAGGCAATATGATCACTACATACAAAATAGTAACAGGAATCGATAAAATTGACAGGGAAGAATTCCTGAGACCTGGAACTTCAAGAACAAGAGGTCATTGATTTAAACTCGCAAAAAAAAATTTGTCGGAGAAATATAAGAAAATTCACTTTTGTAAACAAGAGTGGTAGACAGTTGGAACTAGTTAGGCGAGAAGGTGGTGGAGGCCAAAACCGTCAGTAATTTCAAAGCGTTATATGACAAAGAGTGCTTGGGAGACGGGATACCACGAGCGTAGCTCTCATCCTGTAACTATACTTAGGTAATTACACACACACCCCCCAAAGAGCCTGAGTATTTGACCAAAGAGCCAAAGCTCAACCCCCACAAGCACAACTAGGTGCGTGTACACACACACACACACACACACACACACACACACACACACACACACACACACACACACACACACACACACACACACCCACACACACACACACACGTGTGTGTGTGTGTAGGGGGGGCCTGGCTGAGTGGAGAGCGCTCCACGACTCGTGGACCTAGGGACCAGGGTTCAATCCCGGCAGCCGGCGGAAAAACAAATGGGCAGTTTCCTTCACCCTGATGCTCCTTTTACCTAGCAGTAAATAGGTACCTGGGAGCTAGACTGCTGCTACGGGCTGCTTCCTGTGTGTGTGTGTGTGTGTAATTACCTAAGTGTAGTTACAGGATGAGAGCTACGCTCGTGGTGTCCCGTCTTCCCAGCACTCTTTGTCATATAACGCTTTGAAACTACTGACGGTCTTGGCCTCCACCACCTTCTCACCTAACTTGTTCCAACCGTCTACCACTCTGTTTGCAAAAGTGAATTTTCTTATATTTCTTCAGCATCTGTGTTTAGCAAGTTTAAATCTATGACCTCTTGTTCTTGAAGTTCCAGGTCTCAGGAAATCTTCCCTATCGATTTTATCAATTTCTGTTACTATTTTGTACGTAGTGATCATATCACCTCTTTTTCTTCTGTCTTCTAGTTTTGGCATATTTAATGCCTCTAACCTCTCCTCATAGCTCTTGCCCTTCAGTTCTGGGAGCCACTTAGTAGCATGTCTTTGCACCTTTTCCAGTTTGTTGATGTGCTTCTTAAGATATGGGCACCACACAACCGCTGCATATTCTAGCTTTGGCCTAACAAAAGTCGTGAACAATTTCTTAAGTATATCGCCATCCATGTATTTAAAAGCAATTCTGAAGTTAGAAAGCGTGGCATAGGCTCCTCGCACAACGCTCTTTATGTGGTCCTCAGGTGATAGTTTTCTATCTAGAACCACCCCTAGATCTCTTTCTTTATCAGAATTCTTTAAAGATTTCTCACATAATATATAGGTTGTGTGGGGTCTATGGTCTCCTATTCCACATTCCATAACTTGGCATTTATTTACATTAAATTCCATTTGCCAAGTGGTGCTCCATATACTTATTTTGTCCAGGTCATCTTGAAGGGCATGACAATCATCAAAGTTTCTTATCCTTCCTATTATCTTAGCATCATCAGCAAACATGTTCATATAATTTTGTATACCAACTGGTAGATCATTTATGTATACAATAAACATCACTGGTGCAAGAACTGAACCCTGTGGTACTCCACTTGTGACATTTCTCCAGTCCGATACATTGCCTCTGATCACTGCCCTCATTTTTCTATCGGTCAGAAAATTTTTCATCCATGTTAGGAGCTTACCTGTCACCCCTCCAATATTTTCCAGTTTCCAGAACAACCTCTTATGTGGTACTCTGTTGAAAGCCTTTTTTAGGTCCAGATAGATGCAGTCAACCCAACCATCTTTTTCCTGTAAAATCTCTGTGGCTCGATCATAGAAACTGAGTAAATTCGATACACAGGATCTTCCAGATCGAAAACTATACTGTCTGTCTGATATAATATCATTTCTTTCCAGGTGTTCTACCCATTTAGTTTTGATTAGTTTTTCCAATACTTTCACTATTACACTAATCAATGATACAGGTTTATAACTGAGGGGGTCTTCCCTGCTGTCTGTCTGTCTGTCTGTCTGTGTCTGTCTGTGTCTGTCTGTGTCTGTCTGTCTGTCTGTGTCTGTCTGTGTCTGTCTGTCTGTGTGTGTCTGTCTGTCTGTCTGTCTGTCTGTCTGTCTGTCTGTCTGTCTGTCTGTCTGTCTGTCTGTGTGTGTGTGTGTGTAAACAAAACAAAATTATTAGTAACAGTTGATTGATTGACGGTTGACAGGTGAGGCGAAAGAGCAGAGCTCAACCCCCGCAAGCACAACTAGGTGAATACAGCTAGGTGAATACAGGGGGTCTGGTAGCCCAGTGTGCACCACTCGTAATCCTGTAGCCCGGGTTCGATTCCCAGACCAGGCAAAAACAAATGGGCAAAGTTTCTTTCACCCTAATGCCCTGTTACCTAGCATTAAATAGGTACCTGGGAGTTAGACAGCTGTTACAGAGCTGCTTCCTGGGGGAGTGTGTGTGGAAAACCAAAATAAAAATTAGTTAGTACTGTAGTTAGTAACAGTTGATTGACAGTTGAGAGGTGGGGCTGAAAGAACAGAGATCAATCCCCGCAAGCACAACTAGGTGAATACACACCCCTTCCAAATTCACCAACTTCAACTGGCACTGGACCAACACATGATTCCAGGGTCATGTGACTTCCACCTGTCCAGGACCAAGACGTGGCCCCAAGGTCACCTGACTTCCACAAACCCAGGACCAACACGTGGCTCAAGAAGTTTGAACAATTAATCAGAATTATCATGAATGTTTGTTTAAATTAAATGCAAGGCAATGTAGAACAAAATGCTTCAAAAACTTAGCCTAAAATGTAGCCTACAAAGATTCCATGGCAAACCTTAGTAAAAATTTACAGTGAAAATTTCCATCTAATTTATCACATCTTTTCAATCTATAATTGTTTAACTGCAATAATAACTGCATACAGGTATCACTATCACTGATATTACATTAGCCCAAACTGTATAGTACTGAGAGGTAAACTCAAACATCCAGCCTTTTAAATTATTGTTCTTTAAACTTCCTTTAAATACTGTACCTGGAACTTGTAACCGTTAAACATCATGTTATTTTCAGTTGCCCAATCAAAGACCTTATTAGTATGATTTTTGAATCACCTGCAAAGGATGACACGAAGCTGTGACTAGTATTTATGTCTATATCCGAGATAATGAGAAATAGCAGTGGTGCAAGGACTGTGCCCTGGGGTACAGAGCTTCTCACTGCACTTGGGCTGTATCATATTTGATTGACCGTCCACTCTCTTCATTCTGTTTGGCAAGTTGTAAAGCCAACGCCCCACTTTACCCGTTATTCCTAGTGATCTCATTATGTGGGCTATCACTCCATGGTCACATTTGTCGAATGCCTTTGCAAGTCTGTGTATATAACATCTGCATTTTGCTTTTCTTCTAAGGATTCTGTGATTTTGTCATAGTGGTAGAGTAATTGTGACAGACAAGATCTCCCCGCTCTAAACCCATGTTGTCCTAGGTTGTGTACCTTAAGTGCTGCTGGTATCTCTCCCTTGTATCCAGGCTCTTTCTCCATTTTACACTGAGCACTCGTGTTACTGGTACTTTACATTTCTTTATGAACATTGAATTCCATGAGTAAGGACCAGGGACTGAGTGCATGGACATGTTGTCAATTTCATTTTCAAAGTCTTCTGAATTCGTGTTAATATCCGTTATATTATCTGCAGCTTGGATGTCACTCATAAAGAAGCTGTCCGATCTTCAACTTTCACTGTATTTCCCACTTCTAAACTTCCCTTCACCTATGCCTCTCCAGCCTCTTTACTCACCCCTCCTCCCCAGCCAAAAAATCAAATCTTCAACTTTCATCATGTTTACTGGTATACTAAACAGCCTCATACTGGCTTTTTATAATTTCACTAATTTCTTGGTTGTCTTCTGTGAATGTATGTACCTACAGTTGTAATTAATGGTACAATACTAACATGACAAAAGGTACATGTAACCAAAAATAAATGTACAAAAATAACATGATGTTTAACAGTGATAAATTCCAGGTATGGTAAAAATTAGGACCCTAAACATAATACAGGGTACAAAACACAATCAAATGTGCCCATAATAGGAAAGCATCATGGAAAGGATTTGGGAATAATGATGTCTGACTACCTAACGTTTAGGAAGCATAACCAAGCAAATATTATGAGTCAGAAAATGATCGGAAGGATTATAACAACTTGCAACTCCAGGAATCCCGTCACAATGGCTACCTGCTTGATACCTACTTGATGGGGTTCTGGGAGTTCTTCTACTCCTCAAGCCCAGCCTGAAGCCAGACTTGACTTGTGAGAGTTTGGTCCACCAGGCTGTTCTTTGGAACGGCCCGCAGGCCCACATACCCACCACAGCCCGGTTGGTCTGGCACATATTTTTTTTTTTTTTTTTTAGAAAAGTCTAGTTTTCTCTTGAAGATGTCCACAGTTGTTCCGAAAATATTTCTTATAGTCACTGGGAGGACATTGAACAAACGCGGACCTCTGATGTTTATACAGTGTTCTCTGATTGTGCCTATGGCACCTCTGCTCTTCACTGGTTCTATTCTGCATTTTCTTCCATGTCGTTCACTCCAGTACATTGTTATTTTACTGTGAAGATTTGGGACCTGGCCCCTCCAGTATTTTCCAAGTGTATATTGTTTGGTATCTCTCTCGTCTCCTTTCTAGTGAGTACATTTGGAGAGCTTTGAGACAATCCCAATAATTTAGGTGCCTTATCTCGCCCATGTGTGCCGTATACGTTCTCTGTATTTCCTCTATTTCAGCAATCTCTCCTGCTCTGAATGGACAAGTGAGTACTGAGCAGTACTCAAGACAGGACAACACAAGTGATTTGAAGAGTACAACCATTGTGATGGGATCTCTGGATTTGAAGGTTCTAATAATCCATTCTATCATTTTTCTGGCCGACGCAATATTTGCTCAGTTATGCTCCCTAAACGTTAGGTCGTCGGACATCATTATTTCCAAATCCTTGACATGCTGTTTTCCTACTATGGGTAGATTCGATTGTGTTTTGTACCCTGTATTATGTTTCAGCTCCTCAATTTTGCTGTTCCTGAGTACCTGGAATTTATCACTGTTAAACATCATGTTATTTTCTGCTGTCCAATTGAAAACTTTGTTAATATCTGCTTGTAGTTTTTCAGTGTCTTCAGCAGAGGTAATTTTCATGCTGATTTTTGTGTCATCTGCAACGGACGACACGAAGCTGTGACTTGTATTTTTGTCTATATCTGATATGAGAATAAGGAACTGCAGTGGTGCAAGGACTGTACCTTGAGGTACAGAGCTTTTACCTGCACTTGGGCTAATTATTTGATTGACTGTTACTCTTTGCGTTCTGTTTGACAGGAAATTGAATATACAGTGTCCTACTTTACCAGTTATACCCAATGACCTCATTTTGTGTGCTATCACTCCATGGTCACATTTGTCAAATGCCTTTGCAATGTCTGTGCATACAACATCTGCATTCTGTTTTTCTTCTAGTGCCTCAGTGATTTTGTCGTAATGGTCAAGTACCTGTGAGAAGAGGAGGAGCTGAGTCAAGAGGTATAAGAGTTCTCATCAGGGAAGGAGGAGGTAAGGGAGGATGCTGCTGCCTCTTCCAGTGAGATCAGGGAAGTGTTGGGAATGCTTGAAAAGGTGACCACATTCTTGGAAAAGCATAACCCTGATAAAGCAGTGACAACCCGGTATGTGAACACGTTTAATGACAATTTGCTGTCTCGTTTTAGGGATATTCTAAAACAAAGACAAAAGCAATTGTCAATAGAGCTCAGCCCCAAAACAAAAGCTCAGTCCCCCAGGGTACTGTGCTTGCCCCAGTACTTTTCCTCATCCTCATATCAGACATAGCCAAGGACACAATCTATAGCACTGTATCATCCTTTGCAGATGACACTAGGATTTTTATGAGAGTAGACAATATAGAGGACACGGTAAACCTCCAATCAGATGTAGATCAGGTCTTTCTATGGGCTACAGAAAATATTATGGTGTTTAACGAAGATAAGTTCCAGCTCATGCTCTGTGGAAAAAATGAAAATATAAAAATGGAAACCACATACAAAACTCAGTCAAATCATAACACAGAACGAAAAGGTAATGTAAAGGATTTGGGTGTACTCATGTCAAAAGACCTTACCTTTAAAGAACACAATAAAGTGGCCATCACAAGTGCAAGAAAATTGACAGGTTGGATAACAAGAACTTTTCAAACTAGAGATGCTATACCAATGATGATACTCTTCAAGATGCTAGTGCTCTCTAGAGTGGAGTACTGCTGCACAATGACGGCCCCTTTCAAAGCTGGAGAAATTGCTGACCTGGAAAGCGTGCAGAGATCCTTTACTGCTAGAATCCACTCAGTAAAATATCTAAACTACTGGGACCGACTAAAGAGCCTAAATCTGTATTCCCTTGAGCGCAGGCGGGAGAGATACATAATAATTTACACGTGGAAAATAGTAAAGGGTTTGGTCCCAAACCTGCACACAGAAATAACACCACACGAGACCAGAAGGCATGGCAGGATGTGCAGAATACCCCCATTGAAAAGCAGAGGTGCAACAGGTACTCTGAGAGGGAACTACATCAACATCAGAGGCCCGAGACTGTTCAACACGCTTCCACTACACACAAGGGGCATAACTAGCAGACCCCCCCCTCACAGATGACCAGGCCGCGGGGACGCTAAGCCCCGGAAGCACCTCAAGATAAGATTGATACGTTCTTTGCAAAAGTAGAGAAAAGAAGAGCAAGTGATAGTTAACCACAACCCGGTCCCAGTGGGGTGAAATTCCCAAGAAGAGAGAGCCTGCCTGACTCAGAAGTGGATTCTCCTTCCACGCCTTAGCCCCTCTCCTCCTTCCCACCTCCCCATCGTCTCCCTCAAGCCAGCAACGACTCTTCATAAGGTAAAGTACAATTGAAAATGGTAAAACAAAATATTTATAATTACATGTGCAGTATTATATATACATTATAAAATGCCATACAGGTATTGATGTTTTTGGGGGTGGAACGGATTAATTTCATTTCCATTTTTTAAATGGGGAAAATCGTTTTTAAAGACGAGTTTTCTACATAACAAGCTCAGTGCCAGAACGGATTAAATTCATTAATCAAAACTCCACTGTAATTCTTACGTATTCCTTACTTATCTTCTTTAACCCTTACTAATTACTAATAACCTTTAAACCCTAACTAATTCCTAGATTCACATTCCTGTATTACAATATATATTCACAGTATATTATCACTGAGGGACGTCTCTTACACTGGGTAGGCTTCGTGGCTGTTGTAAACAAATGCTAACGTGTTGCCTCATTATGGCACTAATATATTTTCAATTGTCCATGTACAATTTTCCTATACTTTCAACTTAGGCCTGTTGTATTACACGTACAGTCACTGTTCACTAGATTTCAGATATATCGACTATATGCATGTATACACAAGCCTTGTGGCACTGGCTTCCCTGTGGTCCCGCGTTTATTCTCTATTTAAGGGGCATTCAGTTAGTTTTTTTAAACGTTGTTCAATGTCAAATCTTTTTTGACTAGTTGTATATGAAAATGCTGCAATAGTTCCAAGTTTCAGTACTGCAGCCTAAATAGAAAGGAAGATTTTAAATTTTTGTATTTTTTTCAACGAATATTACACATTTTCAAGTGTTCATAAACAACCACACCTTTCAGATATAATCATTCTATGACACTTTTCTGTCACATTAGCATATAATAAAGGATCTTTAGGAAGGGATTTTCCAAAACATCTTTAGTTTTCCTAATGCAAATAGTCAAAGTTCCCCCCCAAAATTATGCAAATATATCATGTTTATTGCTATTATAAAATCATTAAATTAACTTAGGAAGCAAAGCTTGTGCCAGATTTTAGAGACATACACTCTACATATAAGGTGTAAGTTTCATGTAAATTGAATAAAAAATAAAAGTTATAAGAATTTTTGTTACTTCAAAATAAATAAGAAAATAATAAAGTCTAAGGTGCTGCCATCTGTGTCTGAGGTTGACATCAACCAATTTCCTGGCCCCCCTTGGCACCCTTACAGATAGGCTTACATGCAGTCAGGTGCATAAGTTTCATGCAAATCGTCCGATAAACAAATAAGAAAATAAAATTTAAAAAAGAAAAACAAAAAATGTATTTTTTTTAAGTTAACTTTTTTTAATACAGTACAACTAATTATATTGTTTTTAATATATGCTATTGTGATAGCTGAGTCATAGACATGATTTCAGTTGACACGTGTTTGATAATCGTTTTTGACCATTTTGGAAAATTTGACACTAATTCAATATTTTTTGTCTCCCTTCCTATTTATGCTACGATGCTGAGACTTGGACCAGATGAAACCCTTTTCATATACAACACATCAAAAAAGTTTGATTGAAATCGAACCAGTTTTCATTTTTGGCATACTGTATTTGAATCTGACGGCCCCTTAACACAAGGTTTCATTGTTAATAACTGTATTCAACTTTCCTATGGGTCGCTATGCACTTTTGTGATACTGTAACTGATCAGTGTTTCATGGCTGTAATACTCCAAAACCCGGGACGATTTTGAGATTTTAACGGAGCATAGACAAAATACGTCTCCCCCTCCCCACTCCCCTCAGTGAACTTAAAAATGTAAACAGTATTCTCTTGGATATCTTTTGTCAAGCTGTGTCCAGGTCCAATGGCCTGGTTAACCAGTCCAGCAACACGAAGGTCTGGTCGACGACCGTGTCGCGGGGACGTTAAGCCCCGATACACAAGCGTAGGTAGAAGGGTTTAGCAAGTTTTCTTCTGAACATTGAGAGGCTGGCTAATTGTGCCCCTTATATGAAGCTAATGTGAACAGTCTTGGGCTTTGATGAGAGAGTTGCTCAGCATATCAATGATGAACTGATTAAGGACATAATTATTACAACTACTTGTTACTTTAAAAGCAATATAATCCAAGTTCAGACAAACAAGGGCAACATAACTGTGCACTTTCCCTGCTACACATAAGTAGCATAACTGGCCGGTCTCTCCCAATGTTAAAGAGAAAACTCTACAAACACCACCAAAGAATACCAAATCAACTAGGCTGTGATTCGTAAGTCAGGCTGCGTCCAGCAGCATGGTTGACCAGATGACAAACCAGGAGGCCTAGTCGGACACCAGGCCGCCAGGCCGTTGATCCTCGGAACCTCCACAAGGTAGATAGTGAAATGCATCAATTGACGTATGTTGCAACCTAAGAGTAATACTGCAGGACGAAGGAAGGGAACTGGGGAACCACAGTCTCCAACCCAACAATCCTAGAGGGGAGTGGGGAAACCACAACCAGCAATTCAGGAACCCTAGAGAGAACTGCAGCATCCCCACCTGCCACCCCATAGGTGCCCCTAACCCCACCCAAAGCCCAAATCCTCTCTCCCCCTTCACCCAGAGCACCCCCCTGCCTCCCCATCCTTTGGACTTCCTGCTGCATCAAGCAATCCTAAGTATGATCTGAGCCCTCCATCCCCCCCCACCCAACCTCCTTTCAAACCTCTGTATATACCCCACAGGAGAGCAAACCTACTCAAATAGCTCTGCCCATGGAACAGCTTTTTAAACCAGTGGGAGTGTGTGATAATGGACATAGGAAAATAAGCTTCAAGGTAATTCATTCACATCGATGGGATTACAAATAAAGCAAGTGAACTGGACGAAAGGGCACAAGACAAAAACCCATATGTAACAGCACTCATAGAAACTAAATTGTTAGTCATTATAATAATGCAGTGTTTCTGCAGGACTACTATATAGCATGGAAAGAGAGGGAAGGGAGAGAGGAGGAGGAGGAGTGGCCCTGTTGATAAAGAAAGACTGGAGTTTCAAAGAGATGGATATCCTAGGATGTGAAAGATTCAGAGACTACATGACAGGAACTATGACAGTGGGAGGACCAAAGACAAAAGTGGCAGCAATTTATAACCCTCCATTAAATGATAGAAGACCCAGACAGGAGTTTGATAGAAACAACATAGCACCATTATTATATATAATAGAGCAGCTTCAGTTGCTTGCAGAATGGACCCAGACCTTTAATCATGGGTGACTTCAACCATGGAAAGGTAGACTGGGTGAATGGAGAACCACATGGAGGTGCAGATACATGGAGGTGCAAGAGCTAAACTACTGAATGTAGCAACAAGAAACTTTTTGAACCAAAATGTCAAGGGACCCTAAAGAATGAGAGGCAATGACGAACTGGCTAGATTCGACCTGATATTCATCTTGAATGAGACAGGTATGGTAAGTCAAATTAGAAGCCCCATGGGAATGAATGACCACAGCATACTGACATTTGAGTATCTATTGAAAGCAGGGATAACCTATCCAAAGAAGGGATCAGAAGGAAAAAGGGTACCTTATCAAAGAGGAAACTACAATGAGATGAGGAACCGGATGATCTAATGGAAATACCTAATGGGATCTAATGGGAATACCATGGGAATACAAAATACGGACTACATCAACCAGAGGTGCCAGAAAACTGCAGACAGGTTATCCCGGCCCAAAAGGAGAAAAAATAATAACAGAAGAATCCATGGTTCAATTAGGCATGTATGAAAGCAAAGCAACTGAGTACAAGAATATGGAGACACTACAGAAACAACAGAATACCGAGAGCAGAGGAAAATACCAGAGGGCCAGGAATGAGTACCTAGTGTGAGGAGAGAAGCAGACACAGTATGCAAATAATATCGCAAGTAAAGCCAAGACCCAAACAAAACTGATCCACAGCCATATCAGGAGGAAAACAGCAGTGAAGAAACCAAGTGATGAAACCGAGAAATGGAGAACAAATACACAGAGAATGACAAAGTGGTATGTGCATAACTCAAGAGATTCCAAGTTTTCACAATAGAGCAAAGATAAGTCCCTGTACTGGGAAAGGCAGCAGTAAACCAAGTCACCTTGGAGGAATATGAGCTTACCAGTGATGAGGTCAAAAGGAATCTGTTGGAGCTGAATGTGATTAAGGCTGCTAGGCCTGACAGAACCTCACAATACCAGAACCCCATCCAGTTACCTGTGCCTGACAGCTGGGTGGACAGCGCTTCGGATTCGTAGTCCTGAGGTTCCGGGTTCGATCCCCGGTAGAGGCGGAGATAAATGGGCAAAATGTTTCTTTCACCCTAATGCCCCTGTTACCTAGCAGTAAATAGGTACCCGAGAGTTACAAAACTGCTACAGGCTGCTTCCTGGGAGTGTCGAACAAAAAGGGGGCCTGGTCGAGGACCGGGCCGCTGGGACACTAAGCCCCGAAATCATCTCAAGATAACCTCAAGATAAGGTACAATCCAGGATACTAAAAGAGGGTGTCGAAGCACTAAGTGTGCCACTCTCTATGGTGTATAATAGGTCATTGAAAGTAGGAGGCCTACTGGAAACCTGGAAGGCAACTAATGTTGTCCCAAAATACAAAAAGGGTGACAGGCAAGAGACACTAAACTTTCCCTAACTTGTATACCATGCAAAGTGATGGAGAAGATCGTGAAGAAAATGCATGTAGAACTTCCGGAGAGAAGATTTGTAACACACCACCAACATGGGTTCAGGGATGGTAAATTGTGCCTCACAGGCTTAATAGAATTCTATGACCAGGCAACAAAAATTAGTCAAGAAAGAGAGGGGTGGGCAGACTGCATATTTTAAATAGTCAGAAAGCCTTTGACACAGTACCCCAATAAAAGGTACTGTGTCAAAATACCCCTGTTGTGTCACTTTGACAACAGCCATAAAAGGCTGTTACAAAAGTTGGAGAACCAGGTAGGAAAAAAGGTAAAGTGCTCCAGTGAACAAGGCAGTGCTGTATCTAAGCAATGGGAAATGGCAAGTAACTGTGAGGGGGAGACATCAGAGTGGTGAGATGTCACCAGCAGACCAGTATGTAATGCAATGAAACTTAGTAATGAAACTAGGCAGTGGAAACAGGAGGCCAGACACAGGATATAGAATAGGAGATGAAGTACTTAATGAAACGGACAGAGAGAAAGATCTAGGAGTTGATATCACACCAAACCTGTCTCCTGAAGCCCACATAAAAAGAATAACGTCTGTGGCATATGCGAGGCTGGCTAACATCAGAACAGCGTTCAGGAGCCTGTGTAAGGAATCCTTCAGAATCTTGTACACCATATATGTAAGACCAATCCTGGAGTATGCGGCTCCAGCATGGAGCCCCGTACTTTGTCAAGCACAAGACGAAGCATGAAAAAGTCCAGAGGTATGCCACTAGACTAGTCCCAGAACTAAGAGGCATGAGTTACGAGGAAAGGCTGCGGGAAATGCACCTTACGACACTGGAAGACAGAAGAGTAAGGGGAGGGAATCGACCGGATAAACAAGGATAAACTATTCAACACTGGTGTGACGCGAACAAGAGGGGACAGGTAGAAACTGAGTACCCACATGAGCCACAGGGACGTTAGAAGGAACTTTTTCAGTGTCAGAGTAGTTAACGGATGGAATGCATTAGGCAGTGATGTGGTGGAGGCTGACTCCATACACAGTTTCAAATGTAGGTATGATAGAGCCCAGTAGGCTCAGGAATCTGTACATTAGTTGATTGACAGTTGAGAGGCAGGACCAAAGAGCCAAAGCTCAACCCCCACAAGCACAAATAGGCGAGTACAAGACTCTGTACTTAGACCGATCCCGTTTCTGATACAGTGTAAGTAAACGATCTTCCAGAGGGTATAGCCTTTTTCTCTCAATGTGTGCTGATGATGCAAAAATTATGAGAAGAATCAAGATAGATGATGATAGACTACAGGACAACATGGACAAACTGGAGGAATTGTCTACCTTGTGTAACTTCCGGGGATCAACGGCCCCGCGAGTTGATCTCTGACCAGCCCTCCCGGTTAGTCGTTTAGTCACCCAGACTGTTGGACGCAGCTGCTTGCAACCTGACTTATAAATCGTTGCCTAGTTTATCAGGAGTTCCTAGGAGGTGTTTGTCGAGTTCTCTCTCTCTAACACTGTGAGAAGCCGGCCAGTAATGCTCATTACATGTAGTGCGAGTGTGTTGAAAAGTCTTGGGCCCTTGATGTTGTTAAGGTTCTCCCCCCAGCTATTGCAGTTCTAGCTTTCCCAGTACCTATTGCACCTCAACTTTTCAATGGGGGTATTTTGTACATCCTGCCATGCCTAGTTGGTATGGCAGGATGCCATGGTCTAGAAAATTGTTACTAAAGTTTAACTCTGGTAAGTGTAAAGTAATGAAATTAGGTGAAGGGAGCAGAAGGCTTAAGACTGAACACAAAGTACCATCTGGGAGGTGAAATCCTGCAAGAGTCAAGTAAAGAAAGAGATATCTAGGTGTTGATATTATATCGAGCCTGTCCTCAGAAGCCCACATCAAGAGGATATCATCAGTGGCATATGCAAGATTAGCCATCATAAGAACTGCATTTTGAAACTTGTGTAAGAAATCATTCAGAGTATGTCAAACCAATCCTGGAGTATGAAGCTCCAGCCTAGACTCCATACCTAGTTAAATACAAGACAAAGTTAGAGAAGATTTAGAAGTACAGTACAGTATGCTGCCAGACTAGTACCAGAACTGAGAGGTATGAGTTTCGAGGGAAGGCTATGGAAACTAAACCTGACATCCCTGGAAGACAGAAAAGTTAGGGGAGCCATGATCACCACATACAAAATTATCAGAGGAGTTGACAGGATGGACAAGACAAACTATTTTGCATGGGTAGAATATAAACAAGGGGACACATGTGGAAACTTAGTACCCAAATGAGCCACAGAGACATTAGAAAGATTTTTTTTCAATGTCGGTAGTTAACAAATGAAATGCATTAGGCAGTGATGTGGTGAAGGTCGACTCGATACACAGTTTCAAATGTAGATATGATAAGAGCCCAATAGGTTCAGGAATCTGTACACCAGTTAATTGACAGTTGAAAGGCAGGACCAGAGAACCGAAGCTCAACCCCCACAAGCACAAGGCGAGTACTGCAAAAAGTGTTTGCCCTCCTACTCTTGTTTGTCACATAACTTTCAACATTTAGGAGGTAGTTTGATAAACACCTCCAAAGGGTAATAAACTGTTACCATAAGATGGTTCCGAGGTTCAATGGCCTCACTGCCTGGTCACTGACCAGACCTCTTGGTTGACGGTCTGGTTAACCAGGCTGTTATATGCCACTGAATGCCATATGACATTTGATTCACAGCCCAATTGATCATGCTGTGATTTATACCTGTACATCAAACTGCATACAGTATCCAGACCATCAGCCTGGGCACAATGTAAGATCACTGAATGATCACTGTAGGCTGAATGATCATTGAACTTCTGAACCAATTCAATGGTAACCTAAAGATAGGCAGTGTAGAACATTAATTATAACCATGATATATATGTGCTTCAGCCTACAGTTTACACCTGTTGTCTTGTGTATGACCCTATGTCCTGCGTGACAGTGAATACCAGCATTATCCTCACTATAATAAGACTTAATTGAAATCCTCAGATTAGGCAAAATTGTAATTAATTTTGTCAATAAAGATGTTAATAATAAATAAGTGTTAATCCATGTATAATGTTGCTATAATTTGTAGACTAAGCTTATCAAATTTAACTCATTCTCTCACCTAATAGAGTATCTCACATTTTTAATGAAAACCAATCCATTAAAAAATACAACATATTATTAAAATTAAAGCACCGTAATACTGATATTTTCTATGCACTGGCCTCGAAAGGTTAGGTGGGCTGCGTGGGTTTGTATGTTTCTGGTTAGGCAAAAAAAAAAAGATTGATAAATTTGCAAATGTTTATTAATTAATACAATAAACAAAACTTCAATCCCCCCATGCACAAATCTTGCCATACTCTGGCGTATCGAGATAACACTGCATGATGGGAGCAAAGACACCCCACATACCCCAATTCATGCATTCTCTAAATTATAATCATTAATAATACCACTGATAATATTTACAAGCTCCTGTATGAACCTTCCCCAAACTCATGCAATTCTACGTAACTAAAATTGTCACAGTTCTCCACTCATGAAACTTCATTACAGAGAACATTACAGTACTGCAAATGTGCCAAGCATGCTGAACAAAAGTAGTACAGTACACAGTAATACATCAACTACTATATCATGTGAAAGAGTTCCATGCCCATTCATCCAGTCTCTCTCACACACTGTCAACACTACACATTTAACACTGCATAGGTCTCTCGGAAATGAAAAACAAATGTACTCACTACAGTGTGCATGCTTGCACACACACACAGACGCATGTGCACACGCACACACACACGAGCGTACTGACATCCTGTAACTACACTTAGGTAATTACACACACGCACACACGCACGCACAAGAAGTTCTAGGTCTTCACCTCAGAGCAAGGAGAAGTCCCCGAGATAAGAGAGGAAATATCAAACCAGACACCACTAGAGGAGTTTGCAATTACCAGTGGAGAGGCGAGGAAGCATCTGCTAGATTTGGATGTGACAAAGGATACAGGCCCAGATGGAATCTCACCATGGATTCTAAAGGAAGGAGCAGAAGCTCTGTGCCTGCCACTCTCCATGGTGTACAACATATCATTGGCAACAGGTGAACTACCAAAAATTTTGAAGACGGCCAATGTAGTTTCAATATACAAGAAGGGTAATGGGCAGGAGGCACTGAACTACAGGCCAGTGTCCCTAACTTGCATTCCATGCAAGATGATGGAGAAGATTGTGCGAAAAAGCTAGTAGAACATCTGGAGCAAAAGAACTTTGTAACACAACATCAGCATAGGTTCAGGGATGGCAAATCATGCCTAACAGGTTTGAGTTTTATGACCAGACAACAAAAATTAGGCAAGAGCGAGAGGGCTGGGCAGACTGCATATTTCTAGACTGCCAGAAAGCCTTTGACACAGTACCACATAAGAGATTGGTGCACAAGCGGGAGATGCAGACAGGAATGAAAGGGAAGGTACTCCACTGGATAAGGGAGTGCCTAAACAACAGGACACAGCGAGGCACTGTGAGGGGGTGAAGTCTCGGAGTGGCGGGAAGTCACCAATGGAGTCCCACAGGGATCAGTCCTTGGACCTGTACCGTTTCTGATATACGTAAATGATCTCCCAGAAGGAATTGACTTGTTCCTCTCAATGTTTGTTGATGCAAAAATTATGAGGAGGATCAAGACAGAGGAAGTTAGTATGAGGCTACAAGATGACCTAGACAAACTGAAGGAATGGTCCAACAAATGGCTACTAAAGTTCAACCCAAGTAAATGTAAGGTAATGAAACTAGGAGGCCAGTCCCTGGATACCGAATGGGAGATGAAGTCCTTCATGAAATGTACAGAAAGAAAGATCTAGGAGTTGATATCATGCCAATCCTGTCTCCTGAAGCCCACATCAAAAGAATAACATCAGCGGCCTATGCGAGGCTGGCTAACATCAGAACTGCTTTCAGAAACCTATGTAAGAAATCCTTATGAACCTTATGTACCACATATGTAAGGCCAATCCTGAAGTACGCAGCCCCAACATGGAGCCTGTACCTAGTCAAGCACAAGATGAAGCTGGAAAAAGTTCAGAGGTACTGTATGCCACTAGGCTAGTCCCAAAACTAAGAGACACGAGTTATGAGGACAGGCTGCGTGAACTGCACCTCACGTCATTGGAAGACAGAAGAGCTCGGGGAGACACGATCACCACATACAAAATTCTCAGGAGAATTGATCCTGTGGTCCTGGGTTCGATCCCGGGCGCTGGCGAGAAACAATGGGCAGTTCCTTTCACCTTGATACCCCTGTTACCTAGCAGTAAATAGGTACCTGGGAGTTAGTCAGCTGTCACGGGCTGCTTCCTGGGGGTGGAGGCCTGGTCGAGGACCGGGCCACGGGGACACTAAAGCCCCAAAATCATCTCAAGATAACCTCAAGAAGATACCTACAAAATCCTCAGGGAAATCAACAGGGTAGACAAGGATGGATTATTTACCAAGGGTGGTACACGCACAAGGGGACACAGGTGGAAGCTGAGTACACAAATGAGCCACAGAGACATTAGAAAGAACTTTTTCAATGTCAGAGTTGTTAGTAAATGGAATGCACTAGGAAGTGATGTGGTGGAGGCTGACCCCATACCCAGTTTCAAATGTAGATATGATAAGAGCCTAGTAGGCTCAGGAATCTGTACATCAGTTGATTGACGGTTGAGAGGCGGGACCAAAGAGTCAAAGCTCAACCCCCGCAAGCACAACTAGGTGAGTACAACTAGGCAAGTACACACACCCAGGGGGCTGGTGGCTAATTGGACAGCACTCTAGACTCGTGGACCTAGGGACTGGGATTCGATCCCTGGCACTGGCACAAAACAAATGGGCAGAGTTTCCTTCACTCTGATGCTGCTGTTACTTAGCAGTAAATAGGTACTTGGAAGTTAGACAGCTGCTACAGGCTGCTTCGAGGGGGGGGGGGAGGAGTTATTTAGTAGTTAGTAACAGTCGATTGACAGTTGAGAGGCCGGCCGAAAGAGCAGAGCTCAACCTGCACAAGCACAACTAGGTGGATACACACACACACACACACACACACACACACACACACACACACACACACACACACACACACACACACACTCTGAATGCAAACTATTGTCAGAAAAATTTACAGAACTAACAAATGAGGAGCAACTTAAGTGGGAGCACAAATCTTGAAAAATAAGAATGATATATATCGAAACTAAGAAAACTAAGTTGCCAAGATTACAGAAAACTAATAGGATAAGGCTTAACATGAGTTATGGGAAGGGGAAAGTTCTAAGACTGTCAACAGGAGTCGCAAGTGGTCTATGGGTATATATTCCAGAGAAAACCAGTAAGATAAGGCTTAACATGAGCTATGGGAAGGGAAAGCTCTAAGCCTGTTAACATGAGTCAGAATTGCCTACTCCTGTACCAACCACTGGGGGAGAAGAGGGTTTACACTTTACACTATAAAAGTGACGCTACATCAATAATTTTGGTTTAAACAACACTAAAATACTGTACTTTACATTCTGTTGCTTAGACGTTTGTTGGCACTGTTGACCATTTACCAGAAAGCTACCCAAAACATTTCACAAACACCCTCATACCTACTGATTTCTGGGTGAACAGGGATAGCAAGTATAAGGACCCATGCCCATCTTTCTTCCCAAGCACAGGAATCAAATCAGATTATAGATTATTAAACTGTTAGAAACACCATATAATAAATCTGGGCAAGCTATTTTTTTATGTAATAGGTACACATGATTTTTTTAATGTGGCAATATAAGTGAGCAGCAACTTTTAAAAATTTGTGTGTTGTATTGAAAAAAGGGAAGCTGCCTATACTATATCAAAGTTTTGTAATTTCAGTGGGCTGCACATAAAAATACATTACAAATGAATGCATGACAAAATGGGTTGCAATGAATGTTTAAAGAAGATATGCCATGAATTTCTGCCTGTATGAAAGACACCATCATCATTCATAACACCAAGTTCGGTGACTGTCCCTCAAGGGCAAGATCAACTGCAGTGACCCCATGGTCAAAAAGCTATCAACAAAAAGTGGAGATAAAAACGTAAATTCTACCAAGAAAAATGATGACGCTTCAAAGAGCTATAGGAGACAAATCCAATATCACCAAATGATGATAACATGGTAAACAATCATAATAATAAATATATAAACACTACAAAATGTAAACAAAAATACGAATGTTAAAGATTTTGAAGAACTGGAGAGTTGACATTGCATATAAAGAGCACAGGAACCAAGAGTAATATAAAACAAGAGCAACCATTCGGTATGAAACCACTTGCACCTATTACAGCACTGTAATACAAGAGGTAGTAACGTCTATTTCATGACCCAAAGAGTGAGAGTGCCAAAGACATACAATAACTGAACATGAATAAGCAGAAATACAGTCACGGTACACAAGGGGATACGCAACGCAGGGAGGACGTACCAACAAGTAGGTGATTCGTCCCCGGCCACCCATCTGAACGGGGAAAATACCATGGATTAAATATATAGTGCGTCATTATATAAAACTGACACAAGCAAATACTGCTCAATAATAAAATCATAAAATAACCAAAACAAAATGAACCTCTTCTATCATGCTAGCCCCATGGCTTCTCTCCAGTCCATTAATGCTACACCCACACTTCACAATGGTCATCAATAAATACCTTTACAAAATGGCCAACCTTGAATCTCTCTCAGCATATACAGCATCTGACATTCAGTGCAACTAACAAGCCACAATGCCAATCAACAATTTGTTCCTCTCCAAAACATAAAATTTGCACATGATTTGTAATACAACTGAAGCGCAACACTATTGTAAAAAAAAATGCACACTATTATTACCTAAATAACCTATATATATGCAAACACAGTACAGTACTAAACAACTGATAATACCCACACAAGAAAAAGTGATGACATTCTGGTGAGTCCTGGATCCTTATTAATGTCCAGAGAGTAGGACACACCAAAATGTTGTCACCTGCTTTTTATTTCATGTGTGGGTTGGGTCGTTTGTTTCAGCCACATTATTGTGACTTATTCTCTGCAAACACAGAATGCCTTTTAAATTTTTAGCAGATTATTCTATCCAGATATTCTACAACAAACAGCCAGGGGAAAACCCAAAGATACATAACATGTGATTTGTTAAATTATTAGTCAAATGTGCACTTTTAACACAATCAAATTAAGTAAAATACAATAATAACTTCATATGCTTTGACCATAGCCAATCAATAAAGGTATCTTTGAGCNTGTGTGTCTGTCTGTCTGTCTGTCTGTCGGTCTGTCTGTCTGTCTGTCTGTCTGTCTGTCTGTCTGTCTGTCTGTGTGGTGTGTAAACAAAACAAAATTATTAGTAACAGTTGATTGATTGACGGTTGACAGGTGAGGCGAAAGAGCAGAGCTCAACCCCCGCAAGCACAACTAGGTGAATACAGCTAGGTGAATACAGGGGTCTGGTAGCCCAGTGTGCACCACTCGTAATCCTGTAGCCCGGGTTCGATTCCCAGACCAGGCAAAAACAAATGGGCAAAGTTTCTTTCACCCTAATGCCCTGTTACCTAGCATTAAATAGGTACCTGGGAGTTAGACAGCTGTTACAGAGCTGCTTCCTGGGGGAGTGTGTGTGGAAAACCAAAATAAAAATTAGTTAGTACTGTAGTTAGTAACAGTTGATTGACAGTTGAGGTGGGGCTGAAAGAACAGAGATCAATCCCCGCAAGCACAACTAGGTGAATACACACCCCTTCCAAATTCACCAACTTCAACTGGCACTGGACCAACACATGATTCCAGGGTCATGTGACTTCCACCTTTCCAGGACAAACACGTGGCCCCAAGGTCACCTGACTTCCACAAACCCAGGACCAACATGTGGCTCAAGAAGTTTGAACAATTAATCAGAATTATCATGAATGTTTGTTTAAATTAAATGCAAGGCAATGTAGAACAAAATGCTTCAAAAACTTAGCCTAAAATGTAGCCTACAAAGATTCCATGGCAAACCTTAGTAAAAATTTACAGTGAAAATTTCCATCTAATTTATCACATCTTTTCAATCTATAATTGTTTAACTTCAATAATAACTGCATACAGGTATCACTATCACTGATATTACATTAACCCAAACTGTATAGTACTGAGAGGTAAACTCAAACATCCAGCCTTTTAAATTATTGTTGTTTAAACTTCATTTAAATACTGTACCTGGAACTTGTCACCGTTAAACATCATGTTATTTTCAGTTGCCCAATCAAAGACCTTATTAATATGATTTTTGAATCACCTGCAAAGGATGACACGAAGCTGTGACTAGTATTTATGTCTATATCCGAGATAATGAGAAATAGCAGTGGTGCAAGGACTGTGCCCTGGGGTACAGAGCTTCTCACTGCACTTGGGCTGTATCTTATTTGATTGACCGTCCACTCTCTTCATTCTGTTTGGCAAGTTGTAAAGCCAACGCCCCACTTTACCCGTTATTCCTAGTGATCTCATTATGTGGGCTATCACTCCATGGTCACATTTGTCGAATGCCTTTGCAAGTCTGTGTATACAACATCTGCATTTTGCTTTTCTTCTAAGGATTCTGTGATTTTGTCATAGTGGTAGAGTAATTGTGACAGACAAGATCTCCCCGCTCTAAACCCATGTTGTCCTAGGTTGTGTACCTTAAGTGCTGCTGGTATCTCTCCCTTGTATCCAGGCTCTTTCTCCATTTTACACCGAGCACTCGTGTTACTGGTACTTTACATTTCTTTATGAACATTGAATTCCATGAGTAAGGACCAGGGACTGAGTGCATGGACATGTTGTCAATTTCATTTTCAAAGTCTTCTGAATTCGTGTTAATATCCGTTATATTATCTGCAGCTTGGATGTCACTCATAAAGAAGCTGTCCGATCTTCAACTTTCACTGTATTTCCCACTTCTAAACTTCCCTTCACCTATGCCTCTCCAGCCTCTTTACTCACCCCTCCTCCCCAGCCAAAAAATCAAATCTTCAACTTTCATCATGTTTACTGGTATACTAAACAGCCTCATACTGGCTTTTTATAATTTCACTAATTTCTTGGTTGTCTTCTGTGAATGTATGTACCTACAGTTGTAATTAAAGGTACAATACTAACATGACAAAAGGTACATGTAACCAAAAATAAAAGTACAAAAATAACATGATGTTTAACAGTGATAAATTCCAGGTAGGGTAAAAATTAGGACCCTAAACATAATACAGGGTACAAAACACAATCAAATGTGCCCATAATAGGAAAGCATCATGGAAAGGATTTGGGAATAATGATGTCTGACTACCTAACGTTTAGGAAGCATAACCAAGCAAATATTATGAGTCTGAAATATGATCGGAAGGATTATAACAACTTGCAACTCCAGGAATCCCGTCACAATGGTTACCTGCTTGATACCTACTTGATGGGGTTCTGGGAGTTCTTCTACTCCTCAAGCCCAGCCTGAAGCCAGACTTGACTTGTGAGAGTTTGGTCCACCAGGCTGTTCTTTGGAACGGCCCGCAGGCCCACATACCCACCACAGCCCGGTTGGTCCGGCACATTTTTTTTTTTTTTTAAGTCTAGTTTTCTCTTGAAGATGTCCACGGTTGTTCCGGAAATATTTCTTATAGTCACTGGGAGGACATTGAACAAACGCGGACCTCTGATGTTTATACAGTGTTCTCTGATTGTGCCTATGGCACCTCTGCTCTTTCCTGGTTCTATTCTGCATTTTCTTCCATGTCGTTCACTCCAGTACATTGTTATTTTACTGTGAAGATTTGGGACCTGGCCCCTCCAGTATTTTCCAAGTGTATATTGTTTGGTATCTCTCTCGTCTCCTTTCTAGTGAGTACATTTGGAGAGCTTTGAGACAATCCCAATAATTTAGGTGCCTTATCTCGCCCATGTGTGCCGTATACGTTCTCTGTATTTCCTCTATTTCAGCAATCTCTCCTGCTCTGAATGGACAAGTGAGTACTGAGCAGTACTCAAGACAGGACAACACAAGTGATTTGAAGAGTACAACCATTGTGATGGGATCTCTGGATTTGAAGGTTCTAATAATCCATTCTATCATTTTTCTGGCCGACGCAATATTTGCTCAGTTATGCTCCCTAAACGTTAGGTCGTCGGACATCATTATTTCCAAATCCTTGACATGCTGTTTTCCTACTATGGGCAGATTCGATTGTGTTTTGTACCCTGTATTATGTTTTAGCTCCTCAATTTTGCTGTTCCTGAGTACCTGGAATTTATCACTGTTAAACATCATGTTATTTTCTGCTGTCCAATTGAAAACTTTGTTAATATCTGCTTGTAGTTTTTCAGTGTCTTCAGCAGAGGTAATTTTCATGCTGATTTTTGTGTCATCTGCAACGTATGACACGAAGCTGTGACTTGTATTTTTGTCTATATCTGATATGAGAATAAGGAACTGCAGTGGTGCAAGGACTGTACCTTGAGGTACAGAGCTTTTACCTGCACTTGGGCTAATTATTTGATTGACTGTTACTCTTTGTGTTCTGTTTGACAGGAAATTGAATATACAGTGTCCTACTTTACCAGTTATACCCAATGACCTCATTTTGTGTGCTATCACTCCATGGTCACATTTGTCAAATGCCTTTGCAATGTCTGTGCATACAACATCTGCATTCTGTTTTTCTTCTAGTGCCTCAGTGATTTTGTCGTAATGGTCAAGTACCTGTGAAAAGAGGAGGAGCTGAGTCAAGAGGTATAAGAGTTCTCATCAGGGAAGGAGGAGGTAAGGGAGGATGCTGCTGCCTCTTCCAGTGAGATCAGGGAAGTGTTGGGAATGCTTGAAAAGGTGACCACATTCTTGGAAAAGCATAACCCTGATAAAGCAGTGACAACCCGGTATGTGAACACGTTTAATGACAATTTGCTGTCTCGTTTTAGGGATATTCTAAAACAAAGACAAAAGCAATTGTCAATAGAGCTCAGCCCCAAAACAAAAGCTCAGTCCCCCAGGGTACTGTGCTTGCCCCAGTACTTTTTCTCATCCTCATATCAGACATAGCCAAGGACACAATCTATAGCACTGTATCATCCTTTGCAGATGACACTAGGATTTTTATGAGAGTAGACAATATAGAGGACACGGTAAACCTCCAATCAGATGTAGATCAGGTCTTTCTATGGGCTACAGAAAATATTATGGTGTTTAACGAAGATAAGTTCCAGCTCATGCTCTGTGGAAAAAATGAAAATATAAAAACAGAAACCACATACAAAACTCAGTCAAATCATAACACAGAACGAAAAGGTAATGTAAAGGATTTGGGTGTACTCATGTCAAAAGACCTTACCTTTAAAGAACACAATAAAGTGGCCGTCACAAATGCAAGAAAATTGACAGGTTGGATAACAAGAACTTTTCAAACTAGAGATGCTATACCAATGATGATACTCTTCAAGATGCTAGTGCTCTCTAGAGTGGAGTACTGCTGCACAATGACGGCCCCTTTCAAAGCTGGAGAAATTGCTGACCTGGAAAGCGTGCAGAGATCCTTTACTGCTAGAATCCACTCGGTAAAATATCTAAACTACTGGGACCGACTAAAGAGCCTAAATCTGTATTCCCTTGAGCGCAGGCGGGAGAGATACATAATAATTTACACGTGAAAAATAGTAAAGGGTTTGGTCCCAAACCTGCATCCAGAAATAACACCACACGAGACCAGAAGGCATGACAGGATGTGCAGAATACCCCCGTTGAAAAGCAGAGGTGCAACAGGTACTCTGAGAGGGAACTACATCAACATCAGAGGCCCGAGACTGTTCAACACGCTTCCACTACACACAAGGGGCATAACTAGCAGACCCCCCCTCACAGTGTTCAAGAGAGAACTGGATAAGCATCTCCAAAGGATACCTGATCAACCAGGCTGTGACTCATACATCAGGCAGCGAGCAGCCGCGTCCAACAGCCTGGTTGATCAGTCCAGCAACCAGGAGGCCTGGTCGACGACCAGGCCGCGGGGACGCTAAGCCCCGGAAGCACCTCAAGATAAGATAGATACGTTCTTTGCAAAAGTAGACAAAGAAGAGCAAGTGATAGTTAACCACAACCCGGTCCCAGTGGGGTGAAATTCCCAAGAAGAGAGAGCCTGCCTGACTCAGAAGTAGATTCTCCTTCCACGCCATAGCCCCTCTCCTCCTTCCCACCTCCCCATCGTCTCCCTTAAGCCAGCAACGACTCTTCATAAGGTAAAGTACAATTGAAAATGGTAAAACAAAATATTTATAATTACATGTGCAGTATTATATATACATTATAAAATGCCATACAGGTATTGATGTTTTTGGGGGTGGAACGGATTAATTTCATTTCCATTTTTTAAATGGGGAAAATCGTTTTTAAAGACGAGTTTTCCACATAACAAGCTCAGTGCCAGAACGGATTAAATTCATTAATCAAGACTCCACTGTAATTCTTACGTATTCCTTACTTATCTTCTTTAACCCTTACTAATTACTAATAACCTTTAAACCCTAACTAATTCCTAGATTCACATTCCTATATTACAATATATATTCACAGTATATTATCACTGAGGGACGTCTCTTACACTGGGTAGGCCTTGTGGCTGTTGTAAACAAATGCTAACGTGTTGCCTCATTATGGCACTAATATATTTTCAATTGTCCATGTACAATTTTCCTATACTTTCAACTTAGGCCTGTTGTATTACACGTACAGTCACTGTTCACTAGATTTCAGATATATCGACTATATGCATGTATACACAAGTCTTGTGGCACTGGCTTCCCTGTGGTCCCGCGTTTATTCTCTATTTAAGGGGCATTCAGTTAGTTTTTTTTAAACGTTGTTCAATGTCAAATCTTTTTGGACTAGTTGCATATGAAAATGCTGCAATAGTTCCAAGTTTCAGTACTGCAGCCTAAATAGAAAGGAAGATTTTAAATTTTTGTATTTTTTTCAATGAATATTACACATTTTCAAGTGTTCATAAACAACCACACCTTTCAGATATAATCATTCTATGACACTTTTCTGTCACATTAGCATATAATAAAGGATATTTAGGAAGGGATTTTCCTAAACATCTTTAGTTTTCCTAATGCAAATAGTCAAAGTTCCCCCCAAAAATTATGCAAATATATCATGTTTATTGCTATTATAAAATCATTAAATTAACTTAGGAAGCAAAGCTTGTGCCAGATTTTAGAGACATACACTCTACATATAAGGTGTAAGTTTCATGTAAATTGAATAAAAAATGAAAGAGTTATAAGAATTTTTGTTACTTGAAAATAAATAAGAAAATAATAAAGTCTAAGGTGCTGCCATCTGTGTCTGAGGTTGACATCAGCCAATTTCCTGGCCCCCCTTGGCACCCTTACAGATAGGCTTACATGCAGTCAGGTGCATAAGTTTCATGCAAATCGTCCGATAAACAAATAAGAAAATAAAATTTAAAAAAGAAAAAAAATGTATTTTTTTTTTAAGTTAACTTTTTTTAATACAGTACAACTAATTATATTGTTTTGTAATATATGCTATTGTGATAGCTGAGAGTCATAGACATGATTTCAGTTGACACGTGTTTGATAATCGTTTTTGACCATTTTGGAAAATTTGACACTAATTCAATATTTTTTGTCTCCCTTCCTATTTATGCTACGATGCTGAGACTTGGACCAGATGAAACCCTTTTCATATACAACACATCAAAAAAGTTTGATTGAAATCGAACCAGTTTTCATTTTTGGCATACTGTATTTGAATCTGACGGCCCCTTAACACAAGGTTTCATTGTTAATAACTGTATTCAACTTTCCTATGGGTCGCTATGCACTTTTGTGATACTGAAACTGATCAGTGTTTCATGGCTGTAATACTCCAAAACCCGGGACGATTTTGAGATTTTAACGGAGCATAGACAAAATACGTCTCCCCCTCCCCACTCCCCTCAGTGAACTCAAAAATGTAAACAGTATCCTCTTGGATATCTTTTGTCAAGCTGTGTCCAGGTCCAACGGCCTGGTAACCAGTCCAGCAACACGAAGGTCTGGTCGACGACCGTGTCGCGGGGACGTTAAGCCCCGATTCACAAGCTTAGGTAGAAGGGTTTAGGTAGTTTTCTTCTGAACATTGAGAGGCTGGCTAATTGTGCCCCTTATATGAAGCTAATGTGAACAGTCTTGGGCTTTGATGAGAGAGTTGCTCAGCATATCAATGATGAACTGATTAAGGACATAATTATTACAACTACTTGTTGCTTTAAAAGCAATATAATCAAAGTTCAGACAAACAAGGGCAACATAACTGTGCACTTTCCCTGCTACACATAAGTAGCATAACTGGCCGGTCTCTCCCAATGTTAAAGAGAAAACTCTACAAACACCACCAAAAAATACCAAATCAACTAGGCTGTGATTCGTAAGTCAGGCTGCGTCCAGCAGCCTGGTTGACCAGATGACAAACCAGGAGGCCTAGTCGGACACCAGGCCGTTGATCCTCAGAACCTCCACAAGGTAGATAGTGAAATGCATCAATTGACGTATGTTGCAACCTAAGAGTAATACTGCAGGACGAAGGAAGGGAACTGGGGAACCACAGTCTCCAACCCAACAATCCTAGAGGGGAGTGGGAAACCACAACCAGCAATTCAGGAACCCTAGAGAGAACTGCAGCACCCCCACCTGCCACCCATAGGTGCCCCTAACCCCACCCAAAGCCCAAATCCTCTCTCCCCCTTCACCCAGAGCACCCCCCTGCCTCCCCATCCTTTGGACTTCCTGCTGCATCAAGCAATCCTAAGTATGATCTGAGCCATCCATCCCCCCCCACCCAACCTCCCTTCAAACCTCTGTATATACCCCACAGGAGAGCAAACCTACTCAAATAGCTCTGCCCATGGAACAGCTTTTAAACCAGTGGGAGTGTGTGATAATGGACATAGGAAAATAAGCTTCAAGGTAATTCATTCACATCGATGGGATTACAAATAAAGCAAGTGAACTGGACGAAAGGGCACAAGACAAAAACCCATATGTAACAGCACTCATAGAAACTAAATTGTTAGTCATTATAATAAATGCAGTGTTTCTGCAGGACTACTATATAGCATGGAAAGAGAGGGAAGGGAGAGGAGGAGTGGCCCTGTTGATAAAGAAAGACTGGAGTTTCAAAGAGATGGATATCCTAGGATGTGAAAGATTCAGAGACTACATGACAGGAACTATGACAGTGGGAGGACCAAAGACAAAAGTGGCAGCAATTTATAACCCTCCATTAAATGATAGAAGACCCAGACAGGAGTTTGATAGAAACAACATAGCAACCATTATTATAATATAATAGAGCAGCTTCAGTTGCTTGCAGAATGGACCCAGACCTTTAATCATGGGTGACTTCAACCATGGAAAGGTAGACTGGGTGAATGGAGAACCACATGGAGGTGCAGATACATGGAGGTGCAGAGAGCTAAACTACTGAATGTAGCAACAAGAAACTTTCTGAACCAAAATGTCAAGGGACCCTAAAGAATGAGAGGCAATGACGAACTGGCTAGATTCGACCTGATATTCATCTTGAATGAGACACGTATGGTAAGTCAAATTAGAAGCCCCCAATGGGAATGAGTGACCACAGCATACTGACATTTGAGTATCTATTGAAAGCAGGGATAACCTATCCAAAGAAGGGATCATAAAGAAAAAGGGTGCCTTATCAAAGAGGAAACTACAATGAGATGAGGAACCAGATGATCTAATGGAAATACCTAATGGGATCTAATGGGAATACCATGGGAATACAAGATACAGACTACATCAACCAGAGGTGCCAGAAAACTGCAGACAGGTTTATCCCGGCCCAAAAGGAGAAAAAATAATAACAGAAGAATCCATGGTTCAATCAGGCATGTATGAAAGCAAAGCAACTGAGTACAAGAATATGGAGACACTACAGAAACAACAGAATACCGAGAGCAGAGGAAAATACCAGAGGGCCAGGAATGAGTACCTCAGAGTGAGGAGAGAAGCAGACACAGTATGCAAATAATATTGCAAGTAAAGCCAAGACCCAAACAAAACTGATCCACAGCCATATCAGGAGGAAAACAGCAGTGAAGAAACAAGTGATGAAACCGAGAAAATGGGAGAACAAATACACAGAGAATGACAAAGTGGTATGTGCATAACTCAAGAGATTCCAAGTTTTCACAATAGAGCAAAGATAAGTCCCTGTACTGAGAAAGGCAGCAGTAAACCAAGTCACCTTGGAGGAAATGAGCTTACCAGTGATGAGGTCAAAAGGAATCTGTTGGAGCTGAATGTGATTAAGGCTGCTAGGCCTGACAGAACCTCACAATACCAGAACCCCATCCAGTTACCTGTGCCTGACAGCTGGGTGGACAGCGCTTCGGATTCGTAGTCCTGAGGTTCCGGGTTCGATCCCCGGTAGAGGCGGAGATAAATGGGCAAATGTTTCTTTCACCCTAATGCCCCTGTTACCTAGCAGTAAATAGGTACCCGAGAGTTACAAAACTGCTACAGGCTGCTTCCTGGGAGTGTGGAACAAAAAGGGGGCCTGGTCGAGGACCGGGCCGCTGGGACACTAAGCCCCGAAATCATCTCAAGATAACCTCAAGATAAGGTACAATCCAGGATACTAAAAGAGGGTGTCGAAGCACTAAGTGTGCCACTCTCTATGGTGTATAATAGGTCATTGAAAGTAGGAGGCCTACTG
>WNGS01164858.1:23362589-23397971 GCA_020271785.1 Procambarus virginalis
CATTGCAGTTTACTATTTCAACAGGATCGTGAGTGACATCTTGTTTCGTGTGACACGGCTAGTAATGATCCATCATTATTTTCTAGTTGTTGTGCCTGTTGAAGTGAATGTGCCGGTGCCATTTGTTGAAGACGCCAAGCAACTAAGTTCTCTGAGTATGAGTCAGTGTACAGTCCTGAGTGAACTTGGTAAGGATACTTTCCAATACTGCACATGATGATGCAAAACGATAAAGGCAAGTGTCAGTGTCTTGCATGTTTGGGGGTCATGCTGTTGTAGTAATTTTTTAGTGATAATATTTTTTGAAAGTTTCTTATTGATTAGTTGGTAAGATAGAGCAGGAGATTAAAGAGATTATGCAGAATCCATCTGTGTAGAAAATTGAGATCTTGACTAAATCGGTTCTTATTGGTATGGGTAAGATCCTAAAGCTAGATGTTGCACTGAGAATGACCATATTTAAATTATGAGAACCATATTTTTGCATCTGGTAGAAGATGGTATGTTGGATGACGAGGTGTTAGAGGCATAGCCTGACGAGGCTTAGAATGCAGCTTGGATTCGAAGGCAGGAATTAGAACTTCAGTTCAGACAAATTAAGTTCGAGAAATTTAAGAGTGAAGAAGAAACTAAGCAGAGAGAGGAAGAAACTAAGCAGAGAGAGGAAGAAACTAAGCAGAGAGAGGAAGAAACTAAGCAGAGAAAGGAAGAAGCTAAGCAGAGAAAGGAAGAAGCTAAGCAGAGAGAGAAGAAGCTAAGCAGAGAGAGGAAGAAGCTAAGCAGAGAGAAATAGAGTTAGAAACAGTCAAACAGCAGAAAGCTGAGGCTCAGATTACGCTAGAGGAGAAAGAGCTCGAAGCCGCAGCATCCACTGGTAGTAAATCCGCTGGTAGTAGTACTTCTCTACCTGGGTCTTCAGGTATTGGCATTTAATTTTCTACTGGGTTTTAATTACCACAGTTTAATGAGAAGGACCCAAATTATTTTTCAGCACTTTGCAAACTTAGCTACTCGTCTGAAATGGCCAGAGGATTCTTGGGTGGCCGTAATGTAAGGCCAGTTAAGAGAGAAAGCCAGGAGATTTTGCCTCATTACCATTTGAAGACAGTTTTCACTACCCCCCCCCCCCCTGTAAAGAAAAAGATATTGCAAGCTTACAAACTCAATGCAGAGGCACTTCGACAAAAGTTTAGAAATTTAAATTGCACACCTGATTAAACGTCACAGTTTTTGCTCGAGTAAAGGAGTACATTTTTGACAGCTGGCTCAATAGTATGAATACTCGTGATTTTACGTCTCTTAAACAACTTATTCTAATAGAAGAATTATTGTCTTGTCTGCCTGATAAGTTGACTATGTTGCTCGCTACAGGCAAGCATTTATATCAAGATGTTCTTGAAGTAGCTATGCTTGCGGATGAACATGAGACTGTTAATAAGATTCTGTACTGTAATTATATTGTGGCACCTAAAGCATTCACTTCTAGGCAGTATAGTTCTGATAAGCTACCCGGTAGTCATCATAATTCCAGATAAGTTCTTACAGCCAGGGCAGACCAGGTATCTTGTAGATCGAAGGGTACTGTTAACCCTAGTCATGCCACATCAGGTTCGAACAGTTCGGCTGATGTTAAACAGTATAGTTATTGCCATAAAAAAGGACATGTCGTCTGTTATTGTTTCCATTTGCATCCAGAATTAAGACCTAATGCATCGATTATGAGTAGAAGACACGAGGATCATAATTATGAGACTGTGTGTAAGGGCAAGCCAAAGTGGCTTGCTGGTTTCGACCCCTTTTATGATTACGGCCAAGATTATTGGAGTTGTAGGTAAGTGGGTACCTGTAGTGATGTTCAGGAACACTGAAGCGTCACAAACTTTGATTACATCTCGTAAGTTGTCCCAGGTCAAGAAAATTGACCTGGAAGAAGCAATAATTATACAGGGTACAACAGGAATAGTTCAACGTGTTCCACTTATGTAAGTGTACATCAAGTTCTCCTATACGCCTGGTTTGTGTACTGTAAGTGTTTGTGATACTTTGCCAGTACCTGGAGTCGACATTATCCTAGGGAATGACATTGCTGGTAACGTGTTAAACAGTCATCTCCCCATAATGGTTGCAGATCCAGGTCGAGATCTCTCAGAGGCGAGTGAGATTACTGACGAGTCTGGCGAGTGAGAGGCCAGACACAAGATACAGAATAGGAGATGAAGTACTTAATGAAACGGAAAGAGAGAAAGACCTAGGAATTGATATCACACCAAACCTGTCTCCTGAAGCCCACATAAAAAGAATAACGTCTGCGGCCTATGCGAGGCTGGCTAACATCAGAACAGCCTTCAGGAACCTGTGTAAGGAATCGTTTAGAATCTTGTACACCAAATACGTAAAACCAATCCTGGAGTATGCGGCCCTAGCATGGAGCCCGCACCTTGTCAAGCGCAAGACGAAGCTGGAAAAAGTTCAGAGGTATGTCACTAGACTAGTCCCAGAATTTAAGAGGCATGAGTTACGATTAAAGGCTACGGGAAATGCACCTTACCACACTGGAAGACAGAAGAGTGAGGGGGAGACATGATCACTACCTACAAAATCCTCAGGGGAATCGACAGGGTAGACAAGGATAAACTATTCAACACTGATGGTATGCGAACACGGGGACACAGGTGGAAACTGATTAACCAAATGAGCCACAGGGACGTTAGAAAGAACTTTTTCAGTGTCAGAGTAGTTAACGGATGGAATGCATTTGGCAGAGATGTGGTGGAGGCTGACTCCATACACAGTTATAAATGTAGATATGATTGAGCCCAGTAGGCTCAGGAATCTGTACACCAGTTGATTGACAGTTGACAGGCGGGACCAAAGAGCTAAAGCGCAACCCCCGCAAGCACAATTAGGAGAGTACACATGCACGCACGCACACACACAAACACACAAGCAAATGTAATGTAATGAAGATAGGGGTAGGAAGCAGGAGACCAGATACAAGGTATCATTTGGGAGATGAAATACTTCAAGAGTCAGAGAGAGAGAAAGACCTGGGGGTTGATATCACGCCAGACCTGTCCCCTGAAGCTCATATCAAGAGGATAACATCAGCAGCATATGCCAAGTTGGCTAACATAAGAACGGCCTTTAGAAACTTGTGTAAGGCATCTTTCAGAACATTATATACCACATATATCAGACCAATCCTGGAGTATGCGGCTCCAGCACGGAGTCCATATCTAGTCAAGCATAAGACTAAACTGGAAAAGGTTCAAAGGTTTGCCACCAGATTAGTACCCGAGCCGAGAGGTATGAGCTAAGAGGAGAGACTACGGGAATTAAACCTCACTTCGTTGGAAGACAGAAGAGTTAGGGGGATATGATCACCACATTCAAGATTCTCAAGGGAATCGACAGGGTTGATAAAGACAGGTTATTTAACACAAGGGGCACACGCACTAGGGGACACAGGTGGAAACTGAGTGCCCAAATGAGCCACAGAGATATTAGAAAAAACTTTTTTAATGTCATAGTGGTTGACAAATGGAATGCATTACGAAGTAATGTGGTGGACGCTGACTCCATACACAGTTTCAAGTGTAGATATGATAGAGCCCAGTAGGCTCAGGAACCTGTACACCTGTTGATTGACGGTTGAGAGGCGGGACCAAAGAGCCGGAGCTCAATCCCCGCAAGCACAACTAGGTGAGTACACACACACACACACACACACACACACACACACACACACACACACACACACACACACTATACACTATGGAGAGTGGCAAGCAAAGTAAGTCACTGGAGACGGGAGACCTACCAGAAATATGGAAGACGGCAAATGTGGTCCCAATATACAAAAAGGGCGACAGGCAAGAGGCACTGAACTACAGGCCAGTGTCCTTGACTTGTATACCATGCAAGGTGATGGAGAAGATCGTGAGAAAAAACCTGGTAATACATCTGGAGAGAAGGGACTTCGTGACGAATCACGAACATGGGTTCATGGAGGGTAAATCTTGCCTTACAGGCTTGATAGAATTCTACGATCAGGTGACAAAGATTAAGCAAGAAAGAGAGGGCTGGGCGGACTGCATTTTCTTGGATTGTCGGAAAGCCTTTGACACAGTGCCGCATAAGAGGCTGGTACATAAGCTGGAGAGACAGGCAGGTGTAGCTGGTAAGGTGCTCCAGTGGATAAGGGAGTACCTAAGCAATAGGAAGCAGAGAGTTACGGTGTGGGGTAAGACCTCCAATTGGCGTGAAGTCACCAGTGGAGTCCCACAGGGCTCTGTACTCTGTCCTATCTTGTTTCTGATATATGTAAATGATTTCCCGGAGGATATCGATTCATTTCTCTCAATGTTTGCAGACGATGCCAAAATTATGAGAAGGATTAAAACAGAAGAAGACTGTTTGAGGCTTCAAGAAGACCTAGACAAGCTGATGGAATGGTCGAACAAATGGTCGTTAGAGTTTAAACCAACCAAATGTAATGTAATGAAGATAGGTGTAGGGAGCAGGAGGCCAGATACAAGGTATCATCTGGGAGAGGAAATTCTTCAGGAGTCAGAGAAAGAAAAAGACTTCGGGGTTGATATCACGCCAGACCTGTCTCCTGCAGCACATATCAAGAGGATAACGTCAACGGCATATGCCAGGCTGGCCAACATACGAACGGCATTCAGAAACTTGTGCAAAGAATCATTCAGAACTTTGTATACCACATATGTCAGGCCAATCCTGGAGTATGCAGCCCCAGCATGGAGTCCATATCTAGTCAAGGATAAGACTAAACTGGAAAAGGTTCAAAGGTTTGCCACCAGACTAGTACCCGAGCTGAGAGGTATGAGCTACGAGGAGAGACTACGGGAATTAAACCTCACTTCGCTGGAAGACAGAAGAGTTAGGGGGGACATGATCACCACATTCAAGATTCTGACGGGAATTGATAGGGTAGATAAAGACAAGCTATTTAACACAAGGGGCACACGCACAAGGGGACACAGGTGGAAACTGAGTGCCCAAATGAGCCACAGAGATATTAGAAAGAACTTTTTTAGTGTCAGAGTGGTTGACAAATGGAATGCATTAGGAAGTGATGTGGTGGAGGCTGACTCCATACACAGTTTCAAGTGTAGATATGATAGAGCCCAATAGGCTCAGGAACCTGTACACCTGTTGATTGACGGTTGAGAGGCGGGACCAAAGAGCCAGAGCTCAACACCCGCAAACACAACTAGGTGAGTACACACACACACACACACACATACACACAGGAGGCTGAACACAAGGTATCATCTGGGAGGTGAAATCCTGCAAGAGTCAAATAGAAAGATGTGGGGGTTGATATCACACCGAACCTGTCCCCGGAGGTCCACATCAAAAGGATATCATCAGCGGCATATGGTTGGCCAATATTAGAACTGCCTTTAGGAACTTGTGTAAGGAATCGTTCAGGACCCCTGTATACCACTTATGTCAGGCCAATTCTGGAATATGCAGCACCAGCTTGGAGTCCATATCAAGTTAAACACAAGACAAAGTTAGAGAAGATTCAGCGGTGTGCCACGAGACTTGTCCCGGAATTGAGAGGTATGAGCTACGAGGAAATGCTGAAGGAGCTGAACCTCACGTCCCTTAAAAGCAGAAGAGTAAGGAGAGACATGATAACCACCTACAAAATTCTCAGGTGAATTGACAGGGTGGACAAAGACAAACTCTTCAGCACGGGTGGAACACAAACAAGGGGGCACAGGTGGAAACTTATTACCCAAATAAGCCACAGAGACATTGTAAAGATTTTTTTCAGTATCAGAGTAGTTAACAAATGGAATGCACTAGGAAGTGATGTGGTGGAGGCTGACTCCATGCACAGTTTCAAATGTAGATATGATAGAGCCCAGTAGGCTCAGGAATCTGTACATCAGCTGAATGACAGTTGGGATTTGGTACCAGAGAGACAAAACTCAACCCTCCGCAATGATGGTGTTACGAACCCGACTCCATCGTCGGAGCATGGAGCAGCGAAGTCAATGCCATCTGTGAGTCCGCTCCCGAAACCCCCACAAATTGGACGACGCCATCTGGTGGTGGCAGTATGATATCTGCAAGAGACGCTAGATTCCTGCCCTGGTCAGCTCGACGAGTCGCTGTTGCAGACCTCACCAGAGGTCAGCAACAGCGACTCAGCGACTAGAAAACAGCAACAGCGACTAGAAAATCAGCGCCATCTATTGTGGGAGGAGTTGCATGTTTATGTCAGAGTCCGTAAGTAGTATTTCCTAGTGTCCCCAGTATTGGCCAGTTTACTGATGACATGTCTGTATCCTCAGAGGCGACGGAGGGCTGCAGTGGTACAAAGACAGGCAGTCTACCCAGGGCAGCCTATTATCTCTCTACTCCATTGTGCTTCACGTGAGCAGTGAGCCACCGCCGAAGAGGAACCGAGTAGTATCTGCTGTCTGCCTGTGAAGTGACAGAGACAGAATTCGGCGTATCCGGGACTGGCTAGAGGAACAGACGACTGACAGTAAGGTGCTACGGAGGAGTGCAACTAGCTAGTTGCAAGAAGCTCTTGCCAGGGGTTCGCTACCCTTGTATTTGTTCGTGTAGAGGCCCAGCAGCGCGAGGCTGTTGTTCTCTGCCAGCACCAGGCTGGAGAGTCATTGTGGGCGTTCACAAGGAGCACCTAGTGAGACTGTAGCTAGGCTGGCTAGTGTAGACTCGTTGGTGTTTCCTAGTACTGATTGAAGATGGTACTGTGTGTTGAGGAAACACGGAAGTTGACAAGGCTGCATTGCATGAGCATCGAGGAGCGCTTAGTGTCCTATGAGAGTGACATGTGTATATATCAGTGTCTCAACAATCATACTTCGTTTATGATTCTATTTAAGGTGATGGGAAAGTGATATGTGAATATATTGATAATTGATGAAGTGTCGTATTCCTTTCATCTCCCCCCCCCCTTGTTATTTTACTTGCATTACCAAGCTCACTCCTTGAACGTCACTACCGACTTAGGGTCGGCTACTAGTACTTTGGTTCCTCCAACAAAGAACCCGGTTGCGACCCATAGTGGCCGTAACAGAAGGGTATTATGGGCCTGCGGGCGCCTGAACACTCATACCTCTTCCTGCTTTATGAGGCAAGCACGCACGTGACGCGAGAGTCGGAGGCCTCACTGTAACGTCTGGTTACAGTTGATATATGTATGTTTAATATATTTTTTGAATTTTAAGTTTACGAAATGTCTGGAGAAAGATGGGGGGAGTAGCCTAAATAATTATCAAAGAAGGCATCAACTATGTTGCTTTATGGGGCTCTGTGGCTTTATGCTTTGCCTTAGGCTTAAGCCTACGTCAGAGCTTTATAATTGATATCGTTGGTAAACATCGTCACCCCAGCTTCATCTCGGCGCCCACCAGGTTCTGGTGAAGCTCTTGGTTCCTGGACGTTAGCAAGCGGCTACATTGGTCAGAGTTTGTGTCGGATCTCCTGTCACGGTGTGACCCGAGGTAGAGGTCACGTGACTCCCGAGGAGGAGCTGCGAGGGTCCCTGTTGGTGAGTCAGATTCTCTAGCTCAGCCACTTGGGCTGAACGGTAGAGCGACGGTTTCGCTTCATGCAGATCGGCGTTCAATCCCCGACCGTCCAATTAGTTGGGCAACATTCCCTCTCCCCGTCCCATCCCAAATCCTTATCCTGACCCCTTCCAAGTGATTTATAGTCGTGATGGTTTGGCGCTTTCTCCTGATAGTTCGGTTTCCTTCCCTTGCTCACTAAACCTCAAAGAGTATGTATGTTAATTGGGAGTTATCCCTTAGTTAGCTCCAGAACCTGTACACCAGTTGATTGACAGTTGAGAGGCAGGACCAAAGAGCTAGTGCTCAATCCCCGAAAGCACAACTAGGCAAGTACAACTAGATGAGCACACACACACACACACACACACACACACACACACACACACACACACACACACACACACGCACAGTTTTCAGGAAACTGTACACCTGTTGATTGACGGTTGAGAGGCGGGACCAAAGAGCCAGAGCTCAACCCCCACAAGCACAAACTAGGCGAGTACAACTAGGTGAGTACACACACACACACAGTGGAGGTCAGACAGCCGTGGAGGTCAGAAGGGTCTGGGAAGCTCTTGCGTAGCTAGTGATTTGGGAGGGATAATCAGTGTATATGCGTATATGAGTGTATATGAGTGATTGAATAACTAGTAAGCTCACTCAAACCACAAGAAAGTGAAGAAAAACAGTAGAAACAGCACCACTGAAAATAAGTGTTGAGTACATCGTGGTATTGTGAAATTGTGGAGCCGGAGCGACCTCACCAGCTGGGACGCGGGACGCAGCGACCTCACATCTTGACCAGCCGCGTGGAGTACTTTCTCGCCTGTTTGTGCTGCAGATTGTGCAAGGTATTGAGGAGCGCCTTTTTTGGCTAGGTTGTTACTGCAATGACAAGATCAGGAAGGGGTTCAAGGTCAATCACCAGCAGGGATGAGGAGGAGGACAGATTTATAGACAAATTAATAGGGAAATTTGTAGAGAGAAGGAGCGATTGGATGGAGGATCTAATCCAAGGGATTAAAAGCGAGTTATTTCAGCAAATACAGGATGCGGTAGAGAGGCAGAAACAAGAACTTATGCTCTATATTCAGGAAGAGATTAGGAAGGGAAGAGAGGACTGGGAGAGGGAATGTGCTCGGATCACAAACGAATTAGGAAGGATTAACAGCATGGCTAAGGACAGAGGATTAGTGGGGGATGGGTTAGTGACTGCGGTTGGGATGGAGAATCCCCAGGGGACAGGCTACCAGCATGACAATGAATTACTGAGGAGACGGTCTATTATAATACATGGATTATTCGAATCTGGGGCACTAACAAGACAAGATAGAATAGAGACGGAAAAATATGAATTGCATGAGATATTGAGATGTATTGGAGCAGGGATGGCAGAACACGAGGTGGATATCAGCCGCCGGGTTGGACCTTACAATTGTACCAAGAATAGGCCTGTTCTGGTACAATTCTCCAATGAGGAGGCTGTGGAGTACATAATGAGGAACAAGCATTTACTCAGAGGAAGTGAAACCCATTACAATGTGTTTATAGAGGTTTATGACGAAAGATGAGCAAATAGCCTACAAGAATAGATGGCAAGCACGACACCGAACTAGCCTCTCAGGTAGTCTCACCTCCCAGGTCACCCCCCAGGTCACCCCCCAGGTCGCATCATCCCCAACTCAGCCCTCCTATACCTCCCCCCTGCCTCAGCCCCCCAAAACCCCCCCTGTCCCTTCCACATTTGCACCTCCCCAACGATTCCCCTGCCCCTGCTACATCACACCTGTCAACGACCCCAGTGGGTCAAGCCATGCCCTCCCCAAACCCACCTTCCCATCCCCCCTCCCCTACTACCCCTTCCTACACCCCTGCCCTTCTACCCATTGCCTCCAATTCCATCTACTCCATCCCAGCTTCCACTGCACCCCTCTTACACTCACCCCAAACCCCACCCAACCCTCACCCCTCCTATGCACCTTCAGCCCACATTTAACCCCTCACCTTGTGACCCCCTAACACCTTCCCCCATCTCCCTCTTCCCCTCTTCTACCCCAAAACCCCCACCTACCCCGATTCCCCCCTAACTAATACACCCTCTCTTCCACTCCCAGCACCCATGCTCCATTCTCCTCTCAGCCCTCTGCCTCAATATCCCTCTCCCCCCAACCTCTCAACCTCTATCTGACTCTCAGTCTCACTCTATTTCTCAACCCCCCTATGCTATTCAGACCCCTAACTTTCAGACCCATTATGCCCTTCCTACCCCCCTAGATGCCCAGACCCCATTCGCCTACCAGGCACTCCCAGGCACCCCCCTAGCACCCCCCCATTCACCCCCACAGCCCCCACTCGCCCCCCAGACACCCCCCAGTCCCCCCAGACCCCCAGTGAAAGGGGGAACTCTGACACCCGAGTTTCCAAGAAGAGTCTCAAGGTTTGGTACACCAATGCTGATGGGGTAGCCAATAAAGCAGAAGAGATAAAAGAAAGAGTTAGTGAGGCAGACCCAGACATAGTGGAAACTAAAATAAATGACATGATCTCGGATGCAATCTTTCCGGAGGGGTACCAGGTGATAAGAAAAGAAAGGACACAGAGACAGGGAGGAGGAGTGGCACTCCTAATAAAGCGGAAATGGAAGTTTGATGAGCTGGAAAATCCGGGTACCAATGAAAGCACGAGCTCCATACATGGAACTCTGACAGTGGATGGGAAGAAGATTGTAATCTTGATACTCTACAATCCCCCACCAAACAGTAGAAGGCCCAGGCAGGAGTACGAGGACAGCAACAAGGCATGTATAGATGAACTGCAGAGGGCAGCAACAAATGCGCATAGAATGAAGGCGAAGCTACTGGTCATGTGGGACATGAATCACGGAGAGATAGATTGGGAAACGAGGAATCCCCATGGCGGGGAGGAGACCTGGGGAGCGAAGCTGGTAGACGTTATTGACAGGAATTTCCTAACACAGCATGTGAAGGAAGATACTAGGGAAAGAGGAGGGGATACGCCCAGCCTATTAGATCTCATTTTCACCCAGAATGTAGAAGACATCGAGCAGTTGGAACATGAAATACCACTAGGAGCCAGTGACCATTGTGTCCTAGTCTTTGACTACATGATGGAGCTTAAAATTGTGACCAACGGTCAAGAGGTACGGGAAAGGAGACTTGATTACAGAAAAGGGGACTACAGAAGGATAAGGGACTACCTGGGAGAAGTGCAGTGGGAGGAAGAACTTAGAGGAAAAACAGTGCAAGGTATGATGAACCAAGTCATATTGAAATGCAAGGAGGCTGAAGAGAGATTTATTCCAACAATAAAGGAAAAAAGCAGGAGGGAATATAATAACCCATGGTTTAATAGACAATGTCAGGAAGCAAAGGTGAGAAGCAGGAGGGAGTGGAGGAAGTACAGAAGACAAAGGACAGAGGACAACAGGATTAGATGTAACAGAGCTAGGAATGATTACATTAACATAAGACGAGTGTCGGAAAGAAATTATGAGAATGATATTGCAGTCAAAGCGAAAAAGCAACCTAAATTACTACATAGCCATATAAGAAGGAAGATGTCGGTAAATGACCAAGTGACAAGACTGAGGAAAACAGAAGGGGCATATACAGAAAGCGACAAGGAAATCTGCGAGGTACTGAATGCAAATTTCCATGGAGTGTTCACAACCGAGCCTGAGCAGCTCCCATTGTTAGAAGCGATTACCCTAGATGAAAGACTATCAGATATAGAGGTGACAGCAGAGGAGGTAATGAAACAGTTGACAACACTGGATGCAAATAAAGCTGTTGGACCAGACAAAGTATCACCGTGGATACTTAAAGAGGCAGCGCAGGCTCTCAGCGTGCCTCTGGCAATGATCTTTAATGAGTCACTTATGTCGGGAGAATTGCCCAGTTGCTGGAAGGAGGCAAATGTCGTACCGATTTTCAAGAAAGGTGATAGGGAGGAGGCACTTAACTACAGACCCGTATCATTGACAAGCATCCCCTGCAAAATACTTGAAAGAATAATTAGGCTAAGACTTGTTGAGCACCTGGAGAGCATTGGGTTTGTAAACAAGCACCAACATGGGTTCTGGACAGGGAAATCATGCCTAACAAACCTTTTAGAATTCTATGATAAAGTAACAAGGATAAGGCAGGACAGAGAAGGCTGGGCAGACTGCATATTTCTTGACTGCCAAAAGGCCTTTGATACAGTACCGCACATGAGACTGCTATACAAACTTGAGAGGCAGGCAGGAGTAAGCGGAAAGGCCCTAGAATGGGTGAAGAACTACCTAACAGGAAGGAGCCAGAGGGTAATGGTAAGGGGCGAGAAGTCGGACTGGCGAACAGTAACAAGTGGAGTACCTCAAGGATCGGTGCTGGGACCAATCCTCTTTCTAATTTACGTAAATGACATGTTTACAGGAGTGGAATCATACATGTCAATGTTTGCGGATGACGCAAAATTAATGAGAAGAGTTGTGACAGACGAGGATTGTAGGATCCTCCAAGAGGACTTAAACAGGTTGCAGAGATGGTCAGGGAAATGGCTACTGGAGTTTAACACCAGTAAATGTAAAGTTATGGAAATGGGATCAGGTGATAGGAGACCAAAGGGACAGTACACAATGAAGGGGAACAGCCTACCTGTAACGATTCGAGAAAGTGATCTGGGAGTGGATGTGACACCTAATCTAACTCCTGAGGCACATATAAATAGGATAACGACAGCAGCGTACTCTACACTGGCGAAAATTAGAACTTCATTCAGAAACCTAAACGAGGAGGCCTTTAGGGCGCTTTACACTGCCTACGTGAGACCCGTCTTAGAGTATGCCGCGCCATCATGGAGCCCCCACCTGAAGAAACACATAAGGAAACTGGAGAAGTTTCAGAGGTTTGCGACGAGGCTTGTCCCAGAGTTACGAGGAATGGGATATGAAGAGCGTCTGAAGGAACTGAACCTTACGACACTAGAGAAAAGAAGGGAGAGAGGAGATATGATAGGGACATATAAAATACTCAGGGGAATTGACAAAGTGGAAATAGATGAAATGTTCACACGTAATAATAACAGAACGAGGGGACATGGGTAGAAACTGGAAACTCAGATGAGTCACAGAGATGTTAGGAAGTTTTCTTTTAGCGTGAGAGTAGTGGAAAAATGGAATGCACTTTGGGAACAGGTTGTGGAAACAAATACTATTCATACTTTTAAGACTAGGTATGATAGGGAAATGGGACAGGAGTCATTGCTATAAACAACCGATATCTGGAAAGGCGGGATCCAAGAGTCAATCCTCGATCCTTCAAGCACAGATAGGTGAGTACACACACACAGAAAGAACTATTAGAAAAGAGATATCAGAAAGAACTTTTTTAGTGTCAGAGTGGTTGAGAAATGGAATGCATTAGGAAGTAATGTGGTGGAGACTGACTCCATACACAGTTTCAAGTGTAGATATGATAGAGCCCAATAGGCTCAGGAACCTGTAACCTGTTGATTGACGGTTGAGAGGCGGGACCAAAGAGCCAGAGCTCAACCCCCGCAAGTACAACTAGGTGAGTACACACACCTAGGAGTTGATATCGCATCAAACCTGTCTATTAAGTCCACATCTTGAGGTTATCTTGAGATGATTTCGGGGCTTAAGTGTCCCCGCGGCCCGGTCCTCGACCAGGCCTTCACCCCCAGGAAGCAGCCCGTAACAGCTGACTAACACCCAGGAACCTATTTCACTGCTAGGTTACAGTGGCATAGGGTGAAAGAAACTCTGCCCATTGTTTCTCGCCAGTGCCTGGGATCGAACCCGGGACCACAGGATCACAAGTCTAGTGTGCTGTCCACTTGGCCGACCGGCTCCATGCACAGAAGAAGAATTACATCTGTGGCATACGCGAGGCTGGCTAACATCAGAACAGCCTTCAGGAACTTGTGTAAGGAATCATTCAGAACCTCGTATACCACATATATAAGACCAATCCTGGAGTATGCGGCCCCAGCATGGAGCCCGTACCTTGTTAAGCACAAGACGAAGTTGGAAAAAGTTCAGAGGTATGCTGTTAGGTTAGGTTAGGTTAGTTCCAGAACTAAGAGGCATGAGTTACGAGGAAGGGAGGGAGTTATCAAGGGAAAGCGCCAAGCTATTACGACTATATAGCACTGGGAAGGTGTAACGGGGGGGGGGGTATACCTTGAGTATACCTTGAGGTGCTTCCGGTGCTTAGCGTCCCCGCGGCCCGGTCATCGACCAGGCCTCCTGGTTGCTGGACTGATCAACCAGGCTGTTGGACGCGGCTGCTCGCAGCCTGACGTACGAGTCACAGCCTGGTTGATCAGGTATCCTTTGGAGGTGCTTATCCAGTTCTCTCTTGAACACTGTGAGGGGTTTGCCAGTTATGCCCCTTATGTGTAGCGGGAGCGTGTTGAACAGTCTCGGGCCCCTGATGTTGATGGAGTTCTCTCTCAGAGTACCAGTTGCACCTCTGTTTTTCAACGGGGGTATTCTGCACATCCTGCCATGTCTTCTGGTCTCATGTGATGTTATTTCTGTGTGCAGGTTTGGGACCAGCCCCTCTAATATTTTCCATGTGTAAATTATTATGTATCTCTCCCGCCTGCGCTCAAGGGAGTACAGATTTAGGCTCTTTAGTCGGTCCCAATAGTTTAGATGTTTTACCGAGTGGATTCTAGCAGTAAAGGATCTCTGCACGCTCTCCAGGTCAGCAATTTCTCCAGCTTTGAAAGGGGCTGTCATTGTGCAGCAGTACTCCACTCTAGAGAGCACAAGCGTTTTGAAAAGTATCATCATCGGTATAGCATCTCTAGTGTGAAAAGTTCTTGTTATCCAACCCGTCATTTTTCGTGCAGTTGTGACGGCCACTTTATTGTGTTCTTTAAAGGTAAGGTCTTCCGACATGAGTACACCCAAATCCTTTACATTGCCTTTTCGTGCTATGTTATGATTTGCCTGAGTTTTGTACGTGGTTTCCGTTTTTATATTTTCATTTTTTCCATAGCGCATGAGCTGGAACTTATCTTCGTTAAACACCATATTATTTTCTGTAGCCCATAGAAAGACCTGATCTACATCTGACTGGAGGTTTGCCGTGTCCTCTATGTTGCCTACTCTCATGAAGATCCTGGTGTCATCTGCAAAGGATGATACAGTGCTATAGGTTGTGTTCTTGTCTATGTCCGATATGAGGATGAGAAAAAGTACTGGGGCAAGCACAGTACCCTGGGGGACTGAGCTCTTAACGGTTGATGGGCTGGATTTTATTTTGTTGACTATTACACATTGGGTTCTGTTGGTCAGGAAATTGTAGATCCATCTGCCTATTTTTCCGGTAATTCCTTTTGAGCGCATTTTATGTGCAATAACACCATGGTCACATTTATCAAAAGCTTTTGCGAAATCTGTGTAAATTACATCAGCGTTTTGTTTGTCTTCCATAGCATCTAATGCCATATCATAGTGGTCCAGCAACTGCGACAGGCAAGAGCGCCCTGTTCTGAAACCATGTTGTCGGGGGTTATGGAGATGCTGTGCTTCCATGTATTTTGTGAGCTTACTTCTTAGCACTCTCTCAAAAATTTTAATGATGTGCGATGTTAACGCTATCGGTCTGTAATTTTTTGCCTCTGCCTTATTTCCTCCTTTATGAAGTGGTGCTATCTCTGCTGTTTTTAGTATATCAGGAATAACGCCAGTATCTAGGCTTTGTCTCCACAGAATGTGGAGGGCCTGCGATAGTGGTTTTTTGCAGTTCTTGATGAATATGGAGTTCCAAGAATCCGGGCCTGGTGCAGAGTGCATAGGCATACTGTTTATGGCTTCTTCAAAGTCCAGGGGGGATAGGGTGACGTCTGATATATGATTTGATGTTGGTATCATATCCATGAAAAATTCATTTGGGTTACCGATCTTTAGTGCGTTTAATGGCTCGCTGAAAACAGAGTCGTACTGCTTCCTCAGTAGCTCGCTCATTTCTTTGTTGTCATCGGTGAAAGTTCCATCTTCCTTTCGCAGGGGCCCAATACTAGATGTGGTTTTCGATCTTGATTTTGCATAGGAGAAAAAATATTTCGGGTTTCTCTCTATTTCACTGATGGCCTTTTGCTCTCTTTGCCTCTCCTGCGTTTTGTATGATTCTTGTAGCTTGAGTTCAATTTTTCCTATTTCGCTACCTAGCCTTCTTCGCCGTTCCTGAGATAGGGTGTGACTCTCAAGTTGTTCCGCGATTCGTTTTCTTCGCTATATAGGGAACGACGTTCTCGTTCCAATCTGCATCTCTTCCTCTTTTTTCTTAGGGGGATGCGGTTTGTACATATTTCTAGTGCTACTGAGCTTATTTTTTCCAGGCACTGGTTCAGGTTCGCATTTTCTAGCTGTTCTTCCCAGTTTATTTCTGTGAAGTCCTGGTTTATTTGCTCCCAGTTTATCTGTTTATTGTTGAAGTTGAATTTGCTGAAATCTCCTCCACCGGGAATCTGGACTGGTTTTGGAGGTCTATTCCCCATGGTTGTCATAACTTCAATTAAGTTGTGATCTGAGTAACAGGTATTTGTAATCATTATGTTCCTGATCAATTCATCATTATTAGTGAAAATGAGGTCCAGCGTGTTCTCCTTCCTAGTTGGTTCTACTATTTGCTGGTTTAAGGCAAACCTGTCGCACATCCGTAGCAGGTCATTTGCATGTGCCTGTTCATTAAGGCTACTTCCTGGTATTCTTTCTGATATTACTGTATTAGCCAGGTGCTTCCATTTCAGGTGCCGTAGGTTGAAGTCCCCAAGCAGAATGATGTTCGGAGCTGGATTTATGAGGTTTTCCAAGCAGTGTTCTATTTTCATTAGTTGGTCTTTAAACTGCTGAGGGTTTGCCTCCGGTGACTTATATACAAGGACAATAACTACATTTAGGATCTCTATTTTGATTATCAGCACTTCTACCATATCATTTGAGGTGTTTAGCAGCTCAGTACAGATGAGTGTGTCTTTGATGTATAGGCTGACCCCACCCTGAAGCCGGTGTTTCCTATCACATCTGAAAAGATTGTACTCTGAGATCCATATTTCACCATCATGATAGTCCTTTGTGTGGGTTTCTGTTAGGGCTGCAAACACTGCATTTGCCTCATGAAGGAGACCATCTATAAAGTGAACTTTGTTGGATTTGCGTGTTTTTATACCTTGAATGTTGGCAAATATAAATGATGTTATCGTGGTAGTGGAAGTGCCGGTTGCCTTACTTGGTGTTAATATCTGAGGCTCCGGTAAGGAGGCCACTGTGTTTGCGTCCAGGGTGTATTGTTTCCGAAGTGATTCGTCCAGTTTCGGTAGTGGGGCGGGTGTTGTGTGGTGTAGTACCTGTGTATTCGTTGGTAATGTGTATTCCAGTCTTGTGGGTATCTCCCTTCCCCTCTGTAATCCTGTAGTGGTTCCATCTGGCTGTTCCTCTCTCTTATATTTTCTACTCTGTTTCTGCCTTCCTCTAAAAAATTGTCAGTAGTGTCATATTGATCTTCCCGTCTATAACGCTGTGTACCTCTCACGTGGAATTCCGGACACTGAAGATTGTAGCATTTTTTGTCCCTAATTGAGGATTGACATAATTTGGGGTGGAAGTATCTACACCCTGTTCCAAACCGGCATGTACCCCTCCCCAACATGTTCCTGCATTTTCGAGGATGCAGAAAATGGCATTTTGTTCCTAATTTTCCATATTTGCATATTCCTTTAGCGTAGAATTTGCAAATGTGTTCCGGTTTTGCGTTTTTCAAGGTATTTATATCTGTGTCTGTCTTGTCTACCTCTTTATTGGAGCCATCTCCGCTTTTCGTCCCAATTCCTTCATTTATGCACTCTGTCTCACTGTTGCTCTCATCGTTTATATTACCTGGCTCTGCAATATTGCTGCTATCCTGTACTACAATACCCTCTTCCTCCACATTACTGCTGCGGTTCTCTAAACTATCTGTTCCTGGGTTTTGGTCGTTAACCAATGTTGTCTTTTCCCAGTCCGCATATATCACTGGTAGCTTGTCTGTGAATGATAATCTCTGTGACTCGGGAATGTTTTTCATCAGTGTAGTTATGTTCTCTAACATTAATCTGTCATTCTTGCAAACCCAGAAAACTCCTTGCCTTTTTGTGCATCCTGGAGATACTTCTGTACATCCCAGGTGGAATCTTATGTTACAAATGCAACACTTAACGCCTACATGACGTTTTCCTAGTGCTCCCGAACATTCGCCACACCTCTCCATTGTCTGATGTATTGTATTTGTGGTTCACTGTATGGATCACTTGTTGATGTCAGTCCTTTTAACTCTTTATAAAATTATATGTATATATATTTATATGTTTAATATTTATAATATTATATGTATACCGTATATTTGTAATATTATGTATGTTGTTTTGTTCAAAGTATATAGTAGGTACTTAGCGTAGGTAGCGAGGCTGCTCCCCAGTCGGTGCAGGTGACCTCTTGTTGCCCCAGGTAGATGTCACCAGTTTCCAGTTACTCGATTTGTAACCACTGATTTCCGCCTCTTGCCACTATTCTATATTTCTAGTATTCTATATTTATAATATTCTATGCACGATTTTCCTTCACTTCCAACTTATATGTTGTTGTGATACCCGTTCCACTTCACTGTTCCACGAACACCGTTCACTATTTTTTTCTCATACACGCATGTACACAAAGCCTCGTGCACTGGCTCACACGTGGTCTCCCGTTTATTCTCTATTTAACACAAAGTTCTATTGTTAATGACTATTTTTCAATTTTCCAGCGGGTCACTATGCACTTTGTTATGTCTGTAATCAGTAATCCATGGCAGTAGTCCTAATAAATCCCGGTTAATGTCACGATTTTGACGGAGCGCGCACGCGATGCGTCTTCCCCCTCCCTCGACCTCGACCCGACTCGGGTGGGAGAAATAGCTCTCTCTTGTCCATTATTCCACCCCCAGTTAACTAACGAGGCGGGGGAAACAGCTCTCTTAGTCCGTTATCCCGCCCTCAGTTAGCTAACTATTCTAGAGCACCTCCAGAGTTCCTATGGTAGCCTCTCTCGTTCAACACCTTGTAACCTCGTTCAACACCTTGGGTTGGTGGCCCAACCACTTTGACAGTCGGGGATGGAACGCCGACCTGCATGAAGCGAGACCGTTCAGTCCAAGTGGTTGGGAGTTGCATGTAATGGCTGCGGGAAATGCACCTCACGTAACTGGAAGACAGAAGAGTAGGGGGAAACATGATCACTACCTACAAAATTCTCAGAGGAATTGACACGATAGATAAGGAAAACTGTTTAACACGGGTGGTATGCGAACAAGGGGACACAGGTGGAAATTGAGTGCCCAAATGAGCCACAGAGGTATTAGAAAGAACTTTTTTAGCGTCAGAGTGGTTGACAAGTGGAATGTATTAGGAAGTGATGTGGCGGAGGCTGACTCCATACACAGTTTCAAATGTAGATATGATAGAGTCCAGTAGGCTCAGGAATCTGTATATGTGGTGATTGGCGGTTGAGAGGCAGGACCAAAGAGCTAGAGCTCAACCCCCGCAAGCACAACTAGGCGAGAAAAACTAGGTGAGTACACACAGACACAATCCAGCAATTCAGGAAACCCAGAGGGGCACAGCAACACCCCAGCCTACCACCTCAAAGGGTTATCTTATCTTGAGGTTATCTTGAGATGATTTCGGGGCTTTTAGTGTCCCCGCGGCCCGGTCCTCGACCAGGCCTCCACCCCCAGGAAGCAGCCCGTGACAGCTGACTAACACCCAGGTACCTATTTTACTGCTAGGTAACAGGGCATAGGGTGAAAGAAACTCTGCCCATTGTTTCTTGCCGGCGCCTGGGATCGAACCCAGGACCACAGGATCATAAGACCAGCGTGATGTTGGGAGCCGGTCGGCCGAGCGGACATGTGCTGGGGATGAGGGTCCTCTCATCCCCAGCACAAATCCCTCCTTGCCCCTACACAATGCCCACCATATCACCCATATCCTCCCTATCCCCCTCCCCCCTTATTCCCAGTATCCCGTGCCTTCCCATCCCCTGGTATTCTTCCTGCCCCAAGCAGGCCCAGGCAAAACCTCGGCCCTCCATCTCCCAATCCGCCTCCCCCCAAACCCCTGTTAACTACACCACAGGAGGGCGTGCCCTCACTTAAGGCGCTTGGCGCTTTCCCGACAATTCCCTTCCGTTTCCTTCCCTCCCCCCCCCCCCAAGCACTCCTGGCCTCCCCACCCTCAGGACTTTTTTTTTTTTTAGATATATACAAGAGATGTTACATTCTTGTACAGCCACTAGTACGCGTAGCGTTACGGGCATGTCCCAGGAAAACGATCCCCGCCGCGAAGAATCGTTTTTACAACCAAGTACCCATTTTACTGTTGAGTTAAACAGAGGCTACAGTTAAGGATTTGCGCCCTGTAAATCCTCCCGGCCAGGATACGAACCACATGACAAAGCGCTTGCAAAACGCCAGGCGAGTGTCTTACCACTACACCACTGAGACTTCTTCCTGTCCCAAGCCAGCCTGGGCAAGACCTAAGCCCTCCATCCCCAACCCCACCTCCCCTTGACCCCCCCCCCCCTTGAGCTGGTTACCCTGAGCTGATTTCGGGTCTCATTAACCCCGCGACCCGGTCGTCGACAAGGACTCCTCGTTGCTGTACTGGTTAACCAGGCTGTTGGACGCGGCTGCTTGCAGCCTGACGTATGAGTCACAGCCTGGTTGAGCAGGTATTCTTTAGAGGTGCTTATCGAGTTCTCTCTTGAACACTGAGGGGTCGGCCAGTTGTACCCCTTATGTGTAGTGGAAGCGTGTTGAACAGTCTCGGGGCCTCTCATGTTCATAGAGTTCTCTCTCAGAGTACCAGTTGCACCTCTGCTTTTCAACGGGGTTATTCTGCACATCCTGCCATGTCTTCTGGTCTCATGTGATGTTATTTCTGTATGCAGGTTTGGGACCAGCCCCTCTAATATTTTCCACGAGTAAATTATTATGTATCTCTCCCGCCTGCACTCAAGAGAATGCCGATTTAGGCATTTTAGTCGGTCCCAGTAGTTGTGATGTTTTAGATGTTTTTACCACACAGACGGCTACTATACAAACTTGAGAGGCCGACGGGAGTAGACGGAAACGCATGGGTAAGGAATTAACTGGCAGACAGGTGTCAAGTGACAGTGAGGGTGGCGAGGAGTCTGACTGGCTTAGAATAAAAAGCGGGGTGCCTCAAGGATCGGTGCTGGAACCCATTCTATTTATCTGTTCTCCTAGTAGTAAATAGGTACCTGGGAGTTTGACAGCTGCTACAGGCTCCATCCTTGGGGTGAGTATGTGAGACAAATATGTATCAAATATGCTACAGGAAAACAGGTAAGGTCAGTATATTAGACTACCGAAGGTTACCTGCTTGATACCTGGTTGATGGGGTTCTGGGAGGTCTTCTACTCCCCAAGCCCGGCCCGAGGCCAGGCTCGACTTGTGAGAGCTTGGTCCACCAGGCTGTTGCTTGGAGCGGCCCGCAGGGCCACATACCCACCACAGCCCGGCTGGTCTGGAACTTCTCTTAGAAAACAGTCCAGTTTTCTCTTGAAGATGTCCACGGTTGTTCCGGCAATATTTCTTATAGTCGCTGGGAGGACGTTGAACAACCGCGGACCTCTGATGTTTATACAGTGCTCTCTGATTGTGCCTATGGCACCTCTGCCCTTCACTGGATCAATCTTGCATTTTCTTCCATATCGTTCACTCCAGTACGTTGTTATTTTACTGTGCAGATTTGGGACCTGGCCCTCCAGTATTTTCCATGTGTATATTATTTGGTATCTCTCTCGTCTCCTTTCTAGAGAGTACATTTGGAGAGCTTTGAGACGATCCCAATAATTTAGGTGTTTTATCTCGTCTATGCGTGCCGTATATGTTCTCTGTATTCCCTCTATTTCAGCAATCTCTCCTGCTCTGAAGGGGGAAGTGAGTACTGAGCAGTACTCGAGACGGGACAACACAAGTGACTTGAAGAGTACAACCATTGTGATGGGATCCCTGGATTTGAAAGTTCTCGTAATCCATCCGATCATTTTCTGGCTGACGCAATATTTGCTTGGTTATGCTCCCTAAACGTTAGATCGTCTGACATCATTATTCCCAAATCCTTGACATGCTGTTTTTCTACTATGGGAAGATTCGATTGTGTTTTGTACCCTGTATTATGTTTCAGATCCTCATTTTTGCCGTACCTGAGTACCTGAAATTTATCACTGTTAAACATCATGTTATTTTCTGCTGCCCAATCGAAAACTTTGTTGACATCTGCTTGTAGTTTTTCAATGTCTTCAGCAGAGGTAATTTTCATGCTGATTTTTGTGTCATCTGCAAAGGACGACACGAAGCTGTGACGTGTATTTTTGTCTATATCAGATATGAGAATAAGGAACAGTAGCGGTGCAAGGACTGTACCTTGAGGTACAGAGCTTTTAACATCGCTTGGACTCGATTTTATCTGATTGACTGTTCTCTTTGTGTTCTGTTCGACAGGAAATTGAGTATCCAGCGTCCTACTTTCCAGTTATTCCCATTGACCTCATTTTGTGAGCTATCACCCCATGGTCACATTTGTCGAACGCCTTTGCAAAGTCTGTGTATACAACATCTGCATTTTGCTTTTCTTCTAGGGCTTCTGTGATTTTGTCATAGTGGTTGAGTAACTGTGACAGACAGGATCTTCCCGCTCTAAATCCATGTTGTCCTGGGTTGTGCAATTCATTGTTTTCCATTAAACTAGAAATTTGATTTCTAATCACTCTCTCAAACACTTTCATTATGTGTGATGTTAGTGCAACTGGCCTATAATTTTTTGTCAAGGCTTTACTCCCCTCCATGTGCAACGGAGCTATATATGCAGATTTAAGTGCTGCTGGTATCTCCCCTGTATCCAGGCTCTTTCTCCATATTACGCTGAGTGCTCTCGCTACTGGTACTTTACATTTCTTTATGAATATTGAATTCCATGAGTCAGGCCCAGGAGCAGAGTGCATAGGCATATTGTCAATTTCTCTTTCAAAGTCTTCAGAGTTTGTGGTAATATCCGTTATATTATCTGCAGCTTGAATGTCATTCATAAAGAAGCTGTCTGGGTCATCCATTGTGGCATCTGCTCATGATACTCATGGCGTTTGCCTTTTGCAAAGGTTAAAAAGGCGGGGTCCAAGAGTAGTCAGCTCTATCCTGCAGACACAAATAGTAAATACACACACACATGCGATAATCTTTACGATATTCTGGTGTTACAATGGACGTTCCTTGACACTCCCTGGTCATGATGTCCTGGTGAGTCTATCCTGGTACAAAGTACATATGTTATGGGTCATTCCTAACTAACGATCATGTTCATTGCTTCAAGGGTCACTCGACATATCTTTATTCATTCTCTAAATAGAATAAGAATTGAGAACAAATATGGAGTCCAATAGGTTCTATGGATTTTAAAATACTTAGAGGAGTTTGATCTGCAACAATTGCTCAGACAAATGCAGAGTACATTGCCTATTTTAGCCAGTGACGTAGCAGTGAACCCAACATAACTGCAGGATTTCGTCAATCAGAAGAGCCGTCAGACTGTTGGTGGCAGCTGGCCAAATCGACCTTGGGTCTTTCCCTTTTTTGGGGGTGGGGGGAGGAGGGGCTCAGGAATTGTTCTTTGCGCTCATGACGTTAACTAATTGAACTGTCAAGTTTGAAGATTGTCACATGAGAGGAAAATTGTCCAATAAGTGAGATAATAATTAGAAGAGGATGACAGTTTTTTTTTTTTTGCATCATTTGAAGGCGTATGAGATTCAAGGCAAAAGTGCACGAAACAGCTTGATTATTTCATAACTTTTGATGAAATTTGATATTACAGGTAGTTTTCTCTACGTACTCATAGTACGAATAATTTTTTTTTTACAGAAATTTACATTCTTAAAATTTGAATTAAGGGAGCTCTATGATAGGGTGTTCATCATATTGAAGATTATAATTAAATCTCAGAAGCTGACGGAGAAGACAGTTTCTGTCGGTCATAATGTGGGCGTGTACCCGCGGCCTTTGTGATTGATTGTGGTCAAACTTACCTTCATAAAGAGGTGAATAATGGAGTCCCCAAGCTACTGTGTTTGGTGATCACTGTTGCTAGTGCCTTGTTGTGACTCCCGTTCAGATGGGTTGTTGTTGTTACACTATAAATGTGTTAGAATGATATTCACAAACAGTCAGTCAGACAAAAGATTAAGTAATAATTACTACGGGATTAAGATCCCGTAGTAATTAAGGGATCTCACCTTTTAGAGTAATGACCACAAATTTACCAAGAGTCGGGTCAGGTCAGGTAACCTTGCTTTTTGCATAGCCGATAATTGCAGACGGCTTGCTGGGATGTGTCCTTCAGACACGCCTAGGGTTCTAGATAGAGCCTGAGGCTACCTTACTGGTGGGTGGGGGTTTAGCTCCAGATTTCCCATATATACCCATGGAACTGTAGATTCGAGAGGATTCGACATCAGACAGAGACACAGAGGATCGAAGGTCATGCTGGAAGCGAGCCCACAGCTGGCCCAGGCTGTGACTGGGTGGGGTATTCTAGTCTGTCTAAAGAGTTCCCCCCCCCCCACCTCCTCTCTCTATTCAACTTAGACTCTTGGCGAGTTGAATATAAGGTGACGTATTTGTGTTTCCTCAAACTCAGGTGTGATATTAGGGGCAGACAGCCGTATTGTTCTCAAATTCTTGTGTAATGACTCGCATTGTATTTTAATCTGGACATTATGAACCTTAAGTTCAATTGCCTGAATTATGAGATATATCATGTTAAATATATATTTGATTAACTTACTTGTTGAAATTGGCTTTAATTTTGTTTCCTAGAGCTTTGTGAGTTGAGGCAAGAGATCCTCTGAGTTTACAGATTTTATGAGTACATGGTTAGAGTTGGTTGCATGAACTCCTTGGACAATCTTGTGATACAGACAAGTTACATTCCTTGTCCTGTATGTAATGAACTAGAATGGATGGTGGCAGCCCTTTCTACTTCTACTTATCTACCCATCTACCTCTACCACTACTTCCTACTCACTCTCCACTCCATTCTCTTCCTCTCTCCCACTCTCCCTTTCACCTGACCACAATCCTCCCTCTTCCCACCTAACCCTCCCTCCTCTCTTACCCCAAACCTTCACTCATTACTTCATTATTCATTTGTTTCCCTTCACATCTTTTATGCACTTGTGGCAGTACATTTGTGTTCTAGAGTTCTCTAGAGTTTGCGGGTAGGCATTAGTACTGCGCCTTGTAGTCATGATACCTAGGTTACAAGGTGTTGAGCTAGAGAGGCTGTAGCAGGAACTTTGGGGAAATTCTATAATAGGTAACTGGGGGCGGGATAATGGACTAAAGAGAGCTATTCCTCCCCCCTCCCCGTTACACCCACTTTCCCTTTCACATGGTGATCCTCCTTACTCCTCCCACCTACTCCTCCCTCCTCTCTATCTCCCTCACCCCAAACCCCTCACTAATTACTTCATTATTCATCTCTTTCTTTTCGTTTCTCTTATACGTTCATGGCAGTGAAATGTTCTAGAGTTCTCTAGAGTCGCGGGTAGCTGATCAAGTTACAATGCCTTGTGGTCGTGATACCTAGGTAATCAAATACGTAGTCACAAGGTGTTGAGCTAGTGAGGTTGCAGTAGGAACTCTGGAGGAATTCTAGAATTGCTAACTGGGAGCGGGATAATGGACAAAAGAGATATTTTCCCTACCCCCTGTTTCAATGGTGCACAGTGATGGTTTCACCAATTTTGTTGTTTGAAAATTGCTGAAAGCTCATGCGTCTTGGCCATTCGATCACCTACTATACTTTAAGTTAGGCAGTGAGTTAGGCAGTAAGTTAGGCAGTTAATTGTAGGCGTATAAGTTAGGAGTATAAGGGGGCCGCCTTGGTTGGTTGGACAGAGTACTTATTACTCGACAATCTGCAACTACGGACAAGGGTGTTGCGTGGTTTTTCGCAACAGCAATTCCGTATTTCGAATTGTTTGGGCGGGGAAATAAATAGGACGCTATTATTATCCCAGAGGCGTGTTAGGCGACCCAACCGCTAGACTTTACGGTAAAGCCATGAAAGTTAACCGATGTTAACTGAGGGATGGCCTAGTGATTTCTAGCAAACCGTCAGGACAGGTAATCTTGCCTTCTGCAAAGCTGATAAGTGCAGACAGCTGGCTGGGGTGTGTCCTTCAAACACACCGCTGCCTATGGTTTTAGATAGAGCCTGACGCTACCTTACTGGTGGGTGGGGGTTTAGCTGCAAGATTTCCATATATACCCAGGGAACTGTAGATTCGAGAGGATTCGACAGCAGACAACAGACAGAAACCCAGAGGATTGAAGGTCGTGCTGGAAGCGAGCCCACAGCTGGCCCAGGCTGTGGCTGGGTGGGGTATTCTAGTCGGTCTAACGAGCTCCCCGCCTCCTCTCTCTATTCATCTTAGACACTTGGTGAGTTGAACGTAAGGTGACGTATTTGTGTTTCCTCAAACTCAGGTGTGTGATATTAGGGCAGACAGCCGTATTGTTCATAAATTCTTGTGTAATGACTCGTATTGTATTTTAATCTGGACATTATGAACGTTAAGTTCAATTGCCTGAATTATGAGATACATCATGTTTAATATATATTTGATTAACTTACTTGTTTAATTGGGTTTAATTTTGTTTCCTAGAGCTTTGTGAGTTGAGGCGAGAGAGCCTCTGAGTTTACGGATTCTTTGGGTACATGGTTAGAGTTGGCGCATGAACTCCTTGGACAATCTTGTGATACAGACAAGTTCCATTCCTTGTCTTATATGTACTGTGTTAGGATGGATGGTGGCATCCCTTTTCTACTTCTATTTATCTACCCATCTACCTCTACCTCCACTTCCTTCTCACTCCCCACTCCTTTCTCCTCTTCCTCTGCCTCTCTCCCACTTTCCCTTTCACCTGACCACACTCCTCCCTCCTTTCTCCTAACCCTCCCTCCTCTCTTACCCCAAACTCTCTCTCATTACTTCATTATTCATTTGTTCCCCCTCCTTTCTTTTATGCATTCGTGGCAGTGAAATGTTCTAGAGTTCTATAAAGTTTGCGGGTAGCTGACCAAGTTACTGCGCCTTGTAGTCATAATACCTAGGTAATCAAATGCCTAGGTTACAAGTGGTTGTAACCTCGCAGCAAAAACTTTGGGGGAATTCCAGAATAGCTTACAAGGGGCGGGATATGGACTAAAGAGAGCTATTTCCCCCACCCCCCCCTGTTACTTTGTGGGTGGCGGGCAGCGATACTGATTTATCTTGTGACCCCTGTGACACGATAGTTACCGCAACCTGACCACAATTAATTGTACACGAGTTCCAATCCCGGTTGGACGAGATGTTTGGGGAATTTCCTTACACCTGATGCTGCTGTTCATCTAGCAGTAAATAGGTACCAGAGATAAGCGCCGGTTGTCGCCACATCCAGGGGGAATGTCAGTCGTTGTCTAGATAAGGGGCCTCAATAAGCCTAACAGCTAGACCTCTTATACTCAGCAATGGGAGACCATTTATTATGCAGGCCTACGTTTGCAACGAGAGAGACAATTTTACGAGCAATCATCATCTAAATGTATCTAAATGTATTCACCTAGTTGTGCTTGTAGAGGTTGAGCTTTGGCTCTTTGGTCGGTTTTAATTGATTTTTGAAGAGCTGGACATGTCGGAGTGTCGTCTTTGTCCACACTGGATGTGTGTATAAAGGTGCTTTACTCAAGGCAGCATCACTTGTATCAAAATAGATCGTACAGAGAAAATGTAAAAAAGGATCTTTCAGTGAAAGTAGATTTTGTATAGCAGGTAGGATGTTTGCTGTATATAACGTTTAGAGTGAAGATAAGAGGAATAACAAAATAGTAAATGTAAAGTTAGAGTGTTGGAGTTACATTACAATAGATACGATTGAAAGTTACCTATTGAGTATTGGTGAAATTAAGAGAGAAGTCGATCTCTCCCTATCTGTCTTTAAAGGAGATACGAGTTAGTTTTTTAAACTTAATTCAATGTCAACAAATCTTTTTTGACTAGTTTTACATGAAAAGGGCTGCAATTGTCCCAAGTTTCAGTACTGCAGCCTAAATAGAAAGGGAGATTTAATATATTTTTTGCATTTTTTCAACGAATATTTCACATTTTCAGTAAATTCCTACAACCACACGTTTTAGATATAATCATTCTATGACACTTTTCTGACACATTAGCATATAATAAAGGATCTGATGTCGCTGATTTTCCCAAATATTTTTAGTTTTACTAATACAAATAGTCAAAGCTCCCCCCCAAAAAAAAATAAAATTTGCAATATATCATGTTTATTGTTATTATGAAATCAATAAATGAACTTAGGCAAAAACGCTGGCATCAGATTTATAAAGACAAACTTTACATATAAGGTGGACGTTTCATGTAAATTGAATAAAAATGAAAGAGTAGGGACTCGGTTTATGTTACTTGAAAAATAAAATACTAAAAATTAAGATCTAAGGTGCTGCCATCTGTGGTTGAGGTTGACATCAACCAATTTCCTCGACAATTGGCACCCTTACAGATAGGCTTGCGTGCAGTCAGGTGTATAAGTTTCATGCAAATCGTCCGATAAACAAAAATAAAAAATAAAATTTATTTTTTAACTTAATCTTTTTTTTTAAACTAATTATTATTATTTTTTTAATATATGCTATTGTGATAACTGAGAGTTATAGACATGATTTCAGTTGACACTTGTGTTTGATGTTAATTTTTTATCATTTTGGAAAATTTTTGACACATAATTCAATATTTTTTTCTCCCTTCCTATTTGTGCTACGATGCTGGGACTTGGACCAGATGAAATCCTTTTCATATACAAATCTTCAAACAAGTTTGAATTAAATCGAACTAGTTTTCATTTATTGCATCTTTATCTCATATTTGGAAATCAGGGCCCCTTTTATTAAGTAGGTTAAATAGTGATGTAGCAGGTAAGTAAGAGAGTGAACAAAAAATACATAATTTCACCTACCAGAGCCTGCCATTTCACTCGTCCCTTCACAGCTGTCAACCACACCACTACTAACTACTAGTATTTCAGCAGGTACTACATCCACCTCTTCCATCCCCCATGGTTACTGCTGACTAACTACCCACCACCCCATTAGTCCCAAGTGTACATCCGCTCCCTCGCGTACCTGCCCATCTGCCCTCCCCTATCCGTTGATTAATGTATATAGAAACACTGAGATAAGGACTGTTCCTGAACAAATAGCCTGGATGTGTCACAACGGAAAGGTTGATGAAATTCTTGAGAGATATAAAAATTTTGCACCAAGACTGTAATATTTTGTTGAATTATCTGCATGTCTCTTGCAAATTGTCTATACAGTATACCTAGGTCATAAAAGTATTTGTGTACGTCTGATATCATACTACTTGTGAAGGAGGAAATGTATATGTTTATCTCTCAGAATGTTTGGTAATATGATTATTGTTTGTGATGTGTGTCTATGTATGTATTAACACGATGTACTGAAAGGGGTGAGAATAGCTTGAGCTACCTCATCCCTTTGTGTGTATTTTACATCAATAAACTTATTTCAATTTCAATTTCAATCTGCCCTCCCCCACCCTGTCCACCGACTGCCACTGCCCGCTCGTCCACACCCTGTCCGCCCGCCCACCGCCACTGCCCACCCGTCCCCACCCTGTCTGCTCGCCCCCCCGCCACTGCCCGCCCGAGTAGGGAAAATTATGACTCAGTGCGTCCCAAACCCGAAGAGAACCTCGAGGATCGAGCTCGGTCATAGTCAAAAAGTGTGTGATGTCTGTAGATTGAGACGGGCTGCATCAGGAGGACGTTGTAGGGTAGAATGTGTGGGACGTTGTGAGTCATGTAGGTAAAATGTGTGTGTGTAAGGGTAAGAGGGAAAGGGTGGGATAAGTAATGGGAGAGGTATACATCAACAAGTTGATAGTGAGAGAGAGGGAGGGAGGAGGGGGGGCACTCCCACATGGTGTGGGATGGGCAGCAGCATGTGGGACGTTGTGGGTCATGTAGGGTAAAAGTGTAAGTAAGGGAACACGTATGGTGAACAGGTGAGCAATAGTAGCAGATGAATATGTATGAATATGTGCCGTAGAATTAATCGTATGTTGATATATAGTTAAATAACAGTATGTAGGATATTTTGAGGGGCTTAGAGGTGGGTCCCCTCTACCCCTGACTGGGCAGAAGACCGTCCTATAAAGCTGTGTTGTTAGGGGTAGGGTACGTGAAGGAGGTTCGGGAGAGGGGTTATCTTATCTTGAGGTTATCTTGAGATGATTTCGGAGCTTTTAGTGTCCCGAGGCCCGGTCCTCGACCAGGCCTCCACCTCCAGAAGCAGCCCGTGACAGCTGACTAACACCCAGGTACCTATTTTACTACTAGGTAACAGGGGCATAGGTTGAAAGAAACTCTGCCCATTGTTTCTCGACGGCGCCTGGGATCGAACCCAGGACCACAGGCTTGGGAGCGGGCGAAAGCTTTGACTGATAGCGCGGGTCTCTGTTTTATGTAGTGAAGTGTATATATTTTTACCAATTCTTTGCCTGTGGGGGGGGGGGGTCTCCAATATCCTCACGTCGGAGTTGAGAAGTGTCCACGGTAGAAGATCACAGCGACAAATGAGGGTGGGAATGACCAGTAAACAGTGGGGTGGGGTAACCCCTCACTCCCCTCTCTTACCTTGCTTCCAGAGTGGTAAGGAGCGGGGCCATATACCCGCCACATAGACCTGAGGAGTGTCACCACATGCCACATGGATGTGTGCAGGAGCGAGTGTTTTGAACCGCTCTCCTCTTGAAGGGAGAGACGTAACTGCTGGGAATGACAACAATACGGCATACCATACTCACTCCTGTCACAGCTCATACCGCCACATAAAACCAGCGGCACATAGGGCATGAGGCAGACCACATACCGCAAAGTAGGAGAGCTGTACTAGGAGCGGTATGCCTCCTGCACAATTCTCGAGGCACAACTGTAGTGAGTGTCAACATTAGGCTCTACCATACACAGTTCAGCCCACCCTGCGCCTCTAAGGAGGAGTGCATAGTGGACCACATAGCACACACCACCACATACCGCCACATAGGCCCAGGGGGTAGAGTGAGCGTTCGTGGCCGGTCACCTCTTAGGAATTTGCCGCGAGGTATTTGGGCCTTCATGTCGCGCACGCCCCCTGGCCGGCTCGCCTCTGTGAAGTTTGACACACGACTGAGGGCGGGTCATGTGTGCGAAAGGGTATGCTGTCCTATCTAACCTCTGTAAGGGGAGGGGGAGGGCGTCAACAACACAGCATGCTGAACTTAAGTGTGTCAATGACCCGTAAATAGTTTCTGTAAACAGTGTGGGTGGGCCTCTCCCGTCACTTCCCTACCTTGCTTCCAGAGCGGTACATACCCAGCACCATCATATGACCACATCATATGACAGATTCTCAGGGGAATCGACAGGGTAGATAAAGACAGGCTGTTTAACACAAGGGGCACACGTACTAGGGGACACAGGTGGAAACTGAGTGCCCAAATGAGCCACAGAGATATTAGAAAGAACTTTTTTAGTGTCAGAGTGGTTGACAAATGGAATGCATTAGGAAGCGATGTGGTGGAGGCTGACTCCATACACAGTTTCAAGTGTAGATATGATAGAGCCCAGTAGGCTCAGGAAACTGTACACCTGTTGATTGACGGTTGAGAGGCGGGACCAAAGAGCCAGAGCTCAACCCCCGCAAGCACAACTAGGTGAGTACAACTAGGTGAGTACACGCCCACATGTGCCCACACAGACATGAGGTTCTCACCATATGCCAGCCGATCACATAGGAAGGGAAGGGAACTATCAGGGGGAAAGCGCCAAGCCATCACGACTATATAGCACTGGGAAGGGGTCAGGATAAGGATTTGGGATGGGACGGCGGGAAGGAATGGTGCCCCAACCACTTGGACGGTCGGGGTTTGAACGGCACATAGGAGCGGTATGAGCATTTTGACGGCTCGCGTTAAGGTGGAGTCATGTGTCGCACCCTCCCCTTACCCCCTTACCCATGCAGGTGACAGTTATCAATTACTCGACAATCCCCCACTTCACATTCTCAGTCCAGCATAAACGAGGTAAAAAATAGTTAGGGAGAGTAAACACATTATATTTGTCTCTGTATTCATATCAAATAATGTTTATAGCCCAAGGTAGAGATCTTTTAATTCCGTTTGGACTCTGAGTAAGGACCCTCATCGTGTTAAATCATTGACCCTCAAATCAAATCACCTGATGACATTTAAATAGCATTTAGCATCAGTCAGTAAAAGCAGTCACTCAGGTAAAAGTCAGAAGGCGTTTTTTACTGGTGGTAGGAGGTAGGTGTTTTCCACTATGCGGTGTGACCGCTTCGACGGGCAGCGAGGCAGTGGATACATGAGTGGTGCGACCGTATGATGACACCATTAGCCGGCGCCACCCTCCTAACTCCCCCTGCACTCTCCCACCACCACCTTCCACTTAAGGGTGCACGCATTTGTAACTTTGTAGAAAAAGGAAAGGTGTGCACCCTCAATCTGGCCTTCTGTTTCTTATAACAAATCAAATCAAGTAAGTAGAATCACTCGGTAAACTCAGTCAAAGTCAGTAAGTAAGCGTTTACTGGATGAGGAAAACATTTTACATCTTAAAAGGCGTCTACCAATCTTAAATTTTTTCCGACTTGATGAAATAGCTTCTTCAATCACTCAGTAGCTCAGTAAAGGCAGTCAGTCAGTCAGGCAAACAGCAATTATTACAGTGGACAGAAGACTAATATGCTATAGGGATAGGACAACTTTTAGTTTACATTTCTCAGACCGACTTTATGAAATAGGGTCTACCATCACTCAGTAAAGGCAGGCAGTCAGTCAGGCAGGCAGTCAAGCAAACAGCAACAGTGGACTGTAAACTCTAATATGATATGTGGATAGGACAACCTTTTAGTTCAAATTTCTCAGACCGACTTTGTGAAATAGCTTCTACCATCACTCAGTAACTCAGTAAAGGCAGTCAGCCAGTCAGTCAAACAGCAACAGTGGACTGAAGACTAATATGCTATCACATCTTAAATTAAATTAAATTCTACAATCATCAACCATGTATTAGGTGGCTCAAGCATTCGGTTAACAACTTAGTAAGTGTTTACTGAACATAGAAATCACTTCGTGTGAGCTAATTTTTAGTTTAAAGTTTTTAATTCCTAAAATAAAACTACTACTACTACTATCATCAACCCTGTATAGGGTGGCTTAGGCATTCATTTTAGTTGAACCCGTCTCCACTCCAAACCGGACCGGTCCTGACTCGGACCTACGGACCTGACAAACCAGTCAGTGGCTTGGAGTGGAGACTGGTTCAACTGAAAATGAGCACACATGAAATGATTTCGACGTTCAGTAAGCACTTACTGAGTGGTTAACTGAATGCCTAAGGCACCTGATACAGTGTTAATAATAGTAGTATTTTATTTTATGATGGTAAACTTTAAACTAAACTAAAAATGAGCACACATGAAGCGATTTTCACGTTCAGTAAACACTTGCTGAGATACAACCCGTCCTCGCAAATTCGTATAGTCAATATTGACTTATTAAATACGTGCATAGGTGACATACTAAACATAATAGATACCCTTAAAAAGCTTCATAGAAAACACCGACCTTACCTAACCTTGTTAGTATGTTAAGATAAGCATCTTATTGCTTCGTAATTATAATTATTACTTAACCTATACCTATAATAGGTAATTATAATTATTACTTAACCTATACCTATAATAGGTTAAGTAACAATTGTAATTACGAAGCTATAAGATGCTTATCTTAACATACTAACAAGGTTAGGTAAGGTCGGTGTTTTCTATGAAGCTTTTTAAGGGTATCTATTATGTTTAGTATGTCACCTATGCACGTATTTAATAAGTCAATATTGACTATACGAATTTTCGAGGACGGGTTGTGAGATAATGATAACTGAATGACTCAGTCACCCAATACGTAGTTGATGATAGTAGTATTTAATTGAATTTAAGATGTGATTGCATATTAGAGTCTTTAGTCCACTGTTGCTGTTTGACTGACTGCCTTTGCTGAGTTATTGAGTGATGGTAGAAGCTATTTCATCAAGTCGGTCGAAGAAATTTAAATTAAAGTTGTCCTATCCCCATAGCATATTAGAGTCTTGAGTTCACTGTAATAATTGCTATTTGACTGACTGACTGACTGACTGCCTGCCTTTACCGAGTTACTAAGTGATGGTAGAAGCTATTTCATACAGTCGGAAAAAATTTAAGATTGGTAGACACCTTGTAAGACGTAAATTGTTTCCTTATTCAGTAAATGCTTACTTACTGACTTTGAGTTTCATGTTTCATGTTGTTGACGCCCTCCCCCTCCCTTTACGGAGGTTAGATAGGACAGCATACCCTTTCGCACACATGACCCCCCCCTCAGTCGTGTGTCAAACTTCACAGAGACGAGCCGGCCAGGGGGGGGGGCGCCCGTGACATGAAGGACCGCCACGAACGCTCGCTCTACACCCTGGGCCTATGTGGCGGTATGTGGTGGTGTGTGCTATGTGGCCCACTATGCACTCCTCCTTACAGGCGCAGGGTGGGCTGAACTTGTGAGGTTTAAGCCTAATAGTTTGGAGCACTCACTACAGTTGTGCTCTATAATTGTGCAGTAGGCAAATACGCTCCTAGTAGCAGTTTCTCCCTACTTTGTGTATGTGGTCTGTCCCTCATGCCCTATGTGCCGCTGGTGCTATGTGGCGATATGAGATGTGACAGGAGTGAGTATGGTGCGCGCCGATTTCTTGTATTTTTTCCCTGACATTTTTTAGACGTCTCTTCCCTCAAGATGTAAAGGAAGGGAACTTTGGGGAAAGTGCCAAGCTGTTTTGACTATATACAATCCTTGGAAAGGTCAGGATAAGGATTTGGGATCGGAGAGGGGAAGGAATGGTTGCCCAGACCACATTGTGACGTCGGGGATTGGAACGCCGACTCTGCATGAAGCGAAACCGTCGCTCTATACCAAAACCGTCCAGCACAAGTGGTTGCGAGCGGTTCAAAACACTCACTCCTGCACACATCCATGTGTCATGTGGTGAACACCTTCTCAGGTCCTATTTTGCCGGGTATGTGGCCTCCGATCCTTACCACTCTGGAAGTCAGGTAAGAGAGGGGAGTGAGGGGTTACCCACCCCACTGTTTACTGGTCATTTCCCACCCTCATTTGTCGCTGTGATCTTAAACCTGTCTCACCTCTGTCCGCGCCCCCGCCCCCACCCTGCCCGGCCCCCAACTCTCCGCCCGCCGCCTCTGCTGGCCGCCCATCTCAGCCCTGTCCGCCTGCAACCACCCTCACCACTAGCCCCCCCCTTCCCCACCCTGTCCGCCCGCTCTCACTCCGCCCCGTCCCCCCCCGCCCTTTTCTCTCCCGCCTCTTCCCCTGTCCCCTCTCCACCAAAGCCGTTGTTGTTTTAAGGATGCAGCTGCTCTCGAACACAAGTTCCAAGTCGCAAACGGGCACTATTGTGACCGCCGAGGTGGACTTTACCTGACACAAAGACCGGGGTCCTCTATCACACAGCACTGTCAATTGTTATTT
>WNGS01164858.1:23416277-23428777 GCA_020271785.1 Procambarus virginalis
AGACGTTGTCAGAGGGAGAAGCGCCCTCGACCAGATAATCTGTGGTAAGCCCGATTTAAGTCAGTTCATAGTGTTTGCTTGTAGTTGGTCGTGTGCCCAGCGACAGTAGCGATGTTTATTTCAAGTTAGAAATGTTTTGGTAAGGCGGAGAGCCTAAAATAAGAGAGTGAAGTGAGAGGAGCGCGGAGCGACATCCATCTTCTCTGAGCGCTGGCGGGCAACTGAAGGAGCCCGGCTCCTGAGGAGGAGGCCCCTCCCAGCGTGAGTGAGGCTCGCCCAGCGAGGTGGCGCATGGACTCGCCCACGGGGGAGTCCACTCTCATTAAATGTAGAAGACAGATAGAGATTGGAGACAAAGATGTTGTATGATTAATTTTGTTTATGTGTTAAAAGGGAAACAATTTATTGGAGTGCAAATGGGTTGCAGGTTTGTCCTTTGGGGAAGAAGTTGCTGAGGACTTGGAAGCCAGCACAGAGGGAGTGGTTGATGAGACTCCAAGGCAGGGGAGGAGAGGACCCCGAGCTATGAAGAAGCAGTGAGGAGGAGTGTCACGTGCTTCTGCAGAGGTGGTGAAGTGCCACAGTTATTCGAGGAAACTTTATGGTGCAGCAGCCAGGAGAGCTGTGGAGGATCCTAATAGGAGTAGGGAAGCACCATAGTTGTTCAAGGAATCTTCATGGTAGCAGCTTGGAGGAGCTGCAGAGGATCCTGGTGTTTAAGCCCTGAGGAACCTGAAGTTGTCAGGTAGTGAAATAGTTCTAACTGATCACTTGTATGGAGGTGAGAGTGTTTGTCATTAGCGTGAACGACGCAGTGAGAGGTGAGTGATCGTTTGCCATTTATGTGCCAAGAAGTGTATATTGAAGTTTAGAGTTACAGACGTAGGCAGGAGTACCTACAGATATGTATGTATTCTAAGACTGATAGAATGGTCGGTTGATTCGTTGTGTGACACGGATCATTTATACTGATATATATATAGTATGTTATTGCATTCAAATGCTGATTTGCCTTATATGTGTTTATAGGTATATATATATATATGTATACATTCTCTTGATGGTAGTGTAACATTATATTGTAAGACTTAATCTACTTGAGGAGGTTGATAACATTAGGTAATACCAAGAGATAGGATACCACTTAGCAAGCTGAGGATAGAGTTCTGATGGTGTTGGAGTGCAACCTGATTATAATAATACAGAGTATAGGATTCATCATTATTATTATATGTATGCGTGTATTGTTATGTACTTCGTCCAGTAAATGTATTCAAATTTGCTGGTGTTTGCACTTGTCCCAGTGAGGCTTCCCAGGAAATAGTAAAGAAGGAGAGAGAGAGCAAGAAACAGGAACCACTGCTGTGGACAGGGTAAGACAGAAGTCTAGGAAGACAAAGGGGATTGAGGAGGTCATATTCCATAAGGAGAAAGTGGGGAGTCACAGCGGCTCGAGTGGGTGTGTGCACGTGACAACAAGGCTGCGTGTTGGAGCCGCATCCCCTAAACGTGTGACGTTGAGCCCCTCTCCAAGAGCCAGAAGTGCCTAGTGTGATCTCCTAGTGAAATATGAGCATTTGTCGAGTTGTGGGTTGGGTGGTCCGTCAGCGGTAACACCACCAAATCCACCACCGAGACACCTCCATCCTGGGGTCACCCTAGGGTGCTGTGGCCTCCATCCTGGGGTCACCCAAGGGTGCTGTGGCCTCCATCCTGGGCCAACCTAGGGTGCTGTGGCCTCCATCCTGAGTCACCCTAGGGTGCTGTGGCCTCCATCCTGGGGTCACCCTAGGGTGCTGTGGCCTCCATCCTAGGGTCACCCTAGGGTGCTGTGGCCTCCATCCTGGGGTCACCCAAGGGTGCTGTGGCCTCCATCCTGGGCCAACCTAGGGTGCTGTGGCCTCCATCCTGGGCCAACCTAGGGTGCTGTGGCCTCCATCCTGGGCCAACCTAGGGTGCTGTGGCCTCCATCCTGGGCCAAACTAGGGTGCTGTGGCCTCCATCCTGGGCCAACCTAAGAGGCATCTAGTTACACTAACAATTTAACACAAATCATATTCTGAATAGCTCTGTCATCTCACAAATAAATAATCACAGGTTCGATTCCTGGGAATAGGGAGACTTCTAGGCACGCTGCCTCACACCTGATGGTTCTTCTCACCTAATAGTAAATACCTGCCTTGGAGTAAGAAGTCTGTTGTGGGTTGCATCCTGGGGAAGTCCAGTCGTTGGTCTTAAAAAGACCACAGTAAGCTTCATATGCTCCCTCTCACCCAATGATTTTAAAACTTATGCTTAAAATGAACATTATTATTGTTTAGATAATATGGATTTGTTGATCACATTAATTTACTAATAAAGTTTGTGTCAGTATGTTGCACAAGAAGCTGGATAGTCATTGCGACACCTTTAACAATATATGTAGCAACAAAATTATATATATGTAACAGCAGCAGCTAATTAAAACAAAAAAATCAATATTTTAAGTTCAAATTAATTTTTTAGGTTTAAACATAGTGTTTTTAATTTTATATTTAATATTTAATGTGTTAAGTTTAAAATATCTTCAGTTTAAGAAGCTGGAGAGATGATTTAAAGTTTCTTTACGCATCATTTTCTTAGTTTTGATGAGGTTAGAAAATAAAAATGTCAATAATGGCCTTTTATCAGGTTTAATTTCACCTGAGCTCCACCAAATAAACGGATTTCATTTCACTTACAGTTTATCCCAACAGAGAGACTACAAGTGTCTGGAGCTCATCCCAACAGACTACAAGTGTCTGGAGCTCATCCCAACAGACAGACTACAAGTGTCTGGAGCTCATCCCAACAGACAGACTACAAGTGTCTGGAGCTCATCCCAACAGACAGACTACAAGTGTCTGGAGCTCATCCCAACAGACAGACTACAAGTGTCTGGAGCTCATCCCAACAGACAGACTACAAGTGCCTTAAGCCCATTCCACACAGTGCAATAGTTGTATCTGAACGAGTGTGTGAGGTTCCTGGCACCCCTGAGGGTGGCGGGGGTCACCCCCCCCCCCCACCCTCGGTACAACGCTCCCTGAGGGATCCGTCCAACCACTTGGTCTAGACGGTAGAGCGACGGTCTCGCTTCATGCAGGTCGGCGTTCAATCCCCGACCATCCAAGTGGTTAGGCACCATTCCTTCCCACTTCCATACTAAATCCTTATCCTGACCCTTTCCCAGTGCTATACAGTCGTAATGGCTTGGCACTTTTCCCTGATAGTTCCCTTCCCTGGGGGACCCCTGAGGGTGGCGGGGGTCACCGCCCCCTTCCTCCCCCCCCCCCTTTACTACTATTCTCCACACTGCTCACTTTCCTAAACTAATGTGTCTGAAATTAAGCTGAAAGCAGAAAGTCGAAAACAAAAAGTTTTTTCATTAGAAAATTTTTTAATATTAATTGACATGATTTCTCAAAACTGAGAAAATGAGATTCACTCATATTCCGTCTATCTGGTCACTTCAGGCTATTTCCAATATTGAAATTAATAAACAAAAAGGGTTTTAAATTAAAAGACTTAGAAGATTGGGTTTAAAACTACCAATCGTAAAAATGTTTTTTTTCCAATGCATACTAAAAGCAAATTATTGAATATTATTCAATAGACAGGTGTCTTTATCCGTATTGTTGAAAAATCCAGAAAATACAATTAAAGCAGTATGAATGAGGTGAGGTATCCGACCCTGGGGTGAGTGGCCGAGACGTAAGCAGGAACTGTGGCACATATAAGGCCTTAATATCACAATATGTAATACTTTGGTAGTGATGACTGTGTCGTCAATGATTCTAGTGATGATTGTTAAGTGTAATATTGTGGTGACGTAACGGCTAGAGGAATTTCTGTATTATTCTTTTATGTTAAATATTCTAATTAATATTATACTAATTATTATTATACTAATAAAATATTATTATTTATAAATAAATATTCTTTTATGATATCTCTTTCTCTTTATTTCCCCTCTCCTCTCCTTTCTCAATATTTCATCTTGTTCTTACTCTCTCTCTCCTCCCAATTCTTCCCCTCTGTTTCCCAGACGAAACAATTTTAGTACAGGATGTGAGACATATTTTCTTGTTGACAGTTGGACAACGTGAGTGGTAATTTGAGGTACGTTGGCCTCCACTGTCCCCCCCCCTCTCTCTCTCTCTCTTCAACCTCCCAGTTACCTCCTGGAGGACAGATTTGGCTCTCCAAGACTCCAAACCTTCCGCTTGAAGCCGACCTTTCTCCAGCCTCTGAACTCTTCTCTCCACAGAGTTTTTTTTTTTTTGGACAAAACTGACACTGACAAAGGCCAGTCAGAGTCCAGGCCCACAGGCTTCGTGGGAATGCCAAGGCCTACAAGTAGTAAAGTAGGCCTAGGCTTGCTGATTGGCCCTTGTGTGCCCAGAGGCGTGGCCTGAAGTGCATTGCAGGCGGAGATTAATATCAGGCCTGGGAATATTTACTTCATAATTTTTGAGTGTGAGCTGTACCTTGGACCTTAATGATCGGATTAGTTACAGAGCTGAGGCACTGTTATTGGAGTTTTATATATATGATAATTCCCACTATTGTATCTAAGGTAGGATGTTAGAATAGGATATCATTGATTTTTATTCAATGATATCATTGATCACTCTTATTAATAAATTGTCATTAAAGTTTAAGTGGCATTACAGTTAATTTTTCCTATCATTAACTTTATAGCATACCATCTTGAGATGTATTGATTCCTTGGCTATTTCAAGTGATTTTTAAGTGAATTAATAACGTGAAACTATGAAGAAAAAGTCATCTAAGTTTTTGTTTCTATGTTCTTGATCTCCTCGCGAGTCAGAGACGAATATTTCAGTAAATTCTACAGCGTAAAAGTGAGGATGGTGACAGCAGATTAACACCAATTAGTGGTCGTATATAATTAACGTTATGGTACATAATATTCAGACAGCTCTATGTACTGTTGCTTGTACTCACATCGACGTGAAACTGGCTGACGGGTTCCTACCGCCAGGGTGGACCTTGGTCTGTCTCCATGTTGTATAAATTTGTTGTGAAGGATAATTATTACAGTTACAAATTGGTGAAGGTTAGATCGACTTCATTATAAACGGTAACCTCAGAGTTGATCAGAGTTACGTTTCAGTGGTGATGACTGTTGCACAAAGAATTGTGACGATGATGATGTCATTGAGGTATGTGCACTCTGTCCTCCTAATAGAACGTCGCATTTTGACGTATACTCTCCCTAAGGCCAAAAATCGTTGTACCAGAAAATAGTACCGGCTCGCAAAATTGACATTCTGTCCCGTTTTCTGTTCTGGGTCCTCTGGTAGGTTATTATAAGTGCACTTTAGTACGACAGTTTCTTGACGTTGGGAAATCTTAGAAGGTTGGGCTGGTGTGGAAGTGATGACTTAAACTCAGAGTTGTGGTGGTAGTGATGATTGTGTATCAAAATATACTCGAGGATCAAAGCTGTAATCGATTGAAAAAAGGTCTTTCCCCTAAATTGCTCATAGAGGACTTACAACTACAGACTTCTGTCAAATTCAATTACTGGTAAGATTTTTGACACATTAATATCTCAACGAATGACATTGCTGATTTCTTACTCAGGATTACTAGCGAAGCTTCAAACACTAGGCATTTCAGTCCCTATTTCACAGGTAATTAGAGACAACATTCAAGAACAGAATATCCAGGAAAGTCTTTAACATATTACAGAAAGATTGAAGATGTTCAAGACTTTTCTTATTCCGTATTATTACCTCATTCATCCTATTCTTTCATATTATTCATACATTCATCCTATTCTTGTCTTTCTCTTACCTGCTTCTCACCTCTCTTCGATTGATTGATTGATTGATGAAGATTAAGCCACCCAAAAGGTGACACGGGCATGAATAGCCCCTAAGTGGTGGCCCTTTCGAGCCATTACCAGTATCAATAGATGATACTGGAGATCTGTGGAGGTGCGACTGCACCCTGCGTGACGGGAGATGTCTCCCGTGACCCCTCTTCTCATTCTCTTACCTTATATATGTGCCTGTACCTTCCTCTCTTCCCCACGGGAGACATCTCCTGTCCACGAGGCTAACCATAGCCCGTGCTTCTTGCCCAGCTCCTGTGCCAGGTACGTTACGGGCTCACCATAGCCCGTGCTACTTGGAACTTGTTCCGAGTAGCTGAATCTATAACAACAACAACCTCTCTCCCACTCACAAATACACTGCTACTCGTTGAGGGTGTGGATACAATGCGACCCAAACGTCTAAAGGTTGCAATATTCTTAAGGTCCTAAAGGACGTTATCGGCATCACACCCACTGACATTAGTTAGGAAGGTGATGGTATCGTGCTGCTCTTTTCATGTGAGGAAGAGCTAGAAAAACTTTCGACCAACAATGCCATACTTCACAAGGAACACCACCACCTACATCCTCACTACCCACGTCAGTTCCTGGCCGGAAGAACTGTTTTTACCAGCAGGACCAGCCAGTGGATCGCTGACCGACCACAACATAATATCATGGACAATATCGAGGACGAAAATCCGAACCTGTGTGTATTTAACTTAGAGTTCTGCAGCACAGACAAATCATCAATGAAGATTACTTTCACCACCATAGCTGCAGCCACCCAGGTTGCCGCACAAGTTTTCTACTGTTTCGGCTTGCAAATACAACCCCACCAAGTAAAAAATGAACCATACCATGATATCCAGCAATGCTTCAGGTGTTATGAGCTCTCCCACCCCACCAACAAGTGTCAGGACCCTGTCCAGAAGTGCAGCCTGTGCTCACTGGACTATCACTGCTCCATATGCAAGGCAACAGCCCATTGCTGTTTGATCTGTGATGGCAATCACCGCGCGCAATTTCCTACCGCTGCCCCCCACAGACAGGAAAACATCATGGACCAGGTTGAAGCCAAGAGAAACAATCCTACTTCCGCGACCAGAGCCCCAGCCGCTCAACTCACCACCTCAGCTCTCACCAACCGACTAGAAGACTTTCATGCCTTACCAAAGAGTGGCTCATCCAACCAGGCGACCCAGCTTTCACAATGAGGACCCAATGCCCCACAGGCTCCTTCACAGCCCCCTGCATCACGTGCAGGCATTATTCCTGGTCTTATTAGACTAGCGGAAAGGTTTGCCGTCCAGAAAACCACCGTTTTGTCAGTGAACTGAACATATTATACCTAGCCAATGGCCTGGACTCCATCATAGCCCCTGGCGCAAGTCTCACTGCCTCCACTACCACTCTGGAGACTACCACCAGGGCGACCATGAGATCGACTTCAACACAGACTCCAGAACCACCCATGACCCAGGCGGCACAAACAGAGGTAATTCCCTCTCCAGCTCCCAACACTTCTACCATCACCATCTCATCAGCCGCGCTAGCAGACGTGCTGTCTACAAATGCTAACAGCCCCACCAACGCTCCTGAAATAGCTTCTACCACCAATCCACAAAACCTGAGCCAACCTAAGGCTGCGACGCGAAAGACCAAAACACCAACTACAGAGGTTACGGACTCCTCAGACGAGGAAATCGACGTAGGAGCTCCACCACTGCAAAACAAATACGACACCTACTCGTTTCAAGACTTCCTCATGGAGGCCACCTCACCAAACTACAACGACGGCACAACTCAGTCAAAATCTCAGGCAAAGAAAAATCGGAAAACCTAGAGCTCTACACTAACCCCACCAGCTCCATAACTGGTACACCCCCAGCCCTCCAGGGCTGAAAACTACCATGAAGACCCCCATCCATCGCCAGATCTCTAGTATCAGCTATTGATACAGATAAAGTCTTCAAAGAGCCTCCACTTACGGGCTCACCATAGCCCGTGCTACTGGAACTTCTTGTTCCGAGTAGCTGAATCTGAAACAACAACAACAACAATCCTCTCCGTGCTACACGGACATTTTGTTCTGAGTAGCTAAATCTAAAACGGCAAAACAACTTCCTCTCTTCTGTTTCAAGACTTGATAATGGTCCAGGATGGAACGAGACGTCGTCGTATCTTTACCTTCTGATGTGTAGTTTGGTCATCACATGTTCCAGAAAGAAGACCAATGGCACAGAGAAACGCTCCCAGTTAGACACAGTGGTAAATACTCTTAAGCAACACAGAGAACAGTCCCTGCAATCTTATCCTTCAACAATGCTGCGAGTAAACTAATGAAGGAAATACTACCAGAATATTTTAGACTAGTAAGATTTATCGTCACAAATCCAATAAAGGAGCAAGTGGCACACTCCTGCAGTCTCTTCACTTGTCCAACTTCTCCAAACGACTGCAAGCAGCCCAACTATGCTAGTCACAATGTGGAGAACATTGTCATAACAATGTTTGAAGCAGCTACAGGGAAGGAGAGAGCACGCCTTCTCGCTGTACAAGCTCCTCATGCTGGTATATGGCTGATGATTGGCCAAAGTGGGTCGCCACTTCGTCCAATTGTGGACGAAGTTATATTATGACTAGTCGCCAATATACGTTATTCTTAAAAAATTATTTTCTGGCAAACATGAACCTCATCCTCTCCGACCAAACTAAATTCCAAAGGGAAACGAGGGACACTACAACCGAATTGAAAACGAAGGTAAACAGATTGATTGAAACTGTGAACGCCAAGAAATTTGGATTCCACCTGCCAAAGGTTATCCGGTAATACAAACGCATATGAGAATGTCAAGACCCACAAGCCTGGAAACCACTTCACGCCAATCATCAGCCAGATACTTACACCCACATACAGACTGGCTAAGCCACTCAACTGCCTGCTGACTCCTTATGTGCCTTGTACTTTTAGCCTGAAGTCTCCAAAGGAATTCGTTGATTTACAGCAGGGAGCACGGGCCACAGGGATAAGAGCCTCTCTGGATGTATAGTTGCTGTATATCAACGTGCCTGTGGACGAAACACTCAGGATGATGATGGACAGAGTGTATCGTGATCCGGTTTGTACCCCTCTAGACATACCAGAGAGAATACTGAGGAAGTTACTCGAAGCCTGCACTAAAGAGGCACCCTTCTTGAGTCCTGATGGGCACATGTATAAACAAGTAGATGGGGACACCATGGGTTCTCCCCTATGTATCCTGTTTGCAGACTTCTACATGGTTACCATAAGGGTGAGGGTCTTCGTTGACATGGACTTGAAACCCGCCATATACTGTAGGTACGTTGACGACATATTAATGCAGGTACCTGATGTCAGACGTTTACAGCAGTTGAAGTAGGCATTCGAGCGAAACTCGGTGTTAAGTTTCACTTACGAGATGAAGAGTGATGGGAAGTTGCCCTGTCTAGATGTAACAGTTGCAGAAAGGAATGGTGGCTTCCACACCGCAGTCTACACTAAGGAAACGAACATAGGAATGTGCCATAATGCCAATAGTGATTTCCCAAACAGGTACAAGCGGGATGTTGTCAATGCTTACGTCGACCGAGCTCTCACGCACAGCTCTGGTCGACGAAGAACTCTTTAGAGTAAGGCAGGTCCTAGTCAACAGTGGCTTCTCTAACGGTTATGTTGAAGACATCATTAAAAGAAAGGTGAAACGCCATGCAACCTCTGAAGAATCAACTAACACAACACTTGTACCTCCTATTAGACTGTTTTACAGGAACTTCTTTTCGACAGCTTATAAAACAGAGTAAAGTGACCTGAAATATATTATTAATAGGAACGTTATCCTCACAGACACAAATCAGAAGATACAATTAACAATTTAATACAAAAACTAGAAGACGGCCAACCTACTCACGAAGAACTTCAGATACCAAACAGAACGCCTTGAAAGAAACCAACGTCGTCTATGCATTCACATGCCCACTTGGGGACTGTCAGCCTCAAAGATATCAGTATATAGGCAAGTCAATGTTACGAATCCGTTATTCCCAGTTATAAGAATAACGAACTCGTAACTTTCTATAGAAGTAGAAGTAGGAATTAAGAGAATAAAGATGTTAGGCGTTGCCTTATTGTACCTAGTATTATAATATATTCAAAAAATCCATATATTCTTAGTGTAGTGTTGAATGGTTATATGTAAAGATACTGAGAATAGCAAGTGGCGTGAGATGTGTGTTCAACTAAAGTCAGGACATTCAACAAGAATATGTACAAATGTAAAAGGGACAACGCAATTTGAACAATAAGGAGCAGGGCGGCGCTCCATTAAGTGACCGTAGGTTAAGCGAGTATGGCCAACCCGCAGCCGTGCCAAAGCAGTTTCCCACCGCCGGCTACGGTGGTAGGAGGAAGGCCACGGGGACACTACGTTTGAGAGTACGCAGCTTGTTACTAACGACAGAGGAACAGCAACCCTGCCAACGGGCAAGGATGGAGGAATGAATAACAGGATAAAAGTCGGAATAAGGAATAACTTTATGGGAGATGGGACAAGAACGGATAGCTTCCTTAGCGGCAGCATCCGCACACTCATTGAAAGAAACACCAATATGGCTGGGAACCCAGCAAAACTCTACGGATTTATATTTACTAGAAATAAGAAGCAGCCAATGTTGAATCTCGATTACCACCGGATGGACAGGATTAAAGGTCCCTAGAGCCATGAGGGCACTATGAGAGTCATCTACAACCACAAAGGAGGAATGATAATGAGAAAGCAAGAGACGGGAGAGCATAGAGAATAGCATAAAGTTCTGCTGTAAAGACGCTAGCCTCCGAAGGGAGGCGACACATATAAGTACGGTCAGGAAAAACAACTGCCCACACCTTCTGCAGACTTAGACCCATCGGTCAAGATGGAAATAGAGTGGGAGTGCGAAGAAAAGTGCTCAAGGAAGAGGCTTTTCAGAATCGTAGGAGGGGTAAAGGCTTTAGTATTACAAGTCAAGGACGTACAAAATTGGGAAGGGGGACTCTCCACGGAGGCAAGGAAGGAACAATATGAGGAGAAACATTAGAAATATGAACAGAAAGAGAATCCTATAAGCGAGATAACCGGACAGAAAGAGGGAGACGATGAAGAGGAACGGGAGCTACAGGAGGAGGAAAAGTCAAAGCACGACAGAGGCGAGAGGAAGGATGTTGTAAGGACCGCGTGAGAAAGCAAAGACAATAGCGATCACGTCGGTCCTGAAGAGAGAGAAAGCCAGTGTCAACATACAAACTAAGGGCGGGAGTGGAACGAAAGGCACCAGAGCTGAGATGCAACCCGGTATGGTGCAAAGCATCAAGACGGCGAAGAGTAGAAGGAGAAGCAGAAGACTATTCAGGGCAACCATAATCGAGTTTAGACAGGACGAGAGAGGAGTGTGCGCCTATCCGCTCCCCAAGAAGTATGGGACAAAACCTTAAGGAGGTTAAGGGCCTTAGAGCATTCAACTCTGAGGCAAGAGATATGGGGCGACCAAGACAAATATGTGTCAAAGACTAACCCCAAGAGCTTTGCGGAATCACTGTATACAAGGGGATGGCCATAAAGCGACAAAGAGGGACGAAGAACAACATGCTTCCGAGTAAAAGTCACAGCACAAGTCTTAGACACAGAGAACTTGAAGCCATGATCGGTGGCCCAAGACGACACGGCATCAATCGCAAGTTGAAGCCGCCGTTGAAGGAGAGGCGAATCATCACCCCGACAGCAAAGGGTAAGATCATCAACAGAGAGCGGAGAAGACGCCAGAAGGAAGAGAGGAAAGAAGACCGTTGAGGGCAATTAGAAAAAGAGTAGTGCTCAGAACACTACCCTGGGGTACACCCTCATACTGCCGAAAAGGGGCAGAGAGAGTGGTACCAAGCTGCACACAAAAGGAACGAGAGAGGAAGCTCTGGAGGAAGAGGGAAAGATTCCCACAAAGGCCAAAAGAATGAAGTTGAGACAGAATATGATACCGCCAGGTAGTGTCGTAAGCCTTTTCCAGGTCAAAAAGAACGGCAACAACGGAGGTCTTCGCAGCAAAAGCAGTACGAATATAGACCTACAAGTTCACCAGGACATCCGTTGTGCTGCAGCACTTGCGAAAACCAAATTGAGAAGGGGAGAGGTGGTGATAGTGTTCTAAGAACGACATCAAACGAAAGTTAACCATACGTTCAAAGAGCTTGCAGACACAACTCGTGAGGGCAATAGGGCGGAAGTCCGTGGGGGATGACCCGAGAGACCCTGATTTCCGAACAAGGAGGACAACAGCAATGAGCCAGTCTTCAGGAACTGATGACTCCCAGACCCGATTGTACAGACTCAGTAAATACTGAGACATGCACGGAGGGAGATGGCGAAGCATTTCATAATGAATGTCATCCGAGCCCGCCGCCGTAGAATCGCAAAGGGCTAGGGCAGACTGAAGCTCAGAGAGAGAGAAAGAATCATTATAGGGAAGGCGAAGATAAGTACAGAAATTTAAAGGATGAGATTCAAGAATAGGCTTATGAAGAAGGAAGGATTGGGGAAGATGAGAACTAGAACTAACAGATGAATAATGGGAACCCAGTTTGGTC
>WNGS01164858.1:23433777-23442005 GCA_020271785.1 Procambarus virginalis
AATGTTGCCATACTGGCAACGTTGCCATACCTACAGTATTGCCATTCAAGCTGACGCCACGCTTGGGTTGGAACTGACAAGGACTGTTGCCAGGCAGTGAATAAATTGACTTTTACCATTCAGTCATTAATCAACTGAATTCTTATAATTTACACAATATTACACAGTAGGTAATCACGTCCGTAAATTACTGATCAGATGATTATAAGTCATACACCAAAAGTGTTCATGGCAAGGTATTATACAGTACACATCTAATGTAAGTTTCGATAGAACAGAGGTGGGAGCCGTCGGACATAGGAAAACCACACTGTATCTAGCCTAGAGTGCACAAGACTTACCATTGAGTTTGTGTGTTCTATACATTTAAACGTGAACAAAAAATCAACAAAAACTTACAGATCAAGTTTCATTTTGCAATTATTTTCGATGGCAAACCGCATGCAGACTTACTATAATAACAGACCACATGCGGACTGACTTTCATAACTGACCGTTTGCAGACTGACGATCACAACAGACCGCATGCGGACTCAAGGCCGCAGGTTTTCCATTACTGAATCAGGGCACATCTATGGTGGCATTCTCCCCTCTTGGCAACAAATCTCACACCCTCTATACCACTGGTAATGGGGTAGCTGGACCTTACAGAAGTCCCATTCAGGTTGTGCCTAGGTGTTGGGTTCTATACATCGCAACAATCATTATGAACCTGTTTCACCAACGTCTACTTCAACAATCACTCCCCTCCACTCTGCGAGTTAGTTACACGTGAGAGCTGCCTAATGCATTTACCAAAGCACGAATAAACACGTGTTAACCGTAATATCATGCATAGAATGAGCTTAAAATTAGTGTATGAAATTAGAAACCTTCTTTATGAAGATAAAGAAGATAAAGATAACATTAGACATTTTCTTGTATAGCGAAAGGCAAGGAAGGAGAATATTCGTAAGCTATATTGGTGGATGAAAGGGCGTACCAAGGGGGATATTAATAGTGTGCAAATTTATAAATACAAAATATAACGAAATATTACACAAATTGTATGAGTGAAGATTCAGAACAGAACTTGGTCAATTCTGGTTTGTGAATAGGGGGTTGTAAATTCATGAAACACTTAAACACTTACACTTACATTCATGTGGCCACTCAAGAATGTAGACTTGGAGTCACTGGTCGCATTAACCATAGGTTAGATTAACCACCAATATACAATCGTTATTTTATATTAGATCCATCTCAGGTTGATGAATAAAAATCATGAAGAAAAAATTATAATTGTACAGGGTGGCACAGGTGTACACATCCTTACTGGCAAGGACCGCAAAACAATATCATGAATCATATATTCACAATCAATTAAATTATAAGCTGCGCAACACTTAGTGCAAGCAATAATCATGACATCAATAATTGAGTATCATAAAACACAGAATATATAATACATGATCAAGTTTTTATGAGCTACAAGTATATAGCAATATACAAGCAAATACAATCGGGAAGTTTTATGATGGTCTCTGAAACTCAGGTTTTCCTCAGGAAAACCCCTGGATAAGGCAACAGCTAAGCCAGTCAATTTGCCAGGAATATAATAAATGTGGAGATTAAATTCCTGCAAAACAACGACCATCTTAAAATCTTCTGATTATTAAGCTTCATTCTGTCAATGAAAATGAAAGGGTTATGATCAGTTTACACGTCTACCATATTCCCATTAAATACATCACGAACTTTTTGCATTCCAAAACAAGAGCATGAGCCTCTTTCTCAACTACAGAGTAATTCTTCTCTGTACTATTAAATTTCTCGAAAAAAATAATATACTGGATACTATACACCATCAATTCCAACTCGGAGTAGGACAGCACCTGCACCCAAATCAAAAGCATCTATATACAGTACAAAAGATTTATCAAACTCAAGACTAGCAAGAACTGGAGATGAAGACAAAATACTTTTTAAACCATCAAAGGCTTCTTGACACTGGGTAGTCCACTTAAACTTACTCTTCTGCTGCAACAAATTAGTCAAGAGGTGAAAGTACCATAGAAAAGATTTTAGAATACCTACGGTAGTAGGCACTCATTCCCAAGAAGCGCTGTACTTGTTTCTTGTTGGTCAAGATAGGGTAGTTAACAATGGTACTAATTTTGTCCTGTAAAGTCATCTCCCTATCTTAACCAACCTCGTGCCCTAAATAAACAACTGTTCCCCCTGGCAAAGTTACATTTCTGAGAGTTCACAGTAAGATTAGCATTCTTCAAGGTGACAAACAACAATTTCAAACCCTGTAAATGGTTTTGCCAGAAATCACTGAACAAAACAATGTCGTCTAGGTAAGCACGGCAATTGGGAATATTCTGCAACAGCAAATTCATTAATCTCTGGAAGATTTCTGGTGCATTCTTAAGAACAGAAGGCATTACATTATAGTGGTAAGAACCGTCAGATGTAACAAAAGCAGACATTTCAATGGCTCGATCTGTCAAAGGCACTTGATGATAACCTTTTGACAAATCTAGTTTCGATATAAACTGAAAGTGACCAAGTTGAAAGTACCATCTTCACAACATGGTAAGGGGAAAGTTTCTACAACAGTTACCTTATTGAATTGCCTGTTGCCAGTACACAGGCGTCACTTCCCATTCGGTTTAGGAACTAGTAAGCAAGGCGAGCACCAGGAACTTTGACTAGGCTTAATTAAACCATGCTCAAGGAGGAACTTCACTTCCCTCCTTGTAATAGCCCTCTTCTCTGGTGATACTCTATACAGATACATAGGAATAGGGGTGGTGTCTGTGAGCTGAATATCATAGCTAAAGATATTAGTCTGGGTAGGCACTTCTCCAGACTACCAAACTAGTAAGGTTTTCAACTCTCCGTGTTTCTCTTCGTCCAAGTGTCCCAACATCCCCACAAAACTAGAACAACAAAGTGAAGGATTAGATACATCAACATTTAGATGATTCGCAGGTGTTTCAGCCTCCTGTACCACACATTGCACTGGCCTGGAAAACTTTTAACCTATTTATGTGTTCTTCTAAAGTCTTGGAATGGTCCTTCAAACTTCAAAGGTCAACACAGAGCATCTGGACATGACTTCAAATGGACCTTCCAAAGGATGCTCTAGAGCAGCCTCCACTTTGGTTTTTAAAACAAGAACAACATCACCTGGCTTGAAACATCTAGACTTCATCCTGAACTTCTTATCATCGTGTTGCTTCATATTGACCTGTGACTCCTTCAGATGTTCACTCGCCACGTCTTGGTATTTCTTCAACTTGGACTGAATCTCGCTCAGCAGACGACTTCCTTCAGTGAGTGAAACGTTTCCCATCAGTCTCTCGCGCAGCAACTGGATTGGGCCTCTCACTCGATGACCGAAAACTAGTTGAGAAGACCAACACCCCAACGAATGCTTCAAACCATTACGGGCTGAAAATAATACAAAGGGTAAGTTCTCATCCCAATTGTGTCCAGAGTCTTCGCCAACAGTCTGCAACATCTGCTTCAGTATCTGGTGAAATCTTTCCAGGACACCTTGACTCTGGGGGTGGTACGTACTGGAACGCCGGTGTTGTATATGGCACCTTCGACAAAATTATTGTAACTCAGCTGAACAAAATTTACTACCATTGTCAGACTGAATCACACGAGGTAGTTCAAACACGGTAAAGAAGTTCATAAAGTGATGGATGACTGTCTTAGCCCAGATATTACATACAGAATATGGCTTCTGGAAGTCTTGTGGTAGTACACATAAGGGTTATTAGACACACATGACCTGACTTGGTTCGACTTAAAGGGCCTACACAATCTACTAGGATGTGGGAGAAAGGTTCACAAGGAACTGCAATTGGATGAAGGGGAGCCCTAGGTACAGTTTGGCTCAGTTTCCCCACCAATTGACAGGTTGCATACTGTCTACAATATCTGATAATATCTTTAAGTTTAGCCCAATAAAAGTACTTTGTTACCTGAAACAACATACGATTGAACCCTTCGTGAGCACTTAAAGGATCGTCATGAGTAGCTGTGAGGACTTGTTCTCGGTATGCTTTGGGGACTACGAGCTGGGTAACACTCAGGCACCGGTGGCTGTGTGGATAGCTCGCTGGACACGTGATCCTGTAGCCCGGGTTTGATTCCCGGTGCCGGTGAGAAATGATGGGCAGAGTTTCCTTTCACCCAGATGCACCTGTTACTTAGCAGTAAATAGGTACCTGGGAGTTAGTCAGCTGTCACGGGCTGCTTCCTGTGTGTGTACTCACCTATTTGTGCTTGCAGGATCGAGCATTGGCTCTTGGATCCCGCCTTTCCAGCCATCGGTTGTTTACAGCAATGACTCCTGTCCCATTTCCCTATCACACCTAATTTTAAGTGTGAATAGAGTTTGCTTCCACAACCTGTTCCCCAAGTGCATTCCATTTTTCCACTACTCTCACGCTAAAAGAAAACTTCCTAACATCTCTGTGACTCATCTGAGATTCCAGTTTCCACCCATGTCCCCTCGTTCTGTTATTATTACGTGTGAACAATTCATCTATTTCCATTTGTCAATTCCCCTGAGTATTTTATATGTTCCTATCATATCTCCTCTCTCCCTTCTTTTCTCTAGTGTCGTAAGGTTCAGTTCCCTCAGACGTTCTTCATATCCCTTCCCTCGTAACTCTGGGACAAGCCTCGTCGCAAACCTCTGATCCTTCTCCAGTTTCCTTGTGTGTTTCTTCAGATGGGGGCTCCATGATGGCGCGGCATACTCTAAGACTGGTCTCACGTAGGCAGTGTAAAGCGCCCTAAAAGCCTCCTCACTTAGGTTTCTGAATGAAGTTCTAATTTTCGCCAGTGTAGAGTACGCTGCTGTCGTTATCCTATTTATGTGCGCCTCAGGAGTTAGGTTCGGTGTCACATCCACTCCCAGGTCTCTTTCTCGAATCGTTACAGGTAGGCAGTTCCCCTTCATTGTATACTGTCCCTTTGGTCGTCTATCACCTGATCCCGTTTCCATAACTTTACATTTACTGGTGTTGAACTCCAGTAGCCATTTCCCTGACCATCTCTGCAACCTGTTTAAGTCCTCTTGGAGGATCCTACACTCCTCATCTGTCACAACTCTTCTCATTAATTTTGCGTCATCCGGAAACAAAATTTATGTGTGTGTTGTGTGTGGGGAAAATATAGTAGCAAGTAACAGTTGATTGACAGCTGAGAGACGGGCCGAAAGAGCAGAGCTCAACCGCCACAAGCACAACTAGGTGAATACAGTCCTCTGAAGTGGGCGATATCTTAGATCTCCATCGTCTCATCAGTATCTGATCTCGGAGGAAGTATCCGATATTATCTACCAAAGCATCCTTCTCTGGAACAGCTTCTGAAGAACATAAATGCAAACTAGAGTCACTCTTCTGTAGATGAGTCAAATTGTGGGGTTCAATATTAGAAAAAGGGGGAGAGGTAATAACAAGGGTTACAACTTCATTACATGGCAACACTTCCTCAACTGCACTAACCTCATCCAAGTGGGCAAAAAAAGTATCTGCTAAGTTGATATCCAGTTCTATCGAGGTTTTCCAGCCATCCTTCCGGTTGTAGGTTTGGAATTATCAATCTTGCGCTTAGCTTCTTGGGATCTGGTGACGGCACAAGCGGATACACTATGGAAGTAATCTCACTCACCTCTGAGAGAACTCGACCTGGATTTGTCATCTCACCATTATCTCATAATGGTCATCTCACCATTATGGGGAGATGACTGTTTATCATGTTACCAGCAATGTCATTCCCAAGGATAATGTCGACTCCCGGTACTGGCAAAGTATCACAAACACTTACAGAACACAAACCAGGCGTATAGGAGAACTTGATGTACACTTACATAAGTGGAACACGTTGAACTATTCCTGTTGTACCCTGTATAATCATTGCTTCTTCCATGTAAATTTTCTTGACCTGGGACAACTTACGAGATATAATCAAAGTTTGTGACTCTTCAGTGTTCCTGAACATTACTACAGGTACCCACTTACCTACAACTCCAATCATCTTGGCCTTAATCATAAAAGGGGTCGAAACCAGCTAGCCACTGTGGCTTGCCCTTACACACAGTCTCATAATTATGATCCTCGTGTCTTCTACTCATAATCGATGCATTAGGTCTTAATTCTGGATGCAATTGGAAACAATAACAGACGACATGTCCTTTTTTATGGCAATAACTATACTGTTTAACATCAGCCGAACTGTTCGAACCTGATGTGGCATGACTAGGGTTAACAGTACCCTTCGATCTACAAAATACCTGGTCTGCCCTGGCTGTAAGAACTTATCTGGAATTATGATGACTACTGGGTAGCTTATCAGAACTATACTGCCTAGAAGTGAATGCTTTAGGTGCCACAATATAATTACGGTACAGAATCTTATTAACAGTCTCTAACAGTCTCATGTTCATCCGCAAGCATAGCTACTTCAAGAACATCCTGATATAAATGCTTGCCTGTAGCGAGCACCATAGTCAACTTATCAGGCAGACAAGACAATAATTATTCTATTAGAATAAGTTGTTTAAGAAATGTAAAATCACGAGTATTCATACTATTGAGCCACCTGTCAAAAATGTACTCCTTTACTCGAGTAAAACTGTGACAGTTTGATGAGGTGTGCACTTTAAATTTCTAAACTTTTGTCGAAGTGCCTCTGCATTGAGTTTGTAGGCTTGCAATATCTTTTTCTTTACAGGGGAGGGGGGGGTAGTGAAAACTGTCTTCAAATGGTAATGAGGCAAAATCTCCTGCGCTTTCCCTCTTAACTGGCCTTGCATTACGGCCACCCAAGAATCCTCTGGCCATTTCAGACTAGTAGCTAAGTTTGCAAAGTGCTGTAAAATAATTTGGGTCCTTCTCATTAAACTGGGATAATTAAAACCCAGTAGAAAATTAAATGCCAATACCTGAAGACCCAGGTAGAGAAGTACTACTACCAGCGGATTTACTACCAGTGGATGCTGCGGCTTCGAGCTCTTTCTCCTCTAGCGTAATCTGAGTCCCAGCTTTCTGCTGTTTGACTGTTTCTAACTCTATTTCTCTCTGCTTAGCTTCTTCCTCTCTCTGCTTAGTTTCTTCCTTTCTCTGCTTAGTTTCTTCTTCACTCTTAAATTTCTCGAGCTTAATTTGTCTGAACTGAAGTTCTAATTCCTGCCTTAGAACAATTAATGGACATAACAAAGAGGATAATAATAATAAGGCATTAAAAGTATCAACACAAGACAGAACACGAAACAATGGGTATAATTTGGATAAGTTTAGATTTAAGAAATACTTGGGTAAATACTGGTTCGGCAACAGGGTTGTTGAATTGTGGAACCAATTACCGTGTAACGTGGTGGTGGGGTCCCTCGATTGTTTCAAGCGCTGGTTGGACATGTATAAGAGTGGGATTGGGTGGTTATAAATAGGAGCTGCCTCGTATGGGCCAATAGGCCTTCTGCAGTAACCTTTGTTCTTATGTTCTTATGAAGACGGGTTGCTTTAATTCACTTCGATGCCGCACTTATTTAAGTCTATTAAGCCTTCACCAGCACTAGTGCTCAACACCTTAGATTTTTAAACACTGATATGCAGTATCTCTTATGAAATTTTGAACCGGACGACTGAGACCGATTAAGGACCTTCCAAGTCAAGAGGAACCAATAACACCGGTTCCACTGGCAACTTGGCTCGGTAAATCTGTCACTGTTGCTAGGCCAGCAATCTATCCTACCCCGAATCACTTGTACAGTTTCCATTGGCACTGGTAATTACTGACATTACAGCTCCCTTACCAAAGGGAGACCACAAGTCTCACTATATCTAATGTATGGCGCGAGAGACTGTCAGCTGTCCAATGTTGCTCACTACAATGACAGGGAAGGCTGTCTGGCGGTCACTCGAACACCTCGTCTCTACTTCACTGCTGCGAACCTATACCTGAAAAGGGTTACAACTTCACTGCTGCGGACCCCTACCAGAAATGGGTTACAATTCGGACTGTGGACTTTACACAATTGTGTGCCCGTCCCTGTCACACCACACACGTCACTAAAGCAACCTTATTAATCACCTCGCGGTGCTTCACTCCGGTGAAACCATCTTCTAAAGACCTGGGTTTACTGACACAGCATCAAATTGGTGAAAACGATCTGTGTTGTGGGTCAGTGTTGTGGGTCGGTGTTGTGGGTCGGTGTT
>WNGS01164858.1:23442030-23455693 GCA_020271785.1 Procambarus virginalis
GTGGGTCAGTGTTGGGGTCAGGTGGGGTCGTTTGTGGGTCGAGTGTTGATGGGTCAGTGTTGATGGGTCAGTGTGAGGTCATGTGAGGGTCATGGAGTGGTGTTGTGGGTCGGAGTTGGGTTGTTGGGTCAGTGTTTGGTCGGGTAGATTTGTGGTGGTGTTGAGGGTCAGTGTTGATGGGTCGGTGTTGTGGGTCAGTGTTGTGGGTCAGTGTTGATGGGTCAGTGTTGTTACTCGAATCTATAATGACAAATAAAATTCGTCTTCATCTTGAAAAACATAAATTAATAATTGAGTCGCAACATGGTTTTAGTTTTATAAATGGCCGTTCATGTTTAACAAATTTGTAACCTTTTTATTCTAGCATAGTTGAGGCAGTAGATTAAGGATTGTGATGTTGTGTACCATTGACTTTAGCAAAGCTTTCGATACAGTGCCACATGAAAGACTGATTAAAAAGAAAAAGATAGAGGCTCATGGTATTGGGGGGTGCTATATTAAGCTGGATTAGGGCATGGCTATACCTAAGGAAACAGAGAGTTAGTATAAATGGAGTCAAGTCAGAGTGGGAAAATGTTGTAAGTGGAGTGCCTCAAGGCTCTGTCTTGGGACCTCTGTTGTTTATAATATATATAAATGACTTAGATTCAGGTTTGAGTAGCAACATTTGCAAATTTGCCGATGATGATACGAAAATCGGTAGGGAAATTAATTCGGAGGAGGACTCACTATCACTTCAAGTTGATCTAGATAGGGTTTTTGAAATGGTCAAAGGACTGGCAGATGCAGTTTAATGCTGATAAATGTAAAGTTCTGAGGCTAGGCTAGGTAATGATGATAGAGTTACAAGATACGAGCAATATGGTGTTGAGATTGCGAAAGGGATCTGGGAGTTGTGATTAGTAGGAATTTAAAACAAAAGGATCAATGCATAAATGTTCGTAATAAGGCAAATAGGACACTCGGATTTATTAATCGCAGCGTAAGTAACAAGACACCTGGTGTGGTTCTCAAGCTATATATCTTGCTCTGGTTAGGCCCCATTTAGGTGTTATGCAGTTCAGTTTTGGTCGCCATATTATAGAATGGATATAAATTCACTTGAACGTGTCCAGCGTAGGATGACTAAGTTAATTCCCAAATTAGAAATCTTTCATATGAAGAAAGATTAACAAGCTTAATTTTGCATTCACTGGAAAGGCGAAGAGTTAGGGGTGACATGATAGAGGTTTACAAGTGGATGAATGGACATAACAAAGGGGATATTAATAGGGTATTGAAAGTATCAACACAGGACAGAACGCGAAACAATGGGTATAAATTGGATAAGTTTAGATTTTCACCCTAGGGTGCTGTGGCCTCCATCCTGGGTCACCCTAGGTGCTGTGGCCTCCATCCTGGGTCACCCTAGGGTGCTGTGGCCTCCATCCTGGTCACCCTAGGGTGCTGTGGCCTCCATCCTGGGTCACCCTAGCTGCTGTGGCCTCCATCCTGGGTCACCCTAGGTGCTGTGGCCTCCATCCTGGGTCACCTTAGGGTGCTGTGGCCTCCATCCTGGGTCACCTTAGGGTGCTGTGGCCTCCATCCTGGGTCACCCTAGGGTGCTGTGGCCTCCATCCTGGGGTCACCCTAGGGTGCTGTGGCCTCCATCCTGAGGTCACCCTAGGGTGCTGTGGCCTCCATCCTGGGTCACCCTAGGGTGCTGTGGCCTCCATCCTGGGTCACCCTAGGGTGCTGTGGCCTCCATCCTGGGTCACCCTAGGGTGCTGTGGCCTCCATCCTGGGTCACCCTAGGGGGCTGTGGCCTCCATCCTGGGTCACCCTAGGCTGCTGTGGCCTCCATCCTGGGTCACCCTAGGGTGTTGTGGCCTCCATCCAGGGTCACCCTAGGGTGCTGTGGCCTCCATCCTGGGTCACCCTAGGGTGCTGTGGCCTCCATCCTGATTCACCCTAGGGTGCTGTGGCCTCCATCCTGGGTCACCCTAAGGTACTGTGGCCTTCATCCTGGGTCATCCTAGGCTGCGGTGGCCTCCATCCTGGGTCATCCTAGGCTGCGGTGGCCTCCATCCTGGGTCACTATAGGGTGCTGTGGCCTCCATCCTGGGGTCACCCTAGGGTGCTGTGGCCTCCATCCTGGGTCAACCTAGGGTGCTGTGGCCTCCATCCTGGGCAACCTAGGGTGCTGTGGCCTCCATCCTGGGTCACCCTAGGGTGCTGTGGCCTCCATCCTGGGGTCACTCTAGGGTGCTGTGGCCTCCATCCTGGGTCACCCTAGGCTGCTGTGGCCTCCATCCTGGGGTCACCCTAGGGTGCTGTGGCCTCCATCCTGGGGTCACCCTAGGGTGCTGTGGCCTCCATCCTGGGTCACCCTAGGGTGCTGTGGCCTCCATCGTGGGTCACCCTAGGGTGCTGTGGCCTTCATCCTGGGTCACCCTAGGGTGCTGTGGCCTCCATCCTGGGTCACCCTAGGGTGCTGTGGCCTCCATCCTGGGTCACCCTAGGGTGCTGTGGCCTCCATCCTGGGGTCACCCTCGGGTGCTGTGGCCTCCATCCTGGGTCACCCTAGGGTGCTGTGGCCTCCATCCTGGGTCATCCTAGGGTGCTGTGGCCTTCATCCTGGGTCACCCTAGGGTGCTGTGGCCTCTATCCTGGGTCACCCTAGGCTGCTGTGGCCTCCATCCTGGGGTCACCCTAGGGTGCTGTGGCCTCCATCCTGGGTCAGCCTAGGGTGCTGTGGCCTCCATCCTGGGGTCACCCTAGGGTGCTGTGGCCTTCATCCTGGGGTCACCCTAGGGTGCTGTGGCCTTCATCCTGGGGTCACCCTAGGGTGCTGTGGCCTCCATCCTGGGGTCACCCTAGGGTGCTGTGGCCTCCATCCTGGGGTCACCCTAGGGTGCTGTGGCCTCCATCCTGGGTCACCCTAGGGTGCTGTGGCCTCCATCCTGGGGTCACCCTAGGGTGCTGTGGCCTCCATCCTGGGTCACCCTAGGGTGCTGTGGCCTCCATCCTGGGTCACCCTAGGGTGCTGTGGCCTCCATCCTGGGTCACCCTAGGGTGCTGTGGCCTCCATCCTGGGTCACCCTAGGGTGCTGTGCCTCCATCCTGGGTCACCCTAGGGTGCTGTGGCCTCCATCCTGGGTCACCCTAGGGTGCTGTGGCCTCCATCCTGGGTCACCCTAGGCTGCTGTGGCCTCCATCCTGGGTCACCCTAGGGTGTTGTGGCCTCCATCCAGGGTCACCCTAGGGTGCTGTGGCCTCCATCCTGGGTCACCCTAGGGTGCTGTGGCCTCCATCCTGGGTCACCCTAGGGTGCTGTGGCCTCCATCCTGGTTCACCCTAGGGTGCTGTGGCCTCCATCCTGGGTCACCCTAGGGTGCTGTGGCCTCCATCCTGGGTCATCCTAGGCTGCGGTGGCCTCCATCCTGGGTCACCCTAGGCTGCGGTGGCCTCCATCCTGAGTCACTCTAGGGTGCTGTGGCCTCCATCCTGGGGTCACCCTAGGGTGCTGTGGCCTCCATCCTGGGCCAACCTAGGGTGCTGTGGCCTCCATCCTGGGCCAACCTAGGGTGCTGTGGCCTCCATCCTGGGTCACCCTAGGGTGCTGTGGCCTCCATCCTGGGGTCACTCTAGGGTGCTGTGGCCTCCATCCTGGGTCACCCTACGCTGCTGTGGCCTCCATCCTGGGGTCACCCTAGGTGCTGTGGCCACCATCCTGGGGTCATTCTAGGGTGCTGTGGCCTCCATCATGGGCCAACCTAGGGTGCTGTGGCCTCCATCCTGGGTCACCCTAGGTGCTGTGGCCTCCATCCTGGGGTCACTCTAGGGTGCTGTGGCCTCCATCCTGGGTCACTCTAGGGTGCTGTGGCCTCCATCCTGGGCCAACCTAGGGTGCTGTGGCCTCCATCATGGGGTCACCCTAGGGTGCTGTGGCCTCCATCCTGGGCCAACCTAGGGTGCTGTGGCCTCCATCCTGGGTCACCCTAGGGTGCTGTGGCCTCCATCCTGGGGTCACCCTAGGGTGCTGTGGCCTCCATCCTAGGGTCACCCTAGGGTGCTGTGGCCTCCATCCTGGGGTCACCCTAGGGTGCTGTGGCCTCCATCCTGGGTCACCCTAGGGTGCTGTGGCCTCCATCCTGGGGTCACTCTAGGGTGCTGTGGCCTCCATCCTGGGCCAACCTAGGGTGCTGTGGCCTCCATCCTGGGCCAACCTAGGGTGCTGTGGCCTCCATCCTGGGCCAACCTAGGGTGCTGTGGCCTCCATCCTGGGCCAACCTAGGGTGCTGTGGCCTCCATCCTGGGCCAACCTAAGAGGCATCTAGTTACACTGACATAAATTTAACACAAATCATATTCTGAAGAGCTCTGTCATCTCACAAATAAATAATCACAGGTTCGATTCCTGGGAATAGGGAGACTTCTAGGCACGCTGCCTCACACCTGATGGTTCTTCTCACCTATAGTAAATACCTGCCTTGGAGTAAGAAGTCTGTTGTGGGTTGCATCCTGGGGAAGTCCAGTCGTTGGTCTTAAAAGACCACAGTAAGCTTCATATGCTCCCTCTCACCCAATGATTTTAAAACTTATGCTTAAAATGAACATTATTATTTAGATAATATGGATTTGTTGATCACATTAATTTACTAATAAAGTTTGTGTCAGTATGTTGCACCAGAAGCTGGATAGTCATTGCGACACCTTTAACAATATATGTAGCAACAAAATTATATATATGTAACAGCAGCAGCTAATTAAAACAAAAAAATCAATATTTTAAGTTCAAATTATTTTTTAGGTTTAAACATAGTGTTTTTAATTTTATATTTAATATTTAATGTGTTAAGTTTAAGATATCTTCAGTTTAAGAAGCTGGAGAGATGATTTAAAGTTTCTTTACGCATCATTTTCTTAGTTTTGATGAGGTTAGAAAATAAAATGTCAATAATGGCCTTAATCAGGTTTAATTTCACCGGAGCTCCACCAAATAAACGGATTTCATTTCACTTACAGTTTATCCCAACAGAGAGACTACAAGTGTCTGGAGCTCATCCCAACAGACAGACTACAAGTGTCTGGAGCTCATCCCAACAGACAGACTACAAGTGTCTGGAGCTCATCCCAACAGACAGACTACAAGTGTCTGGAGCTCATCCCAACAGACAGACTACAAGTGTCTGGAGCTCATCCCAACAGACAGACTACAAGTGTCTAGAGCTCATCCCAACGGACAGACTACAAGTGTCTAGAGCTCATCCCAACGACTACAGTGTCTGGAGCTCATCCCAACAGACAGACTACAAGTGTCTGGAGCTCATCCCAACAGACAGACTACAAGTGTCTGGAGCTCATCCCAACAGACAGACTACAAGTGCCTTAAGCCCATTCCACACAGTGCAATAGTTGTATCTGAACGTGTCTCACATTGAACGAGTGTGTGAGGTTCCTGGCACCCCTGAGGGTGGCGGGGGTCACCCCCCCCTCCCACCCTCGGTACAACGTTCCCTGAGGGATCCGTCCAACCACTTGGTCTAGACGGTAGAGCGACGGTCTCGCTTCATGCAGGTCGGCGTTCAATCCCCGACCATCCAAGTGTTAGGCACCATTCCTTCCCACTTCCATACTAAATCCTTATCCTGACCCTCTCCCAGTGCTATATAGTCGTAATGGCTTGGCACTTTCCCCTGATAGTTCCCTTCCCTGGGGGACCCCTGAGGGTGGCGGGGGTCACCGCCCCCTCCTCCCCCCCCCTTTACTCCTATTCTCCACACTGCTCATTTTCCTAAACTAATGTGTCTGAAATTAAGCTGAAAGCAGAAAGTCCAAAACAAAAAGTTTTTTCATTAGAAAATTTTTTAATATTAATTGACATGATTTCTCAAAACTGAGAGAATGAGATTCACTCATATTCCGTCTATCTGGTCACTTCAGGCTATTTCAATATTGAAATTAATAAACAAAAGGGTTTTAAATTAAAAGACTTAGAAGATTGGGTTTAAAACTACCAATCGTAAAAATGTTTTTTTTCCAATGCATACTAAAAGCAATTATTGAATATTATTCAATAGACAGGTGTCTTTATCCGTATTGTTGAAAAATCCAGAAATACAATTAAGCAGTATGAATGAGGGAGGTATCCGACCCTGGGTGAGTGGCCGAGACGTAAGTAGGAACTGNAAAGTTAGCTTAGGTTAGGTAGGTTAGGTAGTCGAAAAACAATTCATGAAAACTTGGCTTATTAGGCAAATCGGGCCTTGCATAGTAGGCTGAGAAGTGCATTCTGGCTACTAGGTACGACATTATATATATATATATATATATATATATATATATATATATATATATATATATATATATATATATATATATATATATATCCTACCTAGTAGCCAGAACGCACTTCTCGGCCAACTATGCAAGGCCCGACTTGCCTAATAGGCCGAGTGATTTCCTTTATTTTCAATAAATTGTTTCCATTTAGTTTATTTTAATTATTATTAAGACCATAATTTATTGACTTAGTTGTGATAGTTTAAGTTAGGTTAGGTAAGGGGGCATTTGAATGGTTTCGGAAAAGTTGTTCAATGTCAACCAATATTTTTTCACTAGTTGTATATGAAAAGCGCTGCAATTGTTCCAAGTTTCAGTACTGCAGATTAAATAAAAAGGGAGAAATATTTTTTTTTTGTTTTTCAAAGAATTTTACACATTTTCAAAATTAAATAAAACAACACACCTTTCAGATATAATCATTCTGTGACACTTTTCGGACACATTAGCATATAATAAAGGATCTCTAGTTGGGGTTTTTTCAAACATCTTTAGTTTTCCTAATACAAATAGTCAAAGTTCCCCCCCCCAAAAAAAAAAAAGGAAAAATTATGCAAATATGTCATGCTTATTGCTATTATAAAATCAATAAATGAACTTAGGAAAAAACGAGAACTTGAAAGTTTAGAGACATAGACTTTACATATAAGGTCTAAGTTTCATGTAAATTGAATACAAAATGTAAAAGTTATTCAAACGTTTTATGTTAGTTGAAAATACATAAGAAAATAATAAAGTCTAACTTCTAAAATCTGTGGCTGAGGTTGACATTAACCAATTTTCTTCAAAATTGGCACCCTTACAGATAGGAATACGTGCAGTCAGGTGTATAAGTTTCATGCAAATCGTCCGATAAAAAAGCAAGAAAAAAAAGAAAAAAAATACCTTAAATTTTTTTCTAATAAAACTAATTATAATAGTTTTTTAATGTATGCTATTGTGATGGCAAAGAGTCATAGATATGATTTCAGTTGACACTTGTGTTTGATATTCGTTTTTGATCATTTTGGAATAAGTTTGACACCTACTTCAATATTTTTTTCTCCCTTCCTTTTTATGCTACGATGCTGAGACTTGGGCCAAATGAAACTCATTTCATGTACAACCCCTCAAAAAAGTTTGATTGAAGTCGAACCAGTTTTCATTTCTTGCATATTTGGATCAAATGCCCCCTATCTTAACCTAACCTAACTTAAACTATCACAACTAAGTCAATAAATTATGGTCTTAATAAAAATAATTAAAATAAACTAAATGGAAACAATTTATTGAAAATAAAGGAAATCGCTCGGCCTATTAGGCAAATCGGGCATTGCATAGTAGGCCGAGAAGTACGTTCTGGCTACTAGGTATAAGGGGCCATAAGGGGGCCTAGGTTAGGTTAGGTTAGGTTAGGTAAGGTTGGTAAGGTTCGGTCATATATCTACGTTAGTTTTAACTCAAATTTAAACAAATTAACTTATACATAATGAAATGGACAGATCTATCATTTCATAAGAAAACATTTAGAAAATTATATAAATTCAGGAAAACTTGGCTTATTAGGCAAATCGGGCCTTGCATAGTAGGCCAAGTACGACGTTCTGGCTACTAGGTACAACATATTTTATATATATATTGTGACGATAATCTCTTCCAAGAGATTTAGCCTGCTCTTTCCTGCTATCGTCACATTCAAAGCTACATTCAAGATACGTTCTACAGTAGCTAAAACGTATATCAAGACAGCCACACGCACCTGCACCCCCTCCCCCTCACACTCCTCGCCGACTGCACTTCAACTAGCAAACTACCAGCTGTGGGTCTGCCTGCATTTTCATTGGCTGTTCGTGATCTCGCCACTCCAGCCCTCCAACACTCACGCACGTCGTCAAGTCAACGTGCGAGTCAGCGAGCTGTACCACCTCAGAATATCTTGTGCTCTATAGCTGAGAACATCTAGTTGATTCACCTCATGTGATCAAATAGCGGTTGTTAGCTTGCTCATATATTCCCAGCACCATTTTATATATTGATCATTTTATATATTTCTTGTATGTCATTTGTGTCCCATTGTTAACGTAACCAGTATTCATTTTTATGTTAGTTCTTTTTCACTTGTTACACTTGCACCCTACCAAGCCAAGGAATTGTCTTTATTTAAATTTGTTTTTTAGAGTAATTAAATTTCATTGTTTATCTTTTGTGTTTTGTGTATCTTACCTTACCTTACCACAGACTATCAGACAAGCAGTCATTCTTTTTTTGTACATATGTGTGTGAACAGGCATTGACATCTGCCAGTGGAAGACTATATATATATATATATATATATATATATATATATATATATATATATATATATATATATATATATATATATATATAAATCTTGTACACCAGGCTGACGGACTGGTGGCCCTGGAACACGGACTGGTGGCCCTGGAACACGGACTGTTGGCCCCTGAACACGGACTGTTGGCCCCGGAACACGGACTGGTGGCCCCGGAACACGGACTGGTGGCCCCGGAACACGGACTGGTGGCCATGGAACACGGACTGTTGGCCCTGGAACACGGACTGTTGGCCCTGGAACACGGACTAGTGGCCCTGGAACACGGACTGGTGGCCCTGGAACACGGACTGGTGGCCCTGGAACACGGACTGGTGGCCCCGGAACACGGACTGTTGACCCCAGAACACGGACTGGTGGCCCCGGAACACGGACTGTTGGCCCCGGAACACGGACTGTTGGCCCCGGAACACGGACTGTTGGCCCCAGAACACGGACTGGTGGCCCCGGAACACGGACTGGTGCCCCGGAACACGGGCTGTTGGCCCGGGAACACGGACTGGTGTTCCAGTACAACGAACTGGTGTACCAACACGACGGGCAGTTTACCAGTGCTGCAGACTGGTATACTGGAGTAAAGGACGGGAAAACCTGTACGACAGATAATGCATTTGTACAACGCTCCCGTGTACTGGGACAATGGAACAGAACACTGGGACAATGGAGCAGAATACTGGGACAATGGAGCAGAACACTGGGACAATGGAAGAGAACACTGGGACAATGAAACAGAACACTGGGACAATGGAACAGAACACTGTACCTTAATAAGATAGGATAACACTGCGTGTTGATGCGCTTATTATTCCCATAACGGGCCCCAAGCACCTCATAATTCACAAGTTTGATGTACACAACTTTAACCATTAATCCATCAAAGTTTCTGTAGGAAAAGCTGGCTTAAGATACGATTTTGAGGAAGCATGTTATGGGACAGTAAAGTTGGACCAATTGGTACTGACACGCCAGGTAATTATTCCGCCTTCAACAAACCCACGCGAATAATGCCCAGGTAAATAATAATCACTAAGCCTACACATCGAGAACGGAAGAGAAATCACGAGTTAAAGGCGTTTCTTTCTCCTTTAAACGTTATCACCCGACTGTGAGTGGGAGCAAGGTGAAGAGAAACAGCAAGGTGAAGTGACCAGGTGTAGGAACACTGGAGACCAGGTGTAGGAACACTGGAGACCAGGTGTAGGAACACTGCAGACCAGGTGTAGGATCACTGGAGACCAGGTGTAGGAACACTGGAGACCAGGTGTAGGAACACTGGAGACCAGATGTAGGAACACTGGAGACCAGGTGTAGGAACACTGAATACCAGGTGTAGGAACACTGCAGACCAGGTGTAGGAACACTGCAGACCAGGTGTAGGAACACTGCAGACCAGGCGTAGGAACACTGGAGACCAGGTGTAGGAACACTGGAGACCAGGTGTAGGAACACTGGAGACCAGGTGTATGAACACTGGAGACCAGGTGTAGGAACACTGGAGACCAGGTGTAGGAACACTGGAGACCAGGTGTAGGAACACTGAATACCAGGTGTAGGAACACTGCAGACCAGGTGTAGGAACACCTGTGACCAGGTGTAGGAACACCTGTGACCAGGTGTAGGAACACTGCAGACCAGGTGTAGGAACACTGCAGACCAGGTGTAGGAACACTGCAGACCAGGTGTAGGAACACTGCAGACCAGGTGTAGGAACACTGCACACCAGGTGTAGGAACACTGCACACCAGGTGTAGGAACACTGCAGACCAGGTGTAGGAACACTGCAGACCAGGTGTAGGAACACTGCAGACCAGGTGTAGGAACACCTGTGACCAGGTGTAGGAACACTGCAGACCAGGTGTAGGAACACTGCAGACCAGGTATCGTCCCTGGCTTAAATACACCTCGTGGTGAGCAATGAAGCGAAGCAGGAAGTTAGTTAAGTGTAATGACATGTTGCTGCTTGTATTCACATTTGTATATGAGGTGAACACGAGGCAGAGAAGACACACTGAAGTCTGGTCTGACGTAACTAAGACAGAGGGAGTTGAATCCTAAAGGATTTTTCGAGATATGCATAATGAAGGACGTAGAAAGGACAGGAACGCTGTTAATAATCTCAAGTCAGTTAGTATATTAGGACGAGAAAGGGAGGAATAAATCCAGAACATCTATATCATATCAATCTTCACTAAAGATGAGTTCGAAAAATTCCCCGGCAATCAATTAAACATCCAACAAGCCGTTGATGAAAAAAAGATTCTGTAACAGAGTTACTGGAAAGATGTACCTTAACAAATTGAGAGATTAAATCAAATTATTCTCATAAGTGTAATGAGATATCCTGGTGAATTCTAAATCAATTTAGGGGGGAGCTAAGTCGGCCAATTGTGGGTAAATTTGATAAATCAATCAGAACGTGACCACGATTTTTAAGAAGGTAGACAGAAGTCTAGCGGCGAGCTACCAACTAATGAGCATGACATCATTCGTTGAAATGTTCTGGATGCAATAACTCCTTGATCTTTAAAAACAAAAACATGTAAAATAATACAGGTTGATTAGTGACTATCAAATTGGGTTGACGACTGTAAGGGGTCGTCACTCTAACGAATTATCGAAAGATTTATTCAAGCGTATTCGAAGCAGTTGACAACAATAGTAAATATGTCAGCCCATCTTCAAAACAAAGATCCGTAAGGTTTACAACGTATAAGTCAAATACTGACTACAGAAACTCCACATAAGTCAGTAATATGACTTATAGTCCACTTAGTTCACCATATTAAAATAAGGCAATGCCTCAAAACGTGTTCCGTACACCATCACTTTTAGGTGTAAACACTAAATCACTGTAACCAAAACATTTAATCCAACTTATTCTTGACCTAACTGTACATAAACCCCCAAAAATAATAATATTAATTTACAACCAGAAAAAAAAGTTATTTTACTGCATGGAAGATTCATCCTGCCAGTTCATTGTCTGGTGAATAAATCTGAAGCAGCACTAACTTAGTAAAAACTATGTATTTGACTTATTGCTTGTGCAATATTGTATCTTGTATGAAAGACAAGACAAGTTCAGTTCAGCATAAGTGGAGTGAAGTCGAAGTGGATGGATGTCACTAGTGGTGGGTCTCAAGGCTTTGAAACTGACGCACTGCGTTCATTAATTTACTCCTCTGCTTTGCGTGCGTGTGGGTTTCAGGATGCGGCTGTTTTGTGTGGCGGTTCGTTAGACTATACCTTGCTGCGCGCGGGGCGAGCTCTCGGTTAGATCGGTTTATGTTTCTGGTGGGGAGTTTCGGTTTTGATTTTCGCACGGTCCCGGTGGCTTTCTCGGATCATTGTTTAGTGGTTGTCCGGTTGGCGTCCGGAGTCAGGTGCGGGTGGGGCCTGGGTGGTGGAAATTGAATTGTAGGTTGTTGCGGTGTCCGCGTATTTGTGAGCAGTTTCGGGCCTGGTGGGTCGGTATCGTTGCTCGGAGAGATGAATTCTCTTCTTTGTTTGTTGGTGGGAATGGTGTAAGGTGGAGTGTCGGGATTTTTTAGGGTTGTTGCCAAGCGGGAGGCTGCTGGGAGGTTTGGTCTTCTGCGGTTATTTCAGGCGCGTTTGTCTAATTTATATGCACGTTTAAATGTTGGGGTTGACTGCTTTAGTGAGATTGCTGAGCGTAAGCAGCGTATTTGTGATTTGCGTGCGGTGTTGGCTGACGGGGTTCGAGTGCGTGCGCGTGTAGCTGAGCGAATGGATGGAGAGAGGCTCTCCCCTTTTCTTTTGGGGAGGGAGAAGGCTGCTCGGGGATCCGTTCTTCTTACGGGCCTTCAGCGTTCTGATGGCACTGTGCTTTCTGGCACATCTGGTGTTCTGCTTTACGCGAGGCAGGAGTTGGAGGCTCTCTATGGAGTGGTGTGTGAGGATGGTGTGCTTGCGGGTTCTTTTTTGGACGCGTGCTCTCCCGGTTTGTTGCAGGCGGAGTGTGCCGCGTTGGTGCTGGATGTCTCCATGCTGGAGCTCCGGGAGGTGGTTTGGTCGTTTCGTTCCAGGAATGTGCGGGTGCGGATGGCCTGCCCGTTGAATTTTACCGTACTTTTTGGGATGTGTTGGGGGAGGTGGTTTTGGAGGTGGTGCGTGCGTGTTTGCGGTTGGGTGCTCTCCTGGATTCTTTTTGTGACGGGATAGTGCGGCTGCTTCCGAAGCAGGGCGACTTGCGGTTGTTTGCGAATTGGAGGCCGATTACGTTGTAAAATGTAGACTAAGATTTTTTCAAAGGTTTTAGCACGTCGCTGTCGGGGTGTCGTTGCATCGGTGGTCTCTATGGAGCAATTTTGCGGTGTGCCTAGCCGTGCCTGATACATTGCAACGCTTTGTTTCGGGACGTGCTTCTCTATGCATCCGAGTATTGGCTTTCGGTGGCTATGATCAGGTTGGACGGGTCCAAGGCTTTCGATCGGTCTCGTTGGAGTTTGTTTTCCATGCTATGGAGAGGCTTGGTTTTTCCGGGGGTGTTTGTAGGGGGGGTCCGTTTGTTGTATGTCCGGAGTCGCAGTCAAGTGTGTGTGAATGGGTTTTTTAGTTCCTTTTCAGTGTTTGTCGTTCGGTTCGTCAGGGGTGTCCGATGTCCATGTTGCTCTATGTGCTATTTCAGGAACCTCTCTTCAGGGCGGTGAAGGCGTGCCCTTTGATTGTGCTCCTTGTCTGCCGTCCGGGTTTCGGCTACCCATTTGTGGGTATGCTGATGACACCGTGCTATTTGTAGCTTCGGAGGGTTCGGTGGGGGCTGTGCAGGATGTTCTTCTCCGGTTTGAGTCCGCTACGGGGGCTGTTCTCAATCGAGCAAAGTCAGGGTTGATGGGGATCGGTGCGTGGGCCTCCCGCCTAGTGTGGGATAGGTCGTGGTTTCCGGTGTCTCCTCGCTTCGCGTTCTCGGGGTTACTTGGTTTGCCTCATATGACAGGTCTTTAGAGTGGAGTTGGGATGTTGTCTCAAGATCGGTTGGGGTTGTGG
>WNGS01164858.1:23468557-23486004 GCA_020271785.1 Procambarus virginalis
TGGCACTTAAGAACATAAGAACATAAGAACAAAGGCAACTGCAGAAGGCCTATTGGCCCATACGAGGCAGCTCCTATTTATAACCACCCAATCCCACTCATATACATGTCCAACCCATGCTTGAAACAATCGAGGGACCCCACCTCCACAATGTTACGCGGCAATTGGTTCCACAAATCAACAACCCTGTTACTGAACCAGTATTTACCCAAGTCTTTCCTAAATCTAAACTTATCCAATTTATACCCATTGTTTCGCGTTCTGTCCTGTGTTGATACTTTCAATACCCTATTAATATCCCCTTTGTTATGTCCATTCATCCACTTGTAAACCTCTATCATGTCACCCCTAACTCTTCGCCTTTCCAGTGAATGCAAATTAAGCTTTGTTAATCTTTCTTCATATGAAAGATTTCTAATTTGGGGAATTAACTTAGTCATCCTACGCTGGACACGTTCAAGTGAATTTATATCCATTCTATAATATGGCGACCAAAACTGAACTGCATAATCTAAATGGGGCCTAACCAGAGCAAGATATAGCTTGAGAACCACACCAGGTGTCTTGTTACTTACGCTGCGATTAATAAATCCGAGTGTCCTATTTGCCTTATTACGAACATTTATGCATTGATCCTTTTGTTTTAAATTCTTACTAATTATAACTCCCAGATCCCTTTCGCAATCCGACTTCGCAATCTCAACACCATCTAGCTCGTATCTTGTAACTCTATCATCATTACCTAGCCTCAGAACTTTACATTTATCAGCATTAAACTGCATCTGCCAGTCCTTTGACCATTTCAAAACCCTATCTAGATCAACTTGAAGTGATAGTGAGTCCTCCTCCGAATTAATTTCCCTACCGATTTTCGTATCATCGGCAAATTTGCAAATGTTGCTACTCAAACCTGAATCTAAATCATTTATATATATTATAAACAACAGAGGTCCCAAGACAGAGCCTTGAGGCACTCCACTTACAACATTTTCCCACTCTGACTTGACTCCATTTATACTAACTCTCTGTTTCCTTTGGTATAGCCATGCCCTAATCCAGCTTAATATAGCACCCCCAATACCATGAGCCTCTATCTTTTTAATCAGTCTTTCATGTGGCACTGTATCGAAAGCTTTGCTAAAGTCAAGGTACACAACATCACAATCCTTACCACTATCAACTGCCTCAACTATGCTAGAATAAAAAGATAACAAATTTGTTAAACATGAACGGCCATTTATAAAACCATGTTGCGACTCAATTATTAATTTATGTTTTTCAAGATGAAGACGAATTTTATTTGCTATTATAGATTCGAGTAACTTTCCCACAATAGACGTTAGGCTAATTGGTCGATAGTTAGACGCAAGTGATCTATCTCCTTTCTTAAAACTGGTATCACATTAGCAACTTTCCAAAACTCTGGCACTCTGCCTGACTCTATTGATTTATTAAATATGATTGACAGTGGGTCACAAAGCTCCTCTTTGCATTCTTTCAGCACTCTGGCAAACACTTCATCCGGCCCTGGGGATTTGTTTGGTTTGAGTTTTACTATTTGTTTAAGAACATCCTCCCTGGTAACTGCTAAACTCGTCAACCTGTCCTCGTCCCCACCCACATAGACTTGTTGGCTGAAGGCATATTGTTAAGTTCCTCTTTAGTAAATACAGATACAAAATATTTATTAAAAATACTACTCATCTCTTCATCACTATCTGTTATTTGACCTGTCTCAGTTTTTAATGGACCTATCCTTTCCCTAGTCTTAGTTCGATATAACTGAAAAAACCCTTTAGGATTTGTCTTTGCTTGCCCTGCTATACGAACTTCATAGTTTCTTTTTGCTTTCCTTATCTCTTTTTAACATTTCTAACTAGTTGTACGAATTCCTGTTCTAAAGTGACCTCCCCATTTTTAATCCTCTTGTACCAAGCTCTCTTTTTACCTATAAGATTCTTCAAATTCTTTGTTATCCACTTTGGGTCATTAGTAATCGATCTATTCAATTTGTGTGGTATACTACGTTCCTGTGCTTTGTTTAGAATATTCTTAAATACGTTATAAATTGAATCTACATCGAAATCCCCATTTACATCACCTATCGCTGGGTTCATGTCTCGCTCCAAGACCGGCCCACACCCCATACCCAAGACTTTCCAATCAATTTGACCCAAAAATTTCTTAGGCTATTAAATCAGCTTTTCGAAAATCTGGCACTTTAACAGAATTTTCTCCTACAGGTCTATTCCATTCTATGCCAAATCTGATTTCTTTGTGATCACTGTTCCCTAGCTCACTCCCTATTTCGATGTCATTAATTTGTTTCCCTGTTAGTTAACACTAAATCTAAAATATTATTTTCACTTGAAGGCATAGACGACGTTGGTTTCCTTCAAGGCGTTCTGTTTGGTGTCTGAGGAGTTTTTCATGAGCAGGTTGGTCTTTTTTTTTTATTTTATAGTAAATTGTCGATTGTATTTTCTGTCTTTTGTCTGTGGGGATAACTTTCCTATTAACAATGTCTTTCAGGACTCTTTCTCCGCTTTATGAGCCATTGAAAAGATGTTCCTGTAAAACATGTCGATGTAAGTGTCAACAACACTCCTCTTGTACCTGTCTGGGCAGTTACTGTTGGCATTGAGGCACATTCCTATGTTTGTTTCTTTAGTGTAGACTGTAGTGTGGAAGCCTCCGTTTCTTTCCGTGACTGTTATACATATACAAATATTTATTTAGGTAAAGTACATACATACAAATTAATAAACAAAACGTTGATGGATTTATAGATAGAGCTTGTACATACAATACCTAAAGCCACTATTACGCAAAGCGTTTCGGGCAGAAACGTTACATCTAGAAAGGGCAGTTACATCTAATTACATCTAGAAAGGACAGCTTCCCATCATTCTCCATCTCGTAAGTGAAACTTAACACAGAATTCTTCTCCAATGCCTCCTTCAGCTGCTACAGATGCTTGACATCAGGTACCTGCATAAAAATGTCAACATACCCTCTGCTCAATGGTACCCATGTAGAAGTTCGAAAACAGGACACCTAGGAGAGAACCCAAGGCGACCCCATCTACATGCTTGTGTATGTGCCCATTTGGACTTAAGAAGGGTGCCTCTTTAGTGCAGGTTTAGAGTAGCTTCTTTAGTATGTTTTCCGATATGTCAAGAGGGGTACATGCCGGATCATGATATACTCTGTCCATTACCTGCCCGATTGTTTCATCCACGGGTACGTTCTTAAACATACCCGTGTTTACCACATTGCTGATCTCCCGGACCAGAAGGCACTAGTAAAGTTTGACTTTAAAAATGCCTTCAATCAAGTCAGGAGAGACGCTGTACACAACTATTTCCGTCCCCTTTACCCATTCATCCGATCGTGCTACAATGGGAACTCTAAGCTTCTTTTTGGGGAGCATGAAATAGACTCCTATGAAGGAGTCCAACAAGGTGATCCCTTAGCCCCCTCCTTTTCTGCTTAGCTATCAAAGAGGTCACTGATAGTCTGACAATCGAGCTAAACATCTGGTACCTGGATGATGGCACTCTCGCTGCAACCCCAGATACCATTTTGGACGATATAAAGAAAATCCAGGAGCAAGGTGCAGCCTTGGACCTCATTCTTAATGCATTCAAATGCGAAATAGTCTCTCGCAACCCAGACATCACTGGCCAAATAAAAAAATGATCTTCCAGACATTCTCATTGTCGAGTCACCTGACTGCACCCTCCTGGGTGCCCCCCCCCCCTGTTGGCCCACAAGAAATCGAGGAGGTCCTGTATGCAAAAATCACTGATCTAAGAAGAATGCTGGACAAGATTGACAAGATCGATGCCCATGATGCTCTCATAATCCTCACATAATGACTATCTCTTCCTAAGTTGACCTACTTTCTGAGGAGTTCTCCATCCTTCAACAGCCCTAAATTAAATGTGCATGGCACCCTTCTGAGGTTCATGCTGGTGAAAGTCCTGAACCTGCCATTGGGCGACACTCGGTGGGAGTAAGCAACCCTCTCTGTAAGACTCGGCGGACTTGGTGTCCGCACAGCCTCCCAGATTGCTCTACCAGCCTTCCTTTCCTCCTCCCATGCATCGCACGACCTAGTAATAGATATCCTACCTGAACCTCTGAGTGATTCAGCAGGAATACACGATCCTGCTTTCACTGAATGATCAAATCAGTGGGATGTTCTTGCAGCCCCAACACACATCATAGAACCAACAAAAAACATAAACAGTCCACTTGAAAAAAATAGCTGATGCCATGCTAGAGCTATATAGTCTATTAAGGGTTACAAGTACTCACCTATTTGTGCTTGCGGGGGTTGAGCATTGGCTCTTTGGTCCCGCCTCTCATCTGTCAATCAACTGGTGTAAAGATTCCTGAGCCTACTGGGCTCTATCATATCTACATTTGAAATTGTGTATGGAGTTTATCCACCACATCACTGCCTAATGCATTCCATCCGTTAACTACTCTGACACTGAAAAAGTTATTTCTAACGTCCCTGTGGCTCATGTGGGTACTCAGTTTCCACCTGTGTCCCCTTGTTCGAGTACCACCAGTGTTGAATAGTTTATCTTTGTTTACCCGGTCGATTACACTGAGGATTTTGTAGGTTGTGATCATGTCTCCCCTTACTCCTCTGTCATCCAGTGTCGTAAGGTGCATTTCCCGCAGCCTTTCCTCGTAACTCATGCCTCTTAGTTCTGGGACTAGTCTAGTGGCATACCTTTGAACTTTTTCCAGCTTCGTCTTGTGCTTGAAGTGTACGGGCTCCATGCTGGGGCCGCATACTCCAGGATTGGTCTTACATATGCGGTATACAAGATTCTGAATGATTCCTTACACAGGTTCCTGAACGCTGTTCTGAAGTTAGCCAGCCTCGCATATGCCGCAGATGTTATTCTTTTTATGTGGGCTTCAGGAGACAGGTTTGGTGTGATATCAACTCCTAGATCTTTCTCTCTGTCCGTTTCATAGGTACTTCATCTCCTATTCTATATCCTGTGTTGGCCTCCTGTTTCCACTGCCTAGTTTCATTACTTTGCATTTACTCGGGTTGAACTTCAACAGCCATTTGTTGTACCATTCACTCAGCCTGTCTAGGTTATCTTGTAGCCTCCTACTATCATCATCTGTTTCAATCCTCCTCATAATTTTTGCATCATCAGCAAACATTGAGAGAAACGAGTCTATTCCCTCTGGGAGATCATTTACATATAACAGGAACAGTATAGGACCAAGGACTGACCCCTGCGGGACTCCACTTGTAACGTCTCGCGAATCTGAGACCTCACCCTTCACACTGACTCGTTGTTTCCTGTTGCTTAGGTACTCCTTTATCCAATGGAGTACCTTCCCTTTCACTCCAGCCTGCATCTCCAGCTTTTTCACTAGCCTCTTGTGTGGCATTGTATCAAAGGCTTTCCGGCAATCCAAAAATATGCAGTCTGCCCACCCTTCTCTTTCTTGCCTGATTTTTGTTGCCTGGTCGTAGAATTTAAGTAACCCTGTGAGGCAGGACTTGCCATCCCTGAACCCATGTTGATGCTGTGTTACAAAGTTCTTTCGCTTCAGATGTTTCACTAGCTTTCTTCGCACAATCTTCTCTATCAGCTTGCATGATATGCAAGTTAGGGACACTGGCCTGTAATTCAGTGCCTCCTGTCTATCCCCTTTCTTGTATATCGGGACTACGTTAGCTGCTTTCCAAATTTCTGGCAGTTCCCCTGTTGCCAGTGATTTGTTATACACTATGGAGAGTGGCAGGCACTGTTCTTCTGCTCCATTCTTTAGTATCCAAGGCGAGATTCCATCTGGGCCTATAGCCTTTGTCACATCCAACTCTAGTAAACACTTCCTTACTTCCCCGCTGGTAATCTCAAACTCTTCCAGTGGTTCCTGGTTAACTATTCCCTCTCTTATCTCTGGAATTTCTCCTTGCTCTAAGGTGAAGACCTCCTGGAATTTCTTATTCAGTTCCACAAACACTTCCTTGTCGTTTGTAGTGAATCTTTCTGCCCCTATACTTAATTTCATAACCTGCTCCTTTACTATTTTTCTCCTGATGTGGCTGTGCAACAATTTAGGCTGAGTCTTTGCCTTGCTTGCGATGTCATTTTCGTATTGTTTTTCTGCCTCTCTTCTCATCCTGACATATCCATTCCTGGCATTCTGGTATCTTACTCTGCTCTCAAGTGTCCTGATATTCCTATAGTTTCTCCACGCCCTTTTACTTTGCTGCTTAGCTAGCCTACATCTCTGATTATACCATGGGTTTCTCATCTTCATTTCACTGTTTTCTTTTTGGACGGGGACAAACTTAATTGTTTGCTGCTTCCTTGCACTTCTGTGTGATGTAATCCATCATGTCTCGGGCCGTCTTTCCCCTGAGCTCTGTTTCCTATGCTATATCTGTTAAGAATTTTATGATTTGTTATGAATTTTATGTTGATAAGAACGTTATCCTTTCAGACAAAAATCAGAAAATACAATTGACAATTTACTACAAAATAAAAAAAAACGTCCAACATACTCATGAAAAACTCCCCAGACACCAAGCAGAACGCCCTGAAGGAAACCAACGTCGTCTATGCCTTCACATGCCCACTTTGGGACTAAGCCCCAAAGAACTCAGTATATTGGCACGATAACAACGTCTCTTTCTAGGCGATTAACCATGCACAAACAACAGGGCTCCATCAAGAACATATAATCTCTTCTCACAACCAGAGATCACAAGAGAAATCTTAACATGCAACACAGAAATCATCGATAAATACAGCGATAGCAGGAGACTCGATATCAGCGAGGCACTACACATCAAAACGTCAACACCAGCAATCAACAGCCAATTAATGCAAAAGTATATTCTTCCCACTTCAAGACCCCGAACCAACATGGAAGCAGCGAGAGGAGGTATGGGCCAATAGGCCTTCTGCAGTTACTTCCATAATTATGTTTTCATACCCATTGTTTCGTATTCTGTCTTATGTTTGTCACCTTCCCAAAAACTTTGATGCCATATCACCTCACCCAAAACGAGTATTAGTATGATGAATTTTTATGTATAAACTAAGTCTTTGAAAATGTAATAAGCACTACTTAAGAAATATTGAGAAGATTTGTGTTAGAATTATTAATCTTACCCTTTCGGTCATATTGAACAACATATGTTTACAAGAAAGACTGCTACCCAAATATATGAACTATATATATATATATATATATATATATATATATATATATATATATATATATATATCACTGTCTAGTCTGTCACTGTCATTATATATATCACTGTCTATCACATTGTATCTAGTCCTGGGGACCATTCAGGCTTGTTCGCATATATATATATATATATATATATATATATATATATATATATATATATATATATATATATATATATATATATATATGCGAACAAGCCTGAATGGTCCCCAGGACTATATGCAACTGAAAACTCTCACCCCAGAAGTGACTCGAGCGGTTAAGGGATCCTGTACGCCAGCAGAGTGCTCCTGGCAGTATGGGTCTCCGTCATTGGTCTCCTTCCAAGTGTTTTGCTTGGTGTCTGGGGTGTTTTTCATGAGTAGGTTGGCCATTTTTTGGTTTTATAATAAATTATCAATTGTATTTCTGATTTTTGTCTAATATTCTACCCACTTCAATGTATCGTATGGGCCAATAAGCGCTCTGCAATTACTTCCAATCTCATGTAGTCACCTCAGCCAATACCCACCNAAAATTCTGTTAAAGAGCCAGATTTTCGAAAAGCTGATTTTAATAGCCTAAGAAATTTTTTGGGTCAAATAGATTGGAAAGACTTGGGTATGGGGTGTGGGCCGGTCTTGGAGCGAAACATGAACCCAGCGATAGGTGAGTAAAAGAGGATTTCGATGTGGATTCAATATATAACTTATTTAAGAATATTCTAAAAGAACAGGAACGTAGTATACCATACAAATTTAATAGATAGAATACTAATGACTCAAAGTGGATAACAAAGAATTTGAAGAACCTTATAGGTAAAAAGAGAGCTTGGTACAAAAGGATTAAAAATGGGGAGGTCACTTTAGAACAGGAATTAGTACAACTGGTTAGAAATGTTAAAAGAGAGATAAGGAAAGCAAAAAGAACTATGAAGTTCGAGTAGCAGGGCAAGCAAAGACAAATCCTTAAGTTTTTCAAATAACGGATAATGACGAGGAGATGAGTAGTATTTTAATAAAATATTTATGTCTGTATTACTAAAGAGGAACTTAACAATATGCCTTCATCCGAACAAGTCTATGTGGGTGGGACGGGGACAGGTTGAATAGTTTAGCAGTTACCAGTTAGGATGTAATTAACAAATAGTAAAACTAAAACCAACAAATCCCAGGGCCGGATGAAATGTTTGCCAGAATGCAAAGAGGAGCTTTCCGAGCCACTGTCTACCATATTTAATAAATCAATAGAGTTAGGCAGAGTGCCAGAGTCATGGAAGGTAGCTAATGTGGTACCAATTTTTAGAAAGGAGATAGATCACTTGCGTCAAACTATCGGCCAATTAGCCTAATGTCTATTGTGGAAAGTTAGTTGAATCGATAATTGCAAATACAATTCGTATTATCATCTTGAAAACATAAATTAACAAATGAGTCGCAAAGGGTTTACATAAGAACAAAGGCAACTGCAGAAGGCCTATTGGCCCATACGAGGCAGCTCCTATTTATAACCTCCCAATCCCACTCATATACATGTCCAACCCATGCTTGAAACAATCGAGGGACCCCACCTCCACAATGTTACGCGGCAATTGGTTCCACAAATCACAACCCTGTTACTGAACCAGTATTTACCCAAGTCTTTCCTAAATCTAAACTTATCCAATTTATACCCATTGTTTCGCGTTCTGCCCTGTGTTGATACTTTTAATACCCTATTAATATCCCCTTTGTTATGTCCATTCATCCACTGTAAACCTCTATCATGGGGAATTAACTTACTCATTCTACGCTGGACACGTTCAAGTGAATTTATATCCATTCTATAATATGGCGACCAAAACTGAACTGCATAATCTAAATGGGGCCTAACAAGAGCAAGATATAGCTTGAGAACCACACCAGGTGTCTTGTTACTAACGCTGCGATTAATAAATCGGAGTGTCCGATTTGCCTTATTACGAACATTCATGCATTGATCCTTTTGTTTTAAATTCTTACTAATTATAACTCCCAGATCCCTTTCGCAATCCGACTTCGCAATCTCAACACCATCTAGCTCGTATCTTGTAACTATCATCATTACCTAGCCTCAGAACTTTACATTTATCAGCATTAAACTGCATCTGCCAGTCCTTTGACCATTCAAAACCCTATCTAGATCAACTTGAAGTGATAGTGAGTCCTCCTCCGAATTAATTTCCCTACCGATTTTCGTATCATCGGCAAATTTGCAAATGTTGCTACTCAAACCTGAATCTAAATCATTTATATATTATAAACAACAGAGGTCCCAGGACAGAGCCTTGAGGCACTCCACTTACAACATTTTCCCACTCTGACTTGACTCCATTTATACTAACTCTCTGTTTTCTTTGGTATAGCCATGCCCTAATCCAGCTTAATATAGCACCCCCAATACCATGAGCCTCTATCTTTTTAATCAGTCTTTCATGGGCACTGTATCGAAAGCTTTGCTAAAGTCAAGGTACACAACATCACAATCCTTACCACTATCAACTGCCTCAACTATGCTAGAATAAATAGATAACAAATTTGTTAAACATGAACGCCATTTATAAAACCATGTTGCGACTCAATTATTAATTTATGTTTTTCAAGATGAAGACGAATTTTATTTGCTATTATAGATTCGAGTAACTTTCCCACAATAGACGTTAGGCTAATTGGTCGATAGTTAGACGCAAGTGATCTATCTCCTTTCTTAAAAACTGGTATCACATTAGCAACTTTCCAAAACTCTGGCACTCTGCCTGACTCTATTGATTTATTAAATATGATTGACAGTGGGTCACAAAGCTCCTCTTTGCATTCTTTCAGCACTCTGGCAAACACTTCATCCGGCCCTGGGGATTTGTTTGGTTTGAGTTTTACTATTTGTTTAAGAACATCCTCCCTGGTAACTGCTAAACTCGTCAGACGACTAAACTTTTGTCAGACGACCCAGCCTACAATGGGGCACCATGCCCACAGGCTTCTCGCATTCCCCTGCATCACGTGCAGGCATTATTTCTGGTTTTATTAGACTAGTGGAAAGGCTTACCGGACCAGACAATCACCGTTTTGTCAGTGAACTGAACATATTATACCTTGTTAATGGCCTGGCCCCCATCATAGCCCGTGGCGCAATTCTCACTGCCTCCACTACCCTCTGGAGACTACCACCAGGACGACCATGAGGTCGAATTCAACACAGACTCCACAACCACCCATGACCCAGGCGGTACAAACAGAGACTCTCCGTTTGTAGGAGACGGTACAAACTCTCCTAGCAGCTGCGCTAGAAGGTTGCTAGAAGAGTTGGGAACTAGACAACTCTCCTAACAGCAACCATCTCCGCAGCCGAATGATCGAGCAACCATCTCGCAAGCCGCAGCTGCCTCGCTTAACAAAACGGCATGAACGGCATGTTAAAACTGATGAATACACCCCCCCCCCGCTAATAAATTATATATATATATATATATATATATATATATATAATATATATATATAATATATATATAATAATATATATATATATCTATACATGCCCCAAAAAATGAGGTGATTTGATAAAATGCATATATATATATATATATATATATGTCGTACCTAGTAGCCAGAACGCACTTGTCAGCCTACTATGCAAGGCCCGATTTGCCTAATAGGCCAAGTTTTCATGAATTATTGTTTTTCGACTACCTAACCTACCTAACCTAACCTAACCTAACTTTTTCGGCTACCTAACCTAACCTATAAAGATAGGTTAGGTTAGGTTAGGTAGGGTTGGTTAAGTTCGGTCGTATATCTACGTTAATTTTAACTCCAATAAAAAAAATTGACCTCATAGATAATGAAATGGGTAGCTTTATCATTTCATAAGAAAAAAATTAGAGAAAAATATATTAATTCAGGAAAACTTGGCTTATTAGGCAAATCGGGCCTTGCCAAGTAGGCCAAAAAGTGAGTTCTGGCTACTAGGTACGACATATATATATATATATATATATATATATATATATATATATATATATATATATAATATATATATATATATATATATATTACACATACACACACTAGCTGTACCCGGCCACGCAATGCTTTGGCTCAGCAACGTACATACTTCCCCTATCCTCCCCCACAATTCCCCCTCCCCCATTCCCTCGTCCTCCCAACCATTCTTCACTCCCCCATCCCCTCGTCTTCCCAACCATTCCCCATTGCCCCTTCCTCTCGTCCTCGCTACCATTCTCCCCATTCCCCGTCCCCTTATCCTCCCCACCATCCCCCACTCCACCAACTCCTCGTCCTCTCCACCATCTCCCACTGATTCCCCTATCCTTCTTCTTTAGAGCACAGAGTGCTATTCCATGAAAGAGAGGCCTGATGTCCTCAGGGATGCCACTAGTCAAACATGTTGGAGAATCTGGTAAATTCCACTAAAAGGTTCTTTGCAGCATCTCCAAGCACCGGGTGCAGCATTTGTTTGATGTGCTGGGATCTTAGGCCTGTAAAGCTCCCTGCTGAACCTGTTGGCAAAGACATGGCTCCTTTGTACACCTCAGATTCTCGAACAGTCAAGGGTTCTTTGTCAGTATTGTTTTCCTGGGGATCCCTGCTGCTGTCTGGGGCTCTGTGTGGGTGTTTATCTTGTAGAGCCTGTGCTGTCGTGGCGTTCCTGGGGGCAAGTGTCATCGCTGGTTATGATTCTATGGCACCTGTAGTATTGCCCTCTTCTATTTTCCTGGTGAGCTGTGCTCTATTTTGTGGTTCTCATGCGAGTTATTGTTGGTCGTCCTGCGGCTGGTGTTCTTGGCACGAGGGGGAAGGCGGATCAGGATGTCTGCTCTGGGGAATTCATTAAGAGCCCTGATTACCGAGGTTGCTAATGACTTGTCTCTCCTCGGCGGTAATGCTAGGCATGCATTCCCAAAAAGTAGGAGATTCTGCAATGCTCCAATGGTTCTAGGAGCATTGTTGACCTTTGTCAGCTGATTTATGAGTTTGGTTGCCTTTTGGTGAAGGGCAGGTTTGGCGATGTGGCCCCCCTCGCTGTCTGGCCCGTTGATGCTGTGAGGGGGCTTGGTGAGCGGCTGCCGGAGTGTGATGCTCCATGAGACAGTCTGTCCTTTTGTGGCCTTATGCTCCTGCTGCTGTCCTCGCAAATTGTGCTGGACAACGTTTCCTTTTCCTTGTGTTTTCGTTTTCTCCTCCCTCTTCTCCTTTCTAATTGTCATTTCCCGCTGACCTTTTGCCTGTTTTGATCATTCTCTCGGCCTTTTTTTGTTTTGACGCCCGGGTGTTTGAGGAGGCATACAGTTACACCCGTAGAACTGTAGTACCCAACGTCTCGAGTGAGGGGACCTTCTTATTGTCAATCCTCCTTTCGTCACTGAACCTGATCTCAACGGATTGATGTTTCTTAAGGTGGCGTTTGTGGGGCATATACTCACGACGCACCCCTGGGGGCCCTGGCAAGATCGGCAATAAGTCTCTTGTTGGGTGTCCTGCCTCTAATTGTGCCTCCGTGGTTGGTATGGGGGCACATTCGTGAATGAAAGTGCTCCTTCACTGGATGCAGCTACCCGTTTAGCCGCATGGTCCTGCATTGGGGAGACCCTCTGTTCGAGTCTCCAAAAACGCTCGGTTAAATGCCAGTGTTGGCACTGTTATCCTCCCTCACCATGTTGCAACTGGTGTTAGGGACCTAAAAGACTACCATGAGGATATTAAATATATCCTCGAAGCCCAAGGCCATCCCGTCCTCCAGGTAGACACGTTCACTCGACCGCCTCGTGGTCGTCGGCGTCAGCCCCTTCGTGTTGTGAAATTCACCTTTGATAGTAGGACCCTTCCGCCCTCTATAATTCTTGCTGGTGCCAGATGCTCCATTCAGGAGTACATTCCCTCTCCTAGACTTCGCAATGAGTGCTGGAAATTCGGGCACTGTTTCCTCAAATGCTCAAGTACTGTGTATCTATGCCCCATGTGTGGGGCCGATGATCACTCTAAATCAGACTGCACTTCTCCCCAGGCTCGCTGCCTCAATTGCGGTAAGGCCCACCCTTCCTTCTCCCGCTCGTGTATACACTACAAACTTGAGGAAGCCGTCCTCAGCTTCAAGCACTTGGATCGTTTGCCTTTTCCTGAAGCGAGACGCCAAGTTCGCAATCTCACCCCTTTCGCCGGCATATCCTACGCTCGCGTGTTGCGTTCTACCTCTCCTCGTCCTTCCCACCTTACTCAGTCTCACAACCATTTCCAGATCTTAGACCAGGACACGCCCACCACCTCCTCCCCTATTCCTTTACGTTCTGTCCTGAAGGGGCCCACTCCTTGTTCTCCATCTGAAGTTTCCCTCCTTTCTACCTAGTCTGCCATGTCTCCTGTGTCTTCTTTCCCTTCTTTTCACAATCTTTTTTCCAATCCCTCCCCCCAGTCTCTTGGCCTTCCACGTCCCCTGTCTGTCCAGGCTGATGTCAATCACTCTCCCAGCAATCTCCATGTTGTTCACTCCCAATCATCTCCTGTTGAGACAATTGAGTCTGTCGCCCAGTACGTTGTTGCTGGAACACCTGTCTCTTTGAGTCAGAAACGTAAGCCTGGCTCCTCTCGTTCGTCCTCCCCGGCAGGCAAGAAGGCATCGCTTTCTTCCTCACCCCCCCCCCCCCCCCATCTCTGACTCTCGCTCCGTCCCCTTGCATTTCGGTGGTCGGGCCCCCTGTCTCAGATATGTAGGTTTATTTAGCCCCTGATTCCCTCTCAGTTGCTGAACTTGCTGAGATACACTCCCCGGTTCCTGGCCTCCCCTCCCCTCTTCCTGCTGTCCTTGACCTCCCCTCTCAGTTGTCTCCTCTTCCTCCGGACCCTACTCATCCGCCTCTGGTCTGTCCTCCCGCTCCCTTCACTCAATCTTTACCCAGTTTACCCATGCCCCCTAACTCTGATTTTACTGACCCTGATCCTAAGTTTACTTAATATATTGTGTTCTTCTTTACCTTTGTTTCATCATTGTTCTCTGTTGCTGTCCTTTCTGACATCTGCTGTCCAATAGACATTTTTGATAATGTCTATTCTTCAATGGAATATTCGTGGATTTTATGCCAATTTCCATGAACTCCAACTTCTGATTATACAGTTTTCACCCTTTTGTGTTTGTCTCCAGAAACCGATGCTTAGTGTTCGTCCTGGACACTTTCGTGGTTATTCCTTTCTTTCTCCCCTCCCCCCCAGGCCCATAACTCTACTGCTCTCTTGATTCATACTGATATTCCCTTCGTCCGCTACTGTATCCATCGCCTATCCATTGTTCTGCTGCGCGTGTTTTTGTGAGTAAATGGTATACAGTCTGTTCCATTTATCTCCCCCCAAAGTCCCACTTTTCCTTCCTGATCTTAAGCCCCTCCTTGACTCCTTGAAAGCCAGTGCTCCTGTTGGGTGATTTCAATTGTCGACATACCCTCTGGGGTGATGTTCTGACAAACACCCGAGGCCGCCTTCTCGAACCGTTCGTCCTCTCTTCTTTCCTGTCTCTTCTGAATTCCGGTGAGCCCACCCATGTAGACTCTCGATCTCGCACCCTTTCTTGTCTTTATCTTTCTCTCTGCTCGTCGTCCCTTTACTTAGATCTCACATTTCGGGTTCTTGATGACCTCCATTACAGTGACCATTTCCCCATCCCTATTTCCTTTTTATCTTTTCATCCTTCCCTCTCCTACCCTAGGTGGCAGTTTGCAAAAGTTGACTGGAACCTTTCACCATCCGTGCTACTCTCACTGACCTCTCCTCCCTGCCTCTTCCTCGCGCCTTCCTCATTTTTCATGACACCATCTTCGATGCTGGCCTTCGCTCTACCTCCCAGAGCATGCGGAAGTGTGTTCTCTGGTGGAATGCGGACTGTGCTCGGGTTGTCCGCTGTAAGCATGCAGCCTGGAAGAAACACCGACGCCGACAGAAGGCCGATTCTTATATTTTGTTTCGGAAAGCCATTACGGTGGCCCGTAGGACCATCCATACAGCTAAGCGTGAGAGTTGAAAGTCTTACGTTTCCACTATTACGTCTAATACCTGTGTTAGAATCCTACCGTTCTACCGTACCTTCCGAATTCCTACCTGTAGGAATCCTGTGTTCCTACCACAGATCTGGAAGAAGATCCGCAAGATTGTGGGTAAGTTTGTTCCAGATATCTCGCCGGTTCTTCACCTCCGTGGTACTCTTGTAGTGGACCCAATGCAGGTTGCGACCGAACTGGGTTCTCACTTTTCTTCTGTAAGCTCTGGTTCTCAACTTCCTCAATCCTTCCTTTTTCGTAAGCCTGTTCTTGAATCTCATCCCTTAGATTTCTGCACTCATCTCCGCCTTCTCTATTACGATCCCTTTTCTCTCTCTGAGCTTCAGTCTGCTCTTGCCCTCTGCGGTTCTACGGCAGTGGGCTCGGATGACATTCATTGCGAGATGCTTCGCCATCTCCCTTCTTGCACGTCTCGGTATTGACTGAGTCTGTATAACCAGATCTGGGAGTCGTCATCAGTCCCTGAGGACTGGCTCGATGCCATTGTACTTCCATTTCGGAAACTGGGGTCTCTCGGAACATCCCCTAAGGACTTCCGCCCTATTGCCCTCATGAGCTGTGTCTGCAAACTCTTTGAGCGTATGGTAAATGTTCGTCTCATGTGGTTCTTGGCACACCATCAGCACCTCTCTCCTTCTCAATTTGGTTTTTGCAAGTGCCGCAGCATAACTGATGTCCTGGTGAACTTGGAGGTCTATATTCGTAGTGCTTTTGTTGCAAAGACCTCCATTGTTGCTGTCCTTTTTGACCTGGAATAGGCTTACGACAACCTAGAAACACCATATTCTGTCCCAACTTCGTTCTTTTGGCCTTCGTGGTAATCTCCCTCGCTTCCTTCAAAGCTTCCTCTCTCGTCATTCCTTTCGAGTCAGGCTTGGTACCACTCTGCCTCTTTCCGGCAATACGAAGGTGTACCCCGAGGTAGTGTTCTGAGCACTACTCTCTTTCTGGTTGCCCTCAATGGTCTTCTTTCCTCCCTTCCTTCTGGCATCTTCGCTGCTCTTTATGTCGACGATCCTACTCTTTGCTGTCGAGGTGATGATTCGCCTCTCCTTCAACGCCGGCTTCAACTTGCGATTGATGCTGTGTTGTCTTAGGCCACCATTCATGGCTTTAAATTCTCTGCAAACTAAGACTTGTGCTATGACCTTTACTCGAAAGTATGTCGTCCTTCGTCCTTCTTCGTCACTTTATGGTCATCCCCTTGTGTACAAAGATTCCATGAAGCTTTTGGGGTTAATCTTTGGCACTCGTTTGTCTTTGTCGCCCCATATCTCTTACCTCCGCGTTGAATGCTGTAGGGCCCTTAACCTACTTAAGGTTTGTCCCATACTTTTTGGGGAGTGGATAAGCGCACACTCTCTATTTGCACTCCTCTCTCGTTCTCGTCCTGTCTAAACTAGATTAAACCCTTCATACTCTTTGCTTTCTCCTTCTACTCTTCGTCGTCTTGATTCTTTGCACCATACTGGGTTATTCCTTAGCTCCGGTGCCTTTCGTTCAACTCCTACCCTCAGCATGTACGCTGACACTGGCTTATCATCTCTCCAGGATCGCCGTGATCGCTACTGTCTTCGCTATCTTGCACGGTCCTTACAACATCCTCACTCTCGCCTGTCGTACTTTGACTTTTACCCCTCTGTAGTTCCTGTTCCTCTTCACCACCTTCCTCTTTCTGTCCGTTTGTCTCGCTTACAAGATTCTCTTTTCGTTTCGTATTACCAATGTTTCTCCTTGTATCGTTCCGTCCTTGCCCCCGTGGAGGGTCCCCCTACCTAAATTTTGTACTTCCCTGACCCACATCACTAAAGCTTTTACTCCTCCTACAGTTCTGAAACGCCTTTCTCTTGGGCACTTTTCTTCACACTCCCACTTCACCGATGGGTCTAAGTCTGCTGACGGTGTTAGGTACTCTGTTGTTTTTCCTGACCGCACTTATATGTGTCGCCTTCCTCCAGAGGCTAGCATCTTCACAGCAGAACTTCATGCTATTCTCTATGCTCTTCGTCTCATGCTTTCTCGTTGTCAATTCTCCTTTGTGGTGGCAATGAACTCTCGATGTGCCCTCATTGCTTTGGGGTCCTTTAATCCGATCCACCCGGTGATCATCGAGATTCAGCATTGGCTGTTTCTT
>WNGS01164858.1:23487004-23522004 GCA_020271785.1 Procambarus virginalis
ATTTCCAGTAAATTTAAGTCGGTAGAGTTTTGCTTGGTACCCAGATATGTTGGTGTCTCTTTAAATGAGCGTGCGAATGCTGCTGCTAGGGAAGCTATCCACACTTGTCCCATCTCCCGTAAAGGTATTCCTCATTCCAACTTTTACCCAGTTATTCATTCCTCCATCCTTGCCCATTGGCAGGGTGGTTGTTGTTCTGTTACTGGTAACTGCATACTATTAAGCATAGTGTGTCCCCCATGGCCTTCCTCCTGCCACCGTAACCAGTGGTGGGAAGCAACTCTGGTAAGTATGCGTATTGGTCATACTATCTTAACTCACGGTCACTTTTATGGAGCGCCGCCTGCTCCGTATTGTCCAAATTGCAGCGTCTCTCTTACAGTCATGCTGAATGTTGTTGAATGTCCTGACTTCCAGGACGAGCGTGTGTCCTCCTTTTCGACCATCCCTCGCGGTCACTTGTCCCTTGATAGAATTCTTGTTGAATCTGATACTTTTGATATCGTTGGCCTTATGCGTTTCTGTTCTCGTATTGGCATCTTTGGTGATATTTAGCGCCCTCTGATTATTCCACACCTTCAAGCAGAGTGTCTGCAGAAATAAAGTTGAGGGAGGTATTGTTCCTCGCTCCTGCAGCAGGTTGTCCATTGTCAATGCCTGGGGCGGGACCTAGATTCTAGACAATGACCTGAATTGACAGAATGTTGGCAGACAGTTTCATCAGCAACAAGACAAACCGTATGTCACACACTCGACAGTTTCCACTTGGGCGTTCCCCCTCTGGGCTGGAAAGAAGCTGAGGTCAGGTGCAACATGCGCCTGCCTAGATGTCCTGACTGCTGTTTGCCCACTGATTGCACCCTTCCTTCCCGGATAGAGTGTACCAAGGCANAAACCTCGTGCACTACTCGCCTCCACTAACACTGCATGCAAGGAAGTAGCTGAAGAAATTCAGTACACGGTCCAGTATGCATTGGATGATGGATCTCTAACCACAATCGCTTTTATGTGGTTCGTAGCACTAAAGATGAAGCGTCTGAGGAAATTGCAAACGCCTATGAAGATTCACTCCGAAAACATATCAATGTGTGTGTCATAGCTATACAGCAGCTCTCTTACCATCAAAGACGAGCGGAAATGTGAGTCTCCCTCCAGGCATGACATTTGTTCAGTCTGTCCTGCTAAGGTTTCCCAATGTCAAGAAAACTGTCCTTATCCTAACCTACCAGAGGACCCAAACAAAAAACGGGAAGTAAGGCACTTCGCGAGCCGCTTCCATTTTTTAGTACGACAGTTTTTAGCCTGAATATAACGCTCAAGAACGAAAAGCGACGTTCTTTGGAGGAGGAGGAGGAGGAGGAGTTGATTTGTTGGTTACAAGAAACTTTCTTGACAGATGAAAACGAGCAAGCAATGATTTCGCTCACAGGCGAGATGTTGAGGCAACACAGGTGTACTGTGCACAACACAGGTGTACTGTGCACAACACAGGTGTACTGTGTACAACACAGGTGTACTGTGCACAACACAGGTGTACTGTGCACAACACAGGTGTACTGTGCACAACACAGGTGTACTGTGCACAACACAGGTGTACTGTGCACAACACAGGTGTACTGTGCGCAACACAGGTGTACTGTGCACAACACAGGTGTACTGTGCACAACTGCGGCTCTCAACATCCTGATGGTGGGGGGGGGGAACCCCCTTCAAATGAAAATACATTCTGAGTGTTGCCAAGACTCGGATATTAAAGCCGCTGGAAGAAATGCGATGCTTTTGTCGTAAGGATAAACTATTCAACACAAGGAACTTTTTCAGTGTCAGACGTTAACAGATAGAATGCATTAGGCAGTGATGTGGTGGAGGCTGACTCCATACACAGTTTCAAGTGTAGATATGATAGAGCCCAGTAGGCTCAGGAATGTGTACACCAGTTGATTGACAGTTGAGAGGCGGGACCAAAGAGCCAGAGCTCAACCTCCGCAAGCACAACTAGGTGAGTACACACAGGAAGCACCCGTGTGTACTAGCTGAGGTATCAGGGTGAAAGAAACTGCCCATCTGTTTCCGCCGGTGCCGGGAATCCAACCTCGGACCACAGGATTACATATCCAGCATGCTATCCACTCAGCCGTCAGCGCCCTGTGAGTGTGTGTTCTCACCTAGTTGTGCTTGCGGGAGTTGAGCTCTGGCTCTTTGGTTCCGCCTCTCAACTGTCAATCAACAGGTGTACAGGTTCCTGAGCCTATTGGGCTCTATCATATCTACACTTGAAACTGTGTATGGAGTCAGCCTCCACCACATCAATGCCTAATGCATTCCATCCGTTAACTACTCTGACACTGAAAAAAATCTTTTTAATGTGTCTGTGGCTCATCTGGGTACTAAGTTTCTACCTAGGAATTTTGCAGGTGGTTATCATGTCTCCCCTTACTCTTTTGTTTTTCAGGGACATGAGGTTCAGCTCCCTTAGCCTTTCCTCGTAGTTCATACCTCTCGCTTCCAGGACTAGTCTGGTGGCATACCTCTGAATCTTCTCTTAACTTTGTCTTGTGTTTAACTTGGTATGGACTCCAGGCTAGAGCTGCATATTCCAGGATTGTTCTGACATAGGGACTCCTGTTTAGGGGGGCCTGATGGCTGAGGGGACAGCGCTCGGCATTCGTAGTCCTATGGTTTCGGGTTCGGTCCCCGGCGGAGGCAGAAACAAATGGGCAGAGTTTCTTTCACCCTAATGAACTAACCTCAAGATAGCCTATGGGGACAGGTTTGGTGTGAGTTTACTGGGCAGCGGCACTCAGTTTGTTTTTTCTTAAGAAAATACAATATAAATCATATATGCAGTATTGGGCAGCGCCACTCATCCAGTGAGTGGCCATAGTGACAGTATTGGGCAGCGCCACTCATCCTGTGAGTGGACATACCGCCATAGTGAGAGTATTGGGCAGCGCCACTCATCCTGTGAGTGGACACGCCGCCATAGTGACAGTATTGGGCAGCGCCACTCATCCTGTGAGTGGACATACCGCCATAGTGACAGTATTGGGCAGCGCCACTCATCCTGTGAGTGGACACGCCGCTATAGTGACAGTATTGGGCAGCGCCACTCATCCTGTGAGTGGACACGCCGCCATAGTGACAGTATTGGGCAGCGCCACTCATAGTGACAGTATTGGGCAGCGCCACTCATCCTGTGAGTGGACACACCGCCATAGTGACAGTATTGGGCAGCGCCACTCATCCTGTGAGTGGACACACCGCCATAGTGACAGTATTGGGCAGCGCCACTCATCTTGTGAGTGGACACACCGCCGACAGTATTGGGCAGCGCCACTCATCCTGTGAGTGGACACGCCGCCATAGCAGCATGTACAACACTCCCCAATACGTAAAAAAAAACCGCTGGGTTGTTCATCCTATCACTTGTACCCAGACACAGCTGGGACTTGCTTAACTACCTCAAGTGAAAAGTTCCTCAAACAGGAACCATTTTCTAGACCATTCCTCCAGTTTGTCCTGTAACACCACTATAAACTATATACTAAACTAATAATGTAAACCCTATGTATACACTACCACTTCTCCTTAGTAACACTTCCTATCAGTTGCACTTGGTAACACTGTTATTGAACACTGTAATATGAGCCGACATATGATGGTTACACCGGAACCAAAAGGTACACTGCCAACAAGGAAATGCTACACAGGATTAATACGCTGCCACCATCTGCCTTGACCATTGAGACTATATCAAGCAATGAGGCAAGAAACATTGCTTGACTTGGAGAGTACTTTCTATAACTGTCATTAATTACGCGACGGTTGTCAGCCCACTATATCCAAAAGGCTAAGAGGATTCAACAATTGACACAGATGGGAAATTTAGCACGAGTTTATTGAAAACAATATTATGCTAATCACCACTTATAAATCCTACTCTAACACTGGCCAAGAGTTAAGAAATTTAGACATGGAACAAAACCTCAGAGATCACACTTTACCTTAAGACCTCTGTCTATCTCTCCGGTGGATTCACTCTGTCCCTCCCTGGCTGTACGATGTTCTCAACAGCCCTCTCTGGACCCTGGTGTCCGGCACTCTCCCTCTACTAAGTCTCTACAGGACCAATATATACAACCCCAAAAGGGGGGAGGGGAGATAGCTGTTGCTACCTACACCCAAAATGCAAGGGGGGGTCGGGCCACACGTGCACAAACACTCAATTTTTCAAATTAAGCTTGTTTGACATTCACCATACATTCTTCAAGAGAGGAGTTATTAATTACGTGTGTGACTGACCTCTGACCTGGCTAAAAGGTGGGGGGGAGATCCATGGATGTTTATACATAAGGATCTGGGGGTCTTAATTCCATTGCAATGTTTGACAAGAGTATCATGAAATATTACATACTTGAAACTAGCTGACTAAGACTAACCCAGGAATTTTTTAATAAATATACAAGATAACCCAGAGGTCATCTGGGCTGAGCTCTTGGAGAAGGCTTCCCTGGGTGAGAACTCTAGGGGGGGGGGGGTTACAGCTCCCTGTTACAGTCTAGGTGGAAACAGGATGGGTCCAAGTACATCTCGCCACTCTGTCTCCCCTCCTCACAGTTACTCACTGTTTCCTGTCGCTTAGATACTCCCTTATCCACATAGATATGCCACGACTATAGCTTACGTCATAGGAGGCCACGTGTGTGTGTGTGTGTGTGTGTGTGTGTGTGTGTGTGTGTGGGGTTACTGTGTGTGTGGGGGGGGGGCTACTGTGTACTCACCTAGTTGTTTGTGGGGGTTGAGCTCTGGCTCTTTGGTCCTGCCTCTCAACTGTCAATCAACAGGTGTACAGGTTCCTGAGCCTACTGGGATCTATTATATCTACACTTGAAACTGTGTATGGAGTCAGCCTCCACCACATTACTTCCTAATGCATTCCATTTGTCAACCACTCTGACACTAAAAAAGTTCTTTCTAATATCTCTGTGGCTCATTTGGGCACTCAGTTTCCACCTGTGTCCCCTAGTGCGTGTGCCCCTTGTGTTAAATAGCCTGTCTTTATCTACCCTATCAATTCCCTTCAGAATCTTGAATGTGGTGATTATATCCCCCCTAACTCTTCTGTCTTCTAGCGAAGTGAGGTTTAATTCCCGTAGTCTCTCCTCGTAGCTCATACCTCTCGGCTCGGGTACTAGTCTGGTGGCAAACCTTTGAACCTTTTCCAGTTTAGTCTTATTGTAACACCTCTGGAAAAAATACCCCCATTGCAACACCACTATAATGTATAGTAAACTAATAATGTAAACACTACTACTTATCCTGAGTAACACTTCCTATCAGTTGCACTTGGTAACACTGTTATTGAACACTGTAATATGAGCTGACATATGATGGTTACACCGGAACCAAAAGGTACACTGCTAAACAAGGTAATGCTCCACAGGATTAATACGCTGCCACCATCTGCCTTGACCATTGAGACTGTAACAAGCAACGAGGCAAGAAACATTGCTTGACTTGGAGAGTACTTTCTATAACTGTCATTAGTATGGGACAGTTGTCAGCCACTATATCCAAAAGACTAAGAGGATTCAACAATTGACACAGACGGGAAATTTAACACGAGTTTATTGACACCAAAATTATGCTAATCACCACTTATAAATCCTACTCTAACACTGGCCAAGAGTTTAAGAAATTTAGACATGGAACAAAACCTCAGAGATCACACACATTACCTTAAGACCTCTGTCTCTCCATCCAGTGGACACACTGTCTCTCCCTGGCTGTGGATGTTCTTCACAGACCCTCTCTCGACCCCGGTGTCCCGCACTCTTTCTCAACTAAGTCTCTACAGGACCTCTATATACTACCCCAAGAGGGGGAGGGGAAGATTTACTGTTGCTACCTACACCAAGAAATAAGAAGTCGGCCACACGTGCACAAACACTCAAGAATTTTCATTAAACTTGTTTGACATTCACCATACAGTGTTCAAGACAGGAATTATTAATTACGTGTGCGACTGGCCTCTGACCTGGCTAAAAGGGGAAGATCCATGGATGTTTACACATAAGAATCTGGGATCTAATTCTATTGCAATGTTTGACAAGAGTATCATGAAATATTACATGAAACTAGCTGACTAAGACTAACCCAGGAATTTTTTAATCAACATACAAGATAATCTGGAGGTCCTCTGGGCTGACCTCTTGGAGAAGGCTTCCCTGGGTGTGAACTCTAAGGGGGGGGGGGTCATGGGTGTTACATTATCCTTGACTAGATATGGACTCCATGCTGGGGCTGCATACTCCAGGATTGGCCTGACATATGTGGTATACAAAATTCTGAATGATTCTTTCCACAAGTTTCTGAATGCCGATCGTATGTTGGCCAGCCTGGCATATACTGCTGATGTTATCTTGATATGGGCTGCAGGAGACAGGTCTGGCATGATATCAACTCCCAAGTCTTTTTCTGACTCCTGAAGAATTTCCTCTTCCAAATGATACCTTGTATGTGGCCTCCTGCTCCCTACACCTATCTTCATTACATTACATTTGGTTGGGTTAAACTCTAACAACCATTTGTTCGACCATTCCTTCAGTTTGTCTAGGTCTTTTTGAAGCCTCAAACAGTCCTCTTCTGTCTTAATCCTTCTCATAATTTTGGCATAGTCCGCAAACATTGAGAGAAATGAATCTATACCCTCCGGGAGATCGTTTACATACATCAGAAACAGTCAAGGACACTGGCCTGTAGTTCAGTGCCTCTTGCCTGTCGCCCATTTTGTATATTGGAACCATATTCACCGTCTTGCATATTTCTGGTAGGTTTCCCGTCTCCAGTGACCTACTATACACTATGGAGAGTGGCAAGCAAAGTGCCTCTGCACACTCTTTCAGTACCCATGGCAAGATCCCATCTGGACCAACAGCCTTTCTAACATCCATATCCAGCAGGTCTCTTGACCACCTCTCTCGTAATTTCGAACTCTTCCAAGGCCGCCTGGTTTACTTCCCTTTCTCCTAGCACAGTGACCTCACCTTGTTCTGTTGTGAAGACCTCCTGGAACCTCTTGTTGAGTTCATCACACACCTCTTTGTCATTCTCTGTATACCAGTCCTCGCCTGTTCTAAGTTTCACTACCTGTTCTTTCACTGTTGTTTTCCTTCTGATGTGACTGTGGAGTAGCTTTGGTTCGGTTTTGGCTTTGTTTGCTATATCATTTTCATAACTTTTCTCTGCTTCTCTTCTCACCCTGACATACTCATTCCTGGTTCTCTGGTCTCTCTCTCTGCTTTCTGGTGTTCTGTTATTCAGGAAGTTCCTCCACGCCCTTTTGTTCAGTTTCTTTGCTTCCATACATGCCCTATTATACCATGGATTCTTCTTTTGCTTCTCTGATTTTTCCTTTTGAGCCGGGATGTATCTGCTTACTGCCTCCTGACACTTTTGGGTGACATAGTCCATCATATCTTGTACAGACTTAGCTCTGAGGTCTGTGTCCCAAGGTATTTCCCTTAGGAAGCTTCTCATCTCATAATTTCCCTTTCGGTATACCAGCCTTTTGTTTCCTAGTTCTTTTTCGGGGGGGGGGGGGATAATTCCTAGCTCTACCAGGTACTCAAAGTTCAATACACTGTGATCACTCATTCCCAAGGGTGCTTCCATCTTGACATCCCTTATATCCCACTCATTTAGGGTAAATATCAGATCAAGCAGTGCTGGTTCATCTTCTCCTCTCATTCTTGTTGGTTCATTGATGTGCTGGCTTAGAAAGTTTCTTGTTGCCACGTCCAGCAGCTTAGGTCTCCATGTTTCTGGTCCTCCATGCGGGTCTCTGTTCTCCCAATCTATCTTCCCATGTTTGAAGTCTCCCATGATTAGTAGTCCAGATCCATTCCTGCTAGCAATGGAAGCTGCTCTCTCTATTATGTTAATGGCGGCCATATTGTTTCTATCATATTCCTGTCTGGGTCTTCTGTCATTTGGTGGTGGATTATATATGACTACGACTATAATTTTTTGCCCTCCAGTTATTGTTCCTATTATGTAGTCATTGAAACCTTCACATCCCTGAACACCACCACCACCTCTTCTTCTCTCTCTCTCTCTTTCCTCATAACATAATAGTCCTGTGGGAACACTGCATTTGTTATGGTTTTCGTTAGCTTTGTTTCTGTGAGAGCTATTATGTCTGGGTTTTCCTCTAGTACCCATTCTCTTAGTTCATTTGTTTATTTGTATTCCATCTATGTTAGTGTACATTGCCTTGAGGCTCACTTTCTTCTGTCCCTTCTCAAATCTCCTCCTTGGTGAGTGTTCTGCTGGTGGAGGAAGCTGTGCCATGGGTGTGAGGATTTGTGAGGTGGATACCAGGGTTGCAGAGGATACTGGGATGAGGGATGGGGGGTCAAGTGAAGGGAGAGGGACAGGGAGGGTATGGGGTGAAAGGGGCGGGAGGACAGGAAGGAANTATATATCAGCTCTATGATGACTGGTCGTGTTGGTATATATCAGCTCTATGATGACTGGTCGTGTTGGTATATATCAGCTCTATGATGACTGGTCGTGTTGGTATATATCAGCTCTATGATGACTGGTCGTGTTGGTATATATCAGCTCTATGATGACTGGTCGTGTTGGTATATATCAGCTCTATGATGACTGGTCGTGTTGGTATATATCAGCTCTATGATGACTGGTCGTGTTGGTATATTTACATTGTAGTGACGACGTTTCAGTCCGTGGTGACAACGGACCATGACGGACCGAAAAGGGATGATATAAGGAGTACCCAGATGATACCAGCTCTTCAGCAACAGTATCCAGCTCAACACGCCACAATGGAGCACTGAGAACAGGAGATACTTTTTCACCCATAAACCCTTGGAACCGCTTACCCGCCGAAGCCGTAAATGCCAAAACTGTGTTACGTTTTACAGCACAGCTGGAAAAAATCATAAAGGTAAATGAAGAAAGGTTGGGGGAACCTTCGACAAGCCCAGTAAATAGGAATGAATTTGCGAGTTGTGTAGAAGAGGCTATTTATCATCACGAATTCCTAAATACAAATAACGCGGAAGGTTCTGTTATTTTTTTTCTCCGATGCTTTCGAAGCCTACTATTTTTTTTATTTAATAAAATACAATATAAATCATATATATATATATATATATATATATATATATATATATATATATATATATATACACACACATTTTACAAGGCATTATAATTCTCAGTAAAAATTGTTTCATTATCACAACATGAACTTTAAATCCCTAAATGTTATACTTATTTTTCTTTAAATGATTTACAATTATTGGAGATTATATTTATATTAATTTACAGGGGAAATTATTACATTTATATATATTTTATATGCGTGAGTGTAGCCGACTGGTTCAGTACACACGCGCCTTAAATACAGTAAACATTTTCGTGTCCATATATGGCAAATACAAAAATATTTCTTCAGAAAAGTTTGTCGGTTAACATCAAAATCTCGTTCAGGTGACCTGATTGGCCGATGGCGTCGTGTCCACGAAAGCTGATTGGCCCGTAAAAATCCTATGCAAACTTGGCATTTTACTGACCCCCGAAAAAAAAGCTTTACTGGTTCGTCAGGCACATTACCAGAGGCTGATTGGTTGACCCGCTTTCTTTCTGTAGATAACGATTGGTTGACAAATATGTCCTCGTCTGTGTTGATTGGCTGATAGTTTTATGTTCGCCTGAGTTCATTGGCCAGTATTACTTACTCACGAGTCTCGGCAGCCAATCGCCTGTTTAACATTCGCTAATTTATACTCAGAATACATTAATAAGTTAAAATGTTTTATTTTAATGGAAGATGGGGGTGTATCCGGCGGTGCCCGGGTCGACCCTGTGCCCAGACCTCTACCCCACATGGTTCCAGGTCTCTCCCTATACCCTCCCTCCCCATCCCCCACCCCCAACCTCCATCACACACCTTCCCCATCTCACCACATCACTGTAACCATTTTCACTACAGTTGTCACTGTAAACATGATTACACCATACCCATCCCCCAGTTACACCTCACATACACACTCCCCCATACCCAAGGAAACTTTAGAAGTACCCACCCAGAGGACAGGTTCGAACCCCCTTAGGATCCAGTAAATACAGTAGGACTTCGGTTTCAACTCTTTTTGCAACCCATCCTCGACTCGAGTCCATTACATTCAGCGGTCGACCCCACAGACGCATTCATAAATTTTAACATGCTGTTCATTCAAAACGGGAATTTTCTCAAGTATAAATTAATATTATAATACCATATTGTGTATAAATAGGCATAGGTTAGGTCAGGTGTTTAGGTTCTGCTGGCGATTATTTGTATTTGTAGTACGTGGGTGAAGCATTTACAGCGTTGTGGTTCGAACAAAATTCGTCAGTGAAACACTTGTTCCGGATATGTTCGAACGTCAGCAGTTGTGAGTTGTGTGTAAACCGCTTTTCATTCATAAACAGGGGGTTTGGCGGGTGCATGGAATCACTTTTGGATCTTTGTTTGGAGGACGGGTTGCTTTTTGACCATGTCGTAGTTCAGTCGATTGAGGCAGCGTCTGGGATGTTCTCGGACGCAAGTTCGAATCCTCGTCACGGCCCTTGTGGATTTGTTTACAGGTTCGAACCCTCCTCATGGCTCCTACTGATGTTCTCTACCCTATAATCTCCCTATCACTAGCCCCAAGCGTCTAGCCTACAACCTATGACACACACACACACACACACACACACACACACACACACTATTTTATAGATATTTACAAAAATGTGCATCATCGGCCAGGGTTCGACTCTCATAGGATGCAGGTGTAGGACAAATATAAATATCTATAAGTCTCGAATCACTCCAATTTTTTCCTATATTTATTCCCATTAGAATTTACCAAATCAAGCGTTCATACCCAGCTTTTACATTTCGAAAATATTTCTCCAGAAGCAAGCTCAGGACACAGCAGGCGTTTCCTCTCTGGCTGGCAGCATTGAGGTGCTGTAAAGAACATGGGTCACTCTGGAGGGGAGGGGTCCTTCTTGTTTATTCTCGAGTTCATTATCACGTAATCTGTTTTAAAATATACAGGAAATTGAAATATATAGACAAGGGGAGGCTTGAGAATTGGCCCTTGTGAGGAAGCTTCTGTTCAGTAAGTGAAGAACTCCGTTGGGGAACCAAGAGAGCATAAGAGGAATAGTGAAGAAAAAACAATAAAAGGAAGGAATTTCGATCAACTACAAGAAATTAAAGGAAGAGAAAGGGAATTTCAAGAGGAAATAACAAATTCAATAGAGTGTAAAGTCCGTAATGAGAGGAATAAGGAACAAGACCACACAAAATTTAAGTGGAATCAGAACGAGCCTCGGAGGTTAAGACAAATCATTAAACCAACAATGACAGTGGCAGTAACAATGTGAACAGCCTGAAGAGGGACACCCCTATAATTATAAACTATCAGAGCCAGGAGACACACAAACAGAATACTGTACTGGAAAGAGCAGACAGATATTTTCAACAATATTTAGGGGAGAAAGGCGAGCATAGACGGAATATTATTGAAAGCTTGGGAAATTTCAGAATAGATGGCATCGACCAGTGAGCGTGATCTTAAAGAACAGGGGCCTTGTGCAGACGAGGAGTCACAATAACGTGGCTGACCACTAGAAAGTGAAGGGACGACGACGTTCCGGTCCGTCCTGGACCATTCTCAAGTCGATTGTGATTCACCATTCTCACAATCGACTTGAGAATGGCCCAGGACGGACCGAAACGTCGTCGTCCCTTCACTTTCTAGTGTGTGGTCTGATCAACAACAGTGTCCTTGTGGGGTATAAGCGGGCAGAGGAGGAGGAGGAAACTGAGTGAGGAGGGACAGGCCATGACGTTTATAGTAGCCAGGAAATAGTTATGAAGGATAAGGAGGAAGCAAAAACAAAAGGGGTGGAAAATTCTTATAGCTGTACCAAGAAACCGCACTAGTGGTGCATACGGTGAAGTGATCAAAGCAAAACTATTCCAACCGACCAGCCTGTTGAAGCAACCACCTTGTATACATCCTCCCTTGCACAGAATTGTTATTGTAAATATCAGAACTGTTAACTTGTGAGTTTAACCAAAGCAGCCAAGTAGAGTGGAAAAGCCCTTACGTTGTATTTACGACTGCAGAGGGAGTAGCACACAAAGTGGAAGAGCTACGAGAAAGTGACAAAAAATAGTCATCATAATAACTGGATTTGAGCCATAGATGGTCGACTGGGCGCTGTTCACCTAAGTTCACAAAAACGTACTGAGTGGGCCAGGGTAAAGTGTGGTGGAGATAGGGTAGCCCTATTTCTCCGGCAAAATCTGACCAATTCCCGGTTTCACTTGTTTGCATGTTTTCGGTAAAAAAAAAATAATTTAAAGCTCCAAATATGTGCAATGAGCCAGAATTCCGCAGAAAAATAACAATCGAGTCATCTTTCCGAAATATGAAAGTTTTTTTTTTGTATCTCTACTGTATAGATGACTTATATAAAACACAATTAGTGTTAAACTTTTTCTCAGTCCTGTTTCCTCTTGGAATCTCTTGCAGTCACTCCACTTAATTTGACCAAAATTATTGCACAGCGGGTTTCCAGCAACTTGGAAGATATTTACGATGCATTAGAGTGCTGCAATTAACCTGATGGCATAAGGACTTGGGTGATGTGTTTTCTAATTACTGGCCACCAGCCTAGCATGAACAGGCGTCTTCTATGACTAGTGTCCGAGGTTGGAGTGCTTGTTAGTGTGCACAAGTGGACTTGAGGCTATGCCTCTGACTTGTCAACAAGTGACCGGCTGTTGTGTTGCATCAAGATAGTGGGTTGCTATAGGTTCATCCGAGGTGATGTTGGTTATGACATCGTGTGTGTACACAGATTCTGAGTTGACCGTTGAAGTTGACCTGACCTGATAAAATCTCTCTGGATTGCCTGAAGCGGAATACTTCAAATTGGACAACTTCAAATTTGGACATTTGCACAATCGACTTGAGAATGGTCCAGGGCGGACCGAAACGTCGTCGTCCCTTCACTTTCTAGTTATTATTATTATTAACATCTTTATTGGCAAAATTAATTACAATTTTGCCTAATCTGAGGATTTCGATTAAGTCTTATTAAAGTGAGGATAATGCTGGTATTCACTGTCACGCAGGACAGAGGGTCATACATAAGACATTAGGTCTAAACTGTAGGCTGAAGCACATATATATCATGGGTTACAATCAATGTTTTAATGTATGGATATGTGAAAAAAAACTTTCTACTGTGCACTGCCACCCAAGGGCAGGGATGGGTTTATAAGTGACGCAGCTTAGATGTAAAATAAATAAAAAATTGTTCTTCATTCTTCAAAATGGACAAGCAAATTTTGGATAAATTGTTAGGATGTCGTCCAGAGCACCTGAGTCAATAAAATAGTTACACAGTTGGTGGTACAAGAGGCCAGGAGGTCTAAAGTCCTTTACGGTTTCACATTCATCAGTATAGTGTTCTAGTGAATGCATTGAAGGTTTATCACAGAGTTTACAATCTGAGTATTCTGGTAGTGGCTCAGCCTCACTAACCTGTCAGATGTGTCTATAGCCAAGGCGAATTCGCGCAATGACTACATCACATTGCCTGGTTCGGTTACTGTGCTGACCATACAAATAACTATAATTACAAAACTTGTCATAACTTTTAATACTACAGTTTTCAGATCTCTGGACATTTCTTAGTTCTTCTAAATCTGAATTAATTTCTTTAATTTGTATGTTTCTAATAATTGCATTAGATAGTCCAAAGCCATAATCAATGTTTTCTTTCCTACCTCATTGGCCAATCGATCTACAAAGTCATGTTTTCCAACTCCAACATGGGGTGGGATCCACTCAAATTTTATACAAGAGTTATTATCATTGGCAAAAATTACATTCCATTTAATATTACAAGCTACTTCAGACATACATTGTGATGGGTTATTTAAGGACTGCAGAGCACTTTTAGAGTCACAGAAAATAACTCTACCACCATTGAGCTTAAGGTATTCAGTGGCTAGATAAATGCCCAATAGCTCGGTCTGTGTCGTGCTTGCCCAGTTGTTCAGTCTGTGTGTACTAGACATGATCATTTCATTCCCTTTATACACTGCACATGCACAACCTGTTCTACTAGTGCTTAACTGCACAGAGCCATCAGTAAAGGCATAGGATTCAGTCGGTTTGAGAATTTCAAGACGACTGTCAATAGCTTCTAATGTTATTCATCTCAAAATTTCAGCGTTGTACATTTGTTTTACACTGACGGGGGTATAATGCAGAGAGACCTCCACATCTTTCCAAGGGGGAATATAGTGAACAGTTTTATCAGGGTTAAGAGACACATTCAGTTTCAGAAGATTATAGGCACAACAACTGAGCCACACACTGTAGGGAGCTTTTTGCGGCGGATTGAGGGAACAGTCAGAATTGTTTAGAATGGATCATTATTTTTCAAAGTTTTGGCGCAAAACATAGTACTAAGTAGAACTATTCTTTCGTAAATTGCAGGTAAGTTTAGTTCCTTACAGTTCTAGGACAACCCAGGATGATGCGCATGGCATCATTCTGTACTACATCTAGGCCTTGGCAATGTAAAAACTTCGAGCATATTTTATGTTAATGAAAAATCCTTTGCCAACAAGAGTTTTTAGAGGTTTAAGACGCTCAAGTTTTTTGCACAGGTTGCTGACGAGATTTGTATCATTAACCTCGACTCCAAGATATTTATAAGACTCGCAAGTCTCCACAGGCACTCCATTAATAGTATAGTTAACATGAAGAGAATGGGGAATAAGAACCCTTGTTTTATCAACAGAGATTGAGGCCACATTCTACTACTTTCTTGGAGAATGCGTCAAGTAACACTTGTAGTCTTGGTTTACTGTGTGCCATAATACAAATATCATCAGCATAACATATAAGTTTCAGTAGGTTGTACAGGTATGTCATGGATAAGTTTGTGCATAAGTATATTGAAGAGCATAGGGCTTAGGACACCACCTTGAGGTGTGCCTAGTTCGAATGCATCTGTTCTTGTTTTAAACAGGATACTAGCACGCCTGTTGGATACGTAGCTCTTTATCCAACTCAGAAGATTACCTTTGATTCCAAATTAAGCAAGTTGCTCTAATATTATTTCACTTTCTAGTGTGGTTTGGTCAACATACTTCAAACCCACACTAGCCCTCGTGGCATCAATATGTTGCTAGCACTATAGGCTCTCACTAGAGACCAAGCAAGCTAGTGTTTATTTAATAAATGATAGACTTTGTGCACTGAGAGTGCACGAGTTTCGCTTCCGACTTTAGTGCACATTCAGATGTTTTGCAATGTGCCACCACTTGAAGTCAGCTGTGGGAAGACAGACCATTCTCTCACACCTAGAGTTACACAGCTGTTGAAAGTTGCATCCTGGTGAAGGTCAGTCGCTGGCCTAGGGAGAGTAACCCTACCAGGCTTCCTGTCCCCGGCAACAGGTACTCATATTTCTAGGCTTCCTAGTCAGGTCACACGCATCGACTGTCATGTGACTGCATGTAATCTGAAGGCATATAGTTGGACAAGTGACCACGAGAAGGGACCGGAGACCAGGACCTTAATCAGCGTTGGGTGCGCAAGAGGAAATGGGACTGCATGTTGCAAATTTATTGCATTAAAATGTAACATTAATTATAGTAATTAATTATATTACGTTAATTAATTTAATGATTGGAACGTCGATTTTGGGCGATCGACGCCCCATTATCCCAACTTAGCACAGTATTCAACCAGTCCTCAAACCGTGTCAATTCCATCCAACTGTCGACCCCAAAGACGCATTTATCAATGTTAACATGCCGTTCAATTACAATAGGAATTTTCTCAAATAAAAAATGTTATATATTAGCATACTGTACATATTTAGGCATTGATTAGGTTAGTCTAGGATCTGTTGGCGATTATTTGTATTAGTACGTGGGTGAAGCATTTACAGCGTTGTGGTTTGAACAAAAGTCGTCAGTGAAGCACTTGTTCCGGAAGTGTTCGGACGTCATCAGTTGTGAGTCGTGTGTAAACCGTTTTTCATTCATAAACAGCGGGGGTTTGGCGGGTGGATGGAATGGACTTTGGCCTTTGTTTATGAGAACGGGCTCTGTATTGAAGTTCCGTTATCCCAACTCCTGAGCACTGTATTGAGACGTCATTATTTCAGCTGAGCATTGATTTTATTCAGAGGGGGTGTGATATTGGGCCTCGCCCTTTACCCCGGGCCTCACCCTTTACCCGAGCCTCACCCTTTACCCGAGCCTCACCCTTCACTCCGGGCCTCACCCCCTCACCCTGGTTTCCTCTGTGCAAATTCTAGCTGACATCCTCTCATTCATAGGTAAACCAGTGGTGCTCGGATCTTGCTTCCCTCTTCCTCGTTCTCCTAATTTNAGGTACCATCTGGGAGGTGAAATCCTGCTATGCAACTCCAGCCTGGAGTCCATACCCAGTTAAACACAAGACAAAGTTAGAGAATATTCAGAAGTATGCCACCAGACTAGTCCCAGAACTGAGAGGTATGATTTACAAGGGCTACGGGAGGTAGACCTTACGTCCCTGGACGACAGAAGAGTAAGAGAAGATATGATCACCACCTACAAAATTTTCAGAGGAATTGACAGGATGGACAAAGGCAAACTGTTTAGCACGGGGTGGAACACAAACAAGGGGACAGGTGGAAACTTAATAATCAAATGAGCCACAGAGACATTAGAAATCATTTTTTTCAGTGTCAGAGTAGATAACAGGTGGAAGCATTAGGAAGTGATGTGGTGGAGGCTGACTCCATACACAGTTTCAAGTGTAGATATGATAGAGCCCAATAGGCTCAGGAATCTGTACATCAGTTGAGAGGCGGGACCAAAGAGCCAAAGCTAAACTCCGCAAGCACAACTAGGTGAGTACGTACGTGTGTGTAGTCTTGGTGGCGGGAATCAATATGGGACGGAGCACCTGCTCTCTACTCTCTTTGCCCCTCTCTCTCTCTCTCTCTCTTGCTTCCTCTGCCCCTCTCTTTCTCTCTCGCTTCCTCTTCTTCTTTCTACATCTCTTTCCTTATCCACTTCCTCTTTCCCCTCTTCTAACCTCCCTGTTCCTCTCCCCCCTCCCTCTGCCTGTCCCCCCCTCCCTGTACCTCTCCCCCTCCCTGTACCTCTCCCCCTCTCCTCCCTGTTCCTCTCCCCCCTCCCTATGCCTTCTCTCTTCCTCTCCCCCTGTTCTAGGGGAACACGGATGAACTAACTACATGAACGAGACCAATATCAGGCATGCATTACCTGCTTTGACACTGTCCCCAAGACCTATCAACCTCTATAGAGGTTATTAAGGCCACCTCTATTGTTTACTGACCAACCAGCACGTATAATTTGGTCCTGAACACAGGCCAGGACTAAATTCAACAGAGGTACACTTCTCGCCGGATATATCCTAGTTGTTGCGTTATTACTGAAAGCCCAGTTGACGCACCAGCAGAGTACCAGGACCGGACAGTGTGGTTTAGAAGCACCAGCAGAGTACCAGGATCGTTTTAAAGGTGTACCTACAAGCACTTCCTGCGAGCAAACACCTGCCTGTGGATGAAACTACCATAATGACTCCAGGATAAAATCAAGATAAATTTGAACAGTGTTAATGTTGCTTGATGAACTCTCATTAATAAAGATCCCAGATGAACCCAGAAACGTAATACAATCAAATCTGTGTCGGCGATGCAGTGTCGGGTATCGGCGATGCAGTGTCGGGTATCGGCGATGCAGTGTCGGGTATCGGCGATGCAGTGTCGGGAATCAATACTCTGCCAGCCTCCAGCCTGCAGCACCGCTCAGGAGAAGCAGGACGTCGCTCGATGCTGCCTGCCCTCGTAACCTGGAATGGTTGGAGGTGGCGGCAGGATCCAAGATTTAGTCCTCTATGCCTATAGGTACTATTAAGAAAACACGCATGTACACAATTTAATGCACATGTACACCACCTCAAACACACACACACACACACACACACACACACACACACACACACACACACACACACACACACACACACACACACACACATTGAAAGAGTGTGCAGGAGCACTTTGCTTGCCACTCTCCATAGTGTATAGTAAGTCACTGGAAACGGGGGACCTACCAGAAATATGGAAGACGACTAATGTAGTTCCAATATACAAAAAGGGTGACAGACAAGAGACACTGAACTACAGGCCAGTGTCCTTAACATGTATACCATGCAAGGCGATGGAGAAGATTGTGAGAAAAAACCTAGTAACACATCTGGAGAGAAGAGACTTCGTGACAACCCATCAACATGGGTTCAGGGAGGGTAAATCTTGCCTTACAGGCTTAATAGAATTCTACGACCAGGAGACAAAGATTAAGCAAGAAAGAGAAGGATGGGCGGACTGCATTTTTTGGACTGTCGGAAAGCCTTTGACACAGTACCCCATAAAAGGCTGATGCATAAGCTGAAGAAACAGGCAGGAGTAAATGGTAGGGCGCTCCAGTGGATAAGGGAGTACCTAAGCAATAGGAAGCAGAGTTAATGTGAGGGGTGAGACCTCAGATTGGCGTGAAGTCGAAAGCGGAGTCCCGCAGGGTTCTGTACTCCGACCTATCCTGTTTCTAATCTACATAAATGATCTTCCAGAGGGTAAAGACTCCTTCCTCTCAATGTTTGCTGACGACGCCAAAATTATGAGAAGGATTAAGACAGAGGAGGACAGCACGAGACTTCAAGAAGACCTGGACAAACTGAAAGAATGGTCCAACAAATGATTGCTAGAATTTACCCAAACAAATGTAATGTCATGAAGATAGGTGTAGGGAGCATGAGGCCAGATACAAAGTATCATTTGGGAGATGAAATTCTTCTAGAATCAGAGAGAGACAGACAGACTTGGGGGGGTGGATATCACACGAGACCTGTGGCCCGAAGCACACATCAAGAGTATAACATCAGTGGCATTCTTTACACAAGAAACTTGTGTAAGGAATTTTTTAGAACCTTGTATACCATGTATGTCAGACCATGCTGGAGCTGCATACTCCAGGATTGGAGTCCATATCTCGTCAAGCATAAAACTAAATTGGAGAAGGGTCAGAGGTTTGCCACCAGACTAGTACCCGAACTGAGGGGCATGAACTATGAGGAGAGACTACAGGAATTTAACCTCACGTCGCTATAAGACAGGAGAGTTAGGAGGACATGATCACCATATAAGATTCTCAAAGGAATTGATTGGGTAGACAATAGTATATTTAACACAATGGGCACACACACTAGGGGATACAGGTGGAAATAAAGTGCCCAAATGAACCATAAAGACATATATTTTTTTAGTGTCAGAGTAGTTAATAAATGGAATGCATTAGGAAGTGATGTGGTGGAAGCAGATTTCATACACAGTTTCAAGTGAAAGAGCCCAGTAGGCTCAGGAATCTGTACACCTGTTGATTGACAGTTGAAAGGCGGGACCAGAGAGCCGAATCTCAACCCCACATTAGATGTAACAGAGCTAGGAACGATTACATTAACATAAGAAGAGTATCAGAGAGAAATTATGAGAACGATATTGCGATCAAAGCAAAAAAAAACCTAAGTTACTACACAGTCATATAAGAAGAAAAATGTCGGTGAACGACCAAGTGACAAGACTAAGGAAAACAGAAGGGCCATATACAGAAGGTGACAAGGAAATCTGCGAGGCACTATATGCCAGTTTCCATGGAGTGTTCACTACCGAGCCTGAGCAGCTCCCATTGTTAGAAGAGATTACCCTAGATGAAAGACTATCAGATATAGAGGTGACAGCAGAGGAGGTAATGAAACAGTTGACAACACTGGATGCAAGTAAAGCGGTTGGACCAGACAAGTATCACCGTGGATACTAAAAGAGGCCGCAGGCCCTCAGCGTGCCTCTGGCAAAGGATCTTAAATGAGCNACTTTACCAGTTTTTGCAGCCACAATGCTCATCAATTGATTTACAACCAGGTCCCCATTTACTGCTGGGTGACTAAGGACGAACAGCTAAGGATCGGTGGCCATCGACCCTCCCCAGGGTTCAAACCCAGCCACAATCGTTGACGAGACGTGGGGCGATTTGCTTACCTATCTTAGTAAGTATCCTTACTTGCAATGAAATCAAAGTCGAAAATTGTTCCAACCAACTACAGATTACTCAAGTCCGGTTGCCCGCCGGCGTATACACAGCTGGATGTACTGACCTTCCTGCGGGGTCACGTGTGAAGGACCATACTGCCCAGTCAAGACCAAGGCCAGGATTAGTTAAGAACTTGCACAATCGCTTGCGAAACTTGAGCATCTTCACTCAGTCGTGGCGGCTTTATTTACATTTAATTAATAACCAGTTCATGATGTTCATGCAGCCCGTCCTCATAAACAAAGGTTAAATGCTCGTTAATCCAGCCGCTAAACTATGTTGATGAGTGGAAAACCGTTCTCACATGACTCCCAATTGATGTTCGAACATTTCTCGAAAACTGCTTGACTGACGCATCCCGTCATCCAAACAAAGGCCCAAAGTCCATTCCATGCATCTGCCAAACCCCCTATCATGAATGAAAAACTGTTTACACACGACTCACAACTGATGACGTTCGAACACTTCCGGAACAAGTGCTTCACTGTCGAATTTTGTTCGAACCACAACGCTGTAAATGCTGCACCCACGTACTACAAATACAAATAATTGCCAACAGAACCTAAACACCTAACCAATGCATATACATAATACATGCACAATATGCTAATATATTATAATCATTTATATTTGAGAATATTCCTATTTTGAATTGAACGGCATGTAAAAATTTATGACTGCGTCTGTGGGGTCGACCGCTGGATGTAATGGACTTGAGTCGAGGACGGGTTGAAGGGGGACTAAACAAATCTGACCGACAGCAGGAGAGTGACCCGATAGAATCCCCCAGTCTGTGAAGACAGCTGTGTGAGTTAAAGGCGTTGACAATGACTCATGTGATCCATACCACCTACCATGGGTACACGTGACTGTTAGACTGAGTACAATTATTGGTACTAGAATGGTGGTGGTCTCGGGTTACATCCAGACTGTTGCCACTAAACAGGTTCCTTATGCATTCTGTTAAGAGGTAGGGGAGGTGGACGGGGGGAAGACGGTTACATTAAGAATGTAGTCCAGCTCGAGGGTTGACGTGCGGCAGACATTCACTGATGTAGAATACGAAGTAATCTGCAAGCTGATACCGATTCTTCAAGCATTTACGCATCCATTAACGAAACCTGTGCCCAACCACTCTGGGCTGGGCGGTACATCGACGGTGTCGCGTCATGCAGGTACGCGTTCAATTTCACTGAAAATAAAAATGAAAAGAAATGAAGAGGTTATTAAATGGGGTGAGGGGTGGTAGAGAAGTGGGAGGAGTAGGTAGTATGGGAGTAGACCACTACAGGTGTCTGCACCTGATAATTGCACATCACCTTAAGTTTGGAGAACACGAAATAAGTCATTAGGTTTGTAAACAAACACCAACATGGGTTCTGGACAGAGAAGTCACGATATTCAATGGCGACAGACATGAGGCACTGAACTACAGGCCAGTGTTACTAACTTGCATACCATGCAAGTTCATGGAGGAAATTGTGCGAAAAAAAACTAGTGGAACATCTGGAGCAAAAGATCTTTGTATCACATCAGCATGGGTTCAGGGATGGCAAATCATGCCTCAGAGGATTGATTGAATTCTACGACCAGGCAACAAAAATCAGGCAGTTGCTGAAAAAAAGGGCCGTCGGGTTAACAGTGGAATAGTCAAATACTAACTTATTTATTTGACTATGTCCGAAGCTATGACTAAACGTACTTCATTCACCTCCAGCCTGTCTTTTAAGCGCTCTCTAAATCAAAGCAACGCGCGCTCTGTCCAAAATCGCTAATCTCCGAAAGTTCTTCGCCGATTGCTTTGAAATTTGTACACAACGTTCCATTCGCATCCGAGCGGATTTTTATATACATACTATATAGATGTCACGTCTGAGATGGGGAAAAAAAAACATGTTTTTTTTTATAAACTGTGTTTCATGTGTTTTCCATGTGAGGGAAATCTTCGAAACCTCTTTACCGATTGATTTGAAATTTTGCCACGTTACATTCGAGTAGGCGCGTGTTTTTATATTGCTACCATATACATACCACACCTGTGACAGGAAAAACATGCTTTAAAAAAAAAAAAAAAAAAAACATCTGTTGCACGTAAGAGCAACACACACTATACTAAATGTTACGATTCCATTTCAATGTTTCCGATTACATTGATAAACTGAATTTTCATAGATTTCGATTTATTTCATTTTGATTTAATTATTTTGTGACATTGCGTTGGAATTGAGCTGTGTTGTTTACCATACCATTCATTCATTTCGTGAGTATAGTTTATTTATTTATTTTTTCATTTTTTTTCATTTCGTTTCAGATCATTTGGGAATGCAGCGGACGAGGGAGTGGGGAATGGTGAGGAGGACGAGGGGACGGGAGTTGGGGATGAGGGAATGGGGGAATGGAAAATAGTGGGGAGGATAAGGCAACAGGGGAGTTGGGGATGAAGAAGGGACAGGGGAGGGAGGGATTGTAGGAAGGACGAGGGGACGGGGGAGTGGGAGATGGTGGGATGGACGAGGGGACAGTGGAGTGGGGGATGGTGGGGAGGACGAGATGGGGGAGTGAGGAATGGTTGGGAGGCAGAGGGGACGGGAAAGGGGGGGATAGGTGGGAAGGACTGGGGGACAGGGAAGGTTTTTTTGAGGGGGGGGGAGTAAAGAGGAAGGAGAGGCATAGGTGAAGGGAAGTATAGAAGTGGGAAGTACAGTGAGAGTTATGAAAGCAGGCGGCGGGCTGTCCGCCTTGCTGACACGATGTGTGGGTGTTGGCAGCTAAGCTAAGCTGGCTCCCTCTTGTCAGGGAGCTGTGAGTGTGTGAGAGGTTCTTCACATGTGTTTCACCATATGTGGATGTCTATAGATGAATACTGTGTAGCATTCAAATATACACACTCCCTGATGCTTCCACACATGTTGTTCTGTTTAAGGCTCTTTATTTTATTATTATTATTTATCGAGTGGCTCAGCAACGTGTGGCCGGGTACAGCTTGTGTGTGTGCTCACCTATTTGTAATCGCCTATTTGTGCTTGCGGGGGTTGAGCTTTGGCTCTTTGGTCCCGCCTCTCAACTGTCAATCAACTGGTGTACAGGGTCCTGAGACTACTGGGCTCTATCATATCTACATTTCAAACTGTGTATGGAGTCAGCCTCCACCACATCGCTGCCTAATGCATTCCATCCGTTAACTACTGACACTGAAAAAGTTCCTTCTAATGTCCCTGTGGCTCATGTGGGTACTCAGTTTCCACCTGTGTCCCCTTGTTCACGTACCACCAGTGTTGAATAGTTTATCCTTGTTTACCCGGTCGATTCCCCTGAGGATTTTATAGGTTGTGATCATGTCTCCCCGTGTGTGTGTGTACTCACCTATTTGTGCTTGCAGGATCGAGCATTGACTCTTGGATCCCGCCTTTCCAGCCATCGGTTGTTTACAGCAATGACTCCTGTCACATTTCCCTATCATACCTAATTTTAAAAGTATGAATAGTTTGTTTCCACAACCTGTTCCCCAAGTGCATTCCATTTTTCCACTACTCTCACGCTAAAAGAAAACTTCCTAACATCTCTGTGACTCATCCGAGTTTCCACCCATGTCCCCTTGTTCTGTTATTACGTGTGAACATTTCATCTATTTCCACTTTGTCAATTCCCCTGAGTATTTTATATGTTCCTATCATATCTCCTCTTTCCCTTCTTTTCTCTAGTGTCGTAAGGTTCAGTTCCTCAGACGGTCTTCATATCCCATCCCTCGTAACTCTGGGACAAGCCTCGTCGCAAACCTCTGAACCTTCTCCAGTTTCCTTGTGTGTGTTTCTTCAGGTGGGGGCTCCATGATGGCGCGGCATACTCTTAAGACTGGTCTCACGTAGGCAGTGTAAAGCGCCCTAAAAGCCTCCTCACTTAGGTTTCTGAATGAAGTTCTAATTTTCGCCAGTGTAGAGATCGGTGCTGTCGTTATCCTATTTATATGTGCCTCAGGAGTTAAATTAGGTGTCACATCCACTCCCAGGTCTCTTTCTCGAATCGTTACAGGTAGGCAGTTCCCCTTCATTGTGTACTGTCCATTTGGTCGTCTATCACCTGATCCCATTTCCATAACTTTACATTTACTGGTGTTGAACTCCAGTAGCCATTTCCCTGACCATCTCTGCAACCTGTTTAAGTCCTCTTGGAGGATCCTACAATCCTCATCTGTCACAACTCTTCTCATTAATTTTGTGTCATCCGCAAACATTGACATGTATGATTCCACTCCTGTAAACATATCATTTATGTAAATTAGAAAGAGGATTGGTCCCAGCACCGATCCTTGAGGTACTCCACTTGTTACTGTTCGCCAGTCAGACTTCTCGCCCCTTACCACTACCCTCTGGCTCCTTCCTGTTAGGTAATTTCTCACCCATGCTAGGGCCTTTCCGCTTACTCCTGCCTGCCTCTCAAGTTTGTAAAGCAGTCTCATGTGCGGTACTGTATCAAAGGCCTTTTGGCAGTCAAGAAATATGCAGTCTGCCCAGCCTTCTCTGTCCTGCCTTATCCTTGTTACTTTGTCATAGAATTCTAAAAGGTTTGTTAGGCATGATTTCCCTGTCCAGAACCCATGTTGGTGCTTGTTTACAAACCCAATGCTCTCCAGGTGCTCAACAAGTCGTAACCTAACTTGAAAATCGGTACGACATTTGCCTCCTTCCAGCAACTGGGCAAATCTCCCGACATAAGTGACTCATTAAAGATCCTTGCCAGAGGCACGCTGAGAGCCTGCGCTGCCTCTTTTAGTATCCACGGTGATATTTTCTGGTTCAACCGCTTTAGTTGCATCCAGTGTTGTCAACTGTTTCATTACCACCTCTGCTGTCATCTCTATATCTGATAGTCTTTCATCTAGGGTAATATCTTCTAACAATGGGAGCCACTCAGGCTCGGTTGTGAACACTCCATGGAAACTTGCATTCAGTACCTCGCAGATTTCCTTGTCGCTTTCTGTATATGCCCCTTCTGTTTTCCTCAGTCTTGTCACTTGGTCATTTACCGACATCTTCCGTCTTATATGGCTATGTAGTAATTTAGGTTGTTTTTTTGCTTTGATTGCAATATCATTCTCGTGTGTGTGCACGCGCGCACTGGTGGACTCCCTCGTATGTGTGCGCACGCACTCTGGGGAACTCTCTGGTGCAGGGACGAGGATCGCGACACTAATGTTATTCTGGTGACTTGCCAGAAATAGTTTTTATCGCAAATGTCTGCAGCTAACGGGCTAACATGTATGACTAACCATCCAGTGAGATGGGGATATTCGGTGAACTTGTACTTAGTGTTTGATCTACAGTGTGTGTATTCTTTCATATAGAATAGGGTAGCAGCACATTGCTGTGTATACCTAAGCTTTTTAATAATATAAAAAAGTAATGGGAAAAGGAAAAGAGTTTACGAGAAAGCTGTAAATAATTTTAGAGAGCGCGCTGCATGGTACAAGAGCACACGAACTCCCTGGATCTGAAAATATAGAAGAAATTGCTTAATATCAATAAAAGACCTTGCAGACTCTCCCCGAATTTTTTTTAATGTTCTAGCACCCCTCTGTTTTTTGCATTTATTTAATTTATAAAATTGTTGCGTTACAACTTACAAAATACATGCGTGACAATGACTGTCCAAAATCCTCATCCGGCTTCCCAGAGATGAGGAACGTGGCCAAAATGCAGAAGGCATTTCTCTCTGGATCACGACAATGAGGAGTTGGAACAGGAGGCTGCTCTTGAGTCTCTGATTATATCATTTATATTTATCACGCATTACCTTATATCTGATTTAATGTACATGCAGGCGATGAGTCACAATAACGTGGCTAAAGTATGTTGACCAGACCACACACTAGAAGGTGAAGGGACGACGACGTTTCGGTCAGTCCTGGACCATTCTCAAGTCGATTGATTTAATGTATCTTTGGTGTCTGCCACAGCTTGGCCGAGCATAACCTGAGGATGGGTTGGGGTTGGCCGCAGCTTGGCCGAGCACAGCTTACACCCAACAGAGAGCATTATGAAGACTGGGTGTCACAGTGCCCTCGCTAGCCTAGGAAGCTTGAATGTACATTTTGCCTCCAATATATCCCATTCACATTGTAAATGAACTCCAAACGGGCCGGTTATTGTCGCATATACAGTACAAACCGGTTATTCTGATACATATACATGCCCAAGTAACCGGCGCATAAGCTGACAATGGCATTGAAACAGTGTGATTATTGTCGTTAAAGAGGTTACTGAAATATTATTATGGGAGATATTATCTTTGACGTGGGCCGAGTAACGGTCCTAACACCACCTGCACATAAACACGTTTTCTTCAAAAAAAGAAGAAAAAAGTTAGTCTTCAAGCAACATCTGCCTTCTAAAAGGGAATCTGAACACAAATATTCATGTGTATTCTAGTTAAGGTAATCATGAGGAGAAAGCCAGTAAGACTAGTACGAGGAAGGGATGTAAGAACAGACTAACAACGTAAGACAAATGGGAGACCTTTGACAAGCCAGCGTGGCCCCGGAGAGAACAGGAAGCCTCATTGAAGCCACTAGAGATTAAGTGGCCCTCAGGTAAATTCAGGAAAATATGAGGACAAAGAGCATAGATACTGGGGACAAGGGGTATGAAGATGGAAAGAAAGACCGGTGCCCAGTAACACGCACCATCGGGGATCGAGCACCGACGCAGCAAGAAACGGGGCCGTTGCTCTACCAGCAAGTCTAGATACAAATATGTAGCATATTTAAGGGTAATTAAATATTAATTTGATGTAATGATTGTTGACGTTCTGCAGCTTGTTCATCCTGCACGAGTGACTCAAGCAAGTCTGCTGTCTGTTAAAACAGACCTGTTATATAGCAGGTCTGATATAATTATATAGTACAAGATAAATCTTCGTATGGTTGCCTGAGTAAGAGACTGTCATGACCTTTAGCAAGATGCCTCATACTTCTTTATGCTAAACTCGAAGGGTATGACACAAAGAGTTTGTGCTGTAATTAGTGGGATCAGTAGTGACTGCTTTTAAGTAAAATTAGACAAGAGGTTAATTCAGATATCTGAAGTAAATGTTAAGTGTTGCCGAAATTAATGTGTATTTACATTACCTAATTTCGTAGTGATGCCCCATTTGTTTACATGCAAGTGGCAAGAACAGTTTGATGTTTAGAGTTCCTGAAAGGTGTTTGGACGAAGTTTGGCAGGAAATTTTTGTTTCAATTAAACAGTGGGGTTCCTCCTGCTCCGTCCCTGTTGTGAGTCGACCAGTGGGCGGCAGGCGAAGTGACCTTGGCGTGAACTGGGACGCTGTGAAGCATCCACCCCATTCGAAAAAAGAACATTGCAGAACATGGAAAGGTTGCTTAAGGTGCAGTCTGTCACCTAGCTAGTACTCACAGCTCGTGTGTCAATGGACACTGATAAAAAATAGCCTAGAGTAGTTCACTATCTTTAGAAGTAACACACCAGAGTGCCCCAATGTAGGACAAACAAGTATAATTAAAAGATCAGGATAAATAAACATGCACATATAAAATATATAAAACTATAATTCAAAATATATGCACGTTTTCAATATAACAAATAAGTATTCACTTCAATATCACTTAGAGAATAATATAGCTTGATATACATGGAAAAAGTCTCCGCGGAATAATTAATCTACCCTACGGAACAAATGAACAGCACAACAGACTTATAATGAACCGATGAATAACGGACGGAGGTCTCCCCCCACTGACCAGCTCAGAGCACACACCTTAACCCCCCCCCCCCTCGTGGACAAAGGGGTTGGCAAACGAGTAATTTTATAACCCAAATAAACGAGAAAAGTAATCGTTCTCAACATGCAAAAGACATTAATAAAAGTACAAGTTTATTAAAGGTAAATTATAAAAGTATGAATGATATAAGAGGTGACATCTGGCAACTCAGACACAGACAGGTATTAAACAGGTGAATATAACAGTAAAGGAAAAAAGCAGGTGGGAATATATAGACAGTGTCAGGAAGCGGAAATGAGAAGCAGGAGGGAGTGGAGGAAGTAGGGAAGATAAAGGACAAAGGACAACAGGATTAGACGTAACAGCTAGGAACGATTACATTAACATAAGACGTGTCGGAAAGAAATTGTGAGAATATTGCCATCAAAGCGAAAAAGCAACCTAAATTACTACATAGTCATATAAGAAGGAAGATGTCTGTAAATGACCAAGTGACATGACTGAGGAAAACAGAAGGGGCATATACAGAAAGTGACAAGGAAATCTGCGAGGTACTGAATGCAAGTTTCCATGGAGTGTTCACAACCGAGCCTGATTGGCTCCCTTTGTTAGATTACCCTAGACGAAACACTATCAGATAGAGGTGACAGCAGAGGAGGTAATGAAACAGTTGACAACACTGGATGCAACTAAAGCGGTTGGACCAGACAAAATATCACTGTGGATACTAAAAGAGGCAGCGCAGGCCCTCAGCGTGCCTCTGGCAATGATCTTTAATGAATCCCTTATGTCGGGAGAATTGCCCAGTTGCTGGAAGACAAGTGTCATACCGATTTTCAAGAAAGGAAATAGGGAGGAGGCACTTAATTACAGACCCGTATCACTGATAAGCATCCCCTGCAAAATACTTGAAAGAATAATTAGGCTAAGACTTGTTGCACACCTGGAGAGCATTAGGTTCGTAAACAAACACCAATATGGGTTCTGGACAGGGAAATCATGTCATCATCTCACAAACCTTTTGAAATTCTATGATAAAATAACAAGGATAAGGTTGGGCAGACTGCAAATTTCTAGACTGCCAAAAGGCCTTTGATACAGTACCACACATGACTGCTATTCAAACTTGAGAGGCTGGAAGGAGTAAGCGGAAAGGCCCTAGCATGGGTAAGGAACTACCTAACAGGAAGGAGCCAGAGAGTAATGGTAAGGGGCGAGAAGTCAGACTGGCGAACAGTAACGAGTGGAGTACCTCAAGGATCGGTGCTGGGACCAATCCTATTTCTAATTTACGTAAATGATATGTTTACAGGATTGGAATCCTTCATGTCAATGTTCGTGGATGACGCAAAATTAATAAGAGTTGTGACAGATGAGGATTGTAAGATTCTCCAAGAGGATTTGGACAGGTTGTAGAGATGGTCAGAGAAATGGCTACTGGAGTTCAACACGAGTAAATGTAAAGTTATGGAAATGGGATCAGGAGATAGGCGACCAAAGGGACAGAACACAATGAAGGGGAACTGCCTACCTGTAACGATTCGAGAGAGAGAGACCTGGGAGTGGACGTAACACCTAATCTAACTCCTGAGGCGCGCACAAATAGGATAACGACAGCAGCGTACTCTACACTGGCAAAAGCTAGAACTTCATTCAGAAACCTAAGTGAGGAGGCTTTTAGGGCGCTTTAAGACTGGTCTTACATAGGCAGTGTAGAGTATGCCGCGCCATCATCGAGTCCCCACCTGAAGAAACACATAAGGAAACTGGAAAAGGTTCAGAAGTTTGCACCGAGGCTTGTCAGAGTTACGAGGGATGGGATATGAAGAGAGGCTGAAGGAACTGAACCTTACGACACTAGAAAAAAAGAAGGGAGAGAGGGGATATGATAGGAACATATAAAATACTCAGGGGAATTGACAAAGTGGAAATAGATGAAATGTTCACATGTAATAGTAACAGAACGAGGGGACTTGGGTGGAAGCTGGAAACTCAGACGAGTCACAGATGTTAAGTATTCTTTTAGCGTGAGAGTAGTGGAAAAATTTAATGCACTTAAGGAACAGGTTGTGGAAGTAAACTTTATTCATTATTTTAAAAGTAGATATGATAGGGAAATGGGACAGGAGTCATTGCTGTAAACAACCGATGGCTAGAAAGGCGGGATCCAAGAGTCAATGCTCGAATCTTCAAGCACAAATAGGTGAGTACGCGCGCACACACGTACATCTATATAACCCCTTACCCTGCTCCCTCCCTGTCCCCCTCCCTCCCTGCCCTCACTCCCCCTTCATCCCATACCCTTCCTGTCCCCCCTTCACTTGACCCCCCCCCACCCCCTCACTCCAGTTTCCTCTGAGACCCTGTTATCCACCTCACAGATCCTTACACACATGGAACAGCTTCAACCATCAGCAGAACGCTCGTCACGAAGGAAACATGAGAAGGGACAGGAGAGAGAGACTCTCAAGGCAATGTACACTAACATAGATCGGATTACAAATAAAACAAATGAACTTCGAGAATGGGTACTAGAAGAAAACCCAGACATAATAGCACTCACAGAAACGAAGCTGACGAATTCTACTACCAGGTGACAAAGATTAAGCAAGAAAGAGAAGACTGGGCGGGGAGCATTTTCTTGGATTGTCGGAAAGCCTTTGACACAGTACCCCATAAGAGGATGGTACATAAGCTGGAGAGACTAACAGGAGTAACTGGTAAGGTGCTCCAGTGGATAAGGGAGTACCTAAGCAATAGGAAGCAGAGAGTTACAGTGAGGGGTGAGACCACAGATTGGCCTGAAGTTACCAGTGGAGTCCCACGGGCTCTGTACTCAGTCCTATCCCGTTTCTGATATACGTAAACGATCTCCCGGAGAGTATGGACTCATTTCTCTCAATGTTTGCTGACGATGCCAAAACTATGAGAAGGATCAAGACAGAGGAGGACTGCTTGAGGCATCAAGAAGACCTAGACAAACTGAAGGAATGGTCGAACAAATGGTTGTTAGAGTTTAACCCAAGCAAATGTAATGTAATGAAGATAGGTGTATGGAGCAGAAGACCAGGTACAAGGTATCATTTGGGAGATGAAATTCAAGAGTCAGAGAAAGAGAGAGATCGCCAGACTTGGGAGTTGATATCACAAGTTTGATATATCAAACTTGTGCGTCTGTCTGTGTGTTTTTGGCCCGTTCAGAATCGAACCCGGACCTCGTTGATAAGTCATATATTGTACCAGCCAGCCTCGCGGACTCAGAAGTGGGAGGCCTCTCTCTGCGTTCTCCCCGCCCCGCCAAATCCCTCCTCCCACCCACGAACCCCTTCTACCTCCAATCCACCCCTCCCTCCCTATCTCCCAGGACAAAGTAGCCGGTGCTGGGGGAAGGGGGGGGGGGGCCCTTCCCCCAGCACCGGCTACAATCGGTTATATTATCGAAATTGGCATTTGGCATTTCGTTGTCTGAAGATTTAACTTTGTTTTATTTTCCAGATAAATTTTCTCATAGAACTGCATTTGTCCATTTATTCGAGGCTGTGAGAGCCCCCTTTCCAACCAGTGGTGGTACTCCGTGCGCGTGCGCGTGCGTGTGCGCGTGCGTGTGCGTGTGCGTGTGCGTGTGCGTGTGTGTGTGTGTAAATATATTTTGGTAGCAGTCTTTCTTGTAAACGTATGACACATAATTTCTTGCTTATATTCGTTTTTGGGTGAGGTGATACGACACGAATGTTTTTGGGTGAGGTGACAAAAGACAAAACAAGAAACAATGGGTATATTGCATATTTGCTGCTTCCATATTGCTTTTGCTGCTTCTATGTTGGTTCGGGGTCTTGAAGTGGGTAGAATATAGTTGTGTTAATTGGCTGTTGATTGCTGGTGTTGACTTTTTGATTTGTAGGGCCTTGCTGATGTCGAGTCTCCTGCTATCGCTGTATCTATCGATGATTTCTATGTTGATTGTTAAGATTTCTCTAGTGATGGTATGATTGTGAGAGGATGTTATATGTTCCTTGATGGAGCCCTGTTGTTTGTGCACAAACAGGGCTCCATCAAGGAACATAATCTCCTCTCAAATCAATAAAAATGTATATAAAGGTTACAAGATGTATATTAGTTAATACACTAAGTGTTTAAAGGTTATGGATCTCTTGAAGCTCCTCCGCTTCCAGACAGGAACCGAGGATGCAGCAGGCGTTTCCCCTCTGGATCGCCAAACTGATGCGCTGAAACAAAAAACTGGCTGCCCTTGGGTCTCTGATGTAAACGAGCCTGGAACCCATTTCTTTGCGAAATCTCAAGACACTCATTCCCCAGGGGCCGAGTGTGTCAGACGCTATGGGAATAAAGTTGTACTGACCTTCCAATCGCCTGTATTTGACTGATTTTCCTATTATTTTTGTGGTTGGCCGCGTCACCTGTTTGATCAGGATCGAGGTGTATGTAGGTGTTAGCCAGGGTGGATACACGTGTGTAGTCCCACACCAGCTGTTTGCCTCTCCCTTTTCCAGGGGTATATAGTGATGCCAACAGGGCGAAGTGCGGGGTCATCCTAATGGGTATTCAATAATCCATAAACTCCCTTCTCTCCATAGACTAAATTCTGGGGTACAGAATTTTTTTTCTGTGAATGGGCTCACTGTCTCGGAACGATGAAATACATTTCTCAAAGTTTTACCGGTTCTTAAAGACACATTTTTTCTTCCCCTCACGAGCTTAATTTTGATACAGATAATCATCTTATTCTTCGTTTTGATGGCCAGGCGACCATCAGAGAAGCGACTACCCCCCCCCCCCCCACACACACACACACAGGTGCCGGTGGCTGTGTGGATAGCACGCTGGATTTCTTTCACCCTGATGCCCCTGTTACCTAGCAGTAAATAGGTAACTGGGAGTTAATCAGCTGTCACGGGCTGCTTCGTGGGGGGGGGGGGGTGAGAAAAAAAATAGTAACAGTTGAGAGGCGGGCCAAAAGAGCAGAGTTCAACCCCCGCAAGCACAACTAGGTGAGTACACACACACAGTATATAATGTAATTTATAGGAGGCAGGACTTGCGGAACTTACCCCAGCACGTAAGGCACACTCTATCCATCTTAGTAAAATATATATAAAAAAAAATGTATTTTCGTGGGAGCTTTTATAAACTTCACGAAATTGACAAATTTGACATATTACTTTTTCATAATATGTCTTATTTTCTCTTGGGCAGCAGAGAAATAATGTAACACCACTATAAAATATAAACTAAATTAATAAAGTACTAAACTAATAATGTAACACTTTAACACTACTACTTATACTGAGTAACACTTCCTATCGGTTGCACTTGGTAACACTGTTGTTGAACACTGTAATATGAGCTGACATATGATGGTTACACCGGAACCAAAGGGAAACTGCCAACAAGGAAATGCTACATAGGATTAAAAACCGCTGCCACCATCTGCCTTGACCATTGAGACTATATCAAGCAACGAGGCAAGAAACATTGCTTAACTTGAAGAGTACTTTCTATAACTCATTAATTATGGGACGTTTGTCAGCCCAATATATCCAGAAGGCTAAGAGGATTCAACGATTGACACAGACGGGAAATTTAACAAAAGTTTATTGAGAACAAAATTATGCTAATCACCACTGTAAATCCTACTCTAACACTGGCCAATAGTTACGAAATTTAGACATGGAACAAAACCCTCAGAGATCACACTTTACCTTAAGACCTCTGTCTCTCCCTCTGGTGGATTCACTCTGTCTCTCCCTGGCTGTGCGATGTTCTCACAGATCCACTCCTGACCCTGGTGTCCGGCACTCTGTCTCTAAGTCTCTACAGGACCAATATATACACCCCAAAAGGGGGGAGGGGAGAGATTTGGTGTTGCTACCTACACCAAAAATGTAAGAGGTCGGCCACACGTGCACAAACACTCAAGAATTTTTCCATCAAGCTTATTTGACATTCACCATACACTGTTCAAGAGAGGAATTATTAATTGTGAGTGTGGCTGACCTCTGATCTGGCTAAAAGGGGGAGATCCATGGATGTTTTACACACAAGAATCTGGGGTCTAATTCCATGCAATGTTTGACAAGAGTATCATGAAATATTACATACTTGAAACTAGCTGACTAAGACTAACCCAGGAATTTTTTAATCAACATACAAATAATCCAGAGGTCATCTGGGCTGACCTCTTGGAGAAGGCTTCCCTGGGTGAGAACTCTAGGGGGGGGTCATGGTGTTACAAAATCTGCGTGTTTGGTGTGGTTGTTAATTTATTATAGTCCAAAAATATACCACATACATCAGTGCTATATCTATTAGTTGAAAAAAAGTTAATTATTTTACTAAAGTAGAAAAACACACACACTATCAAATTATCAACTATTCAACCATGTGCAGAAAATGACTGTAAAAAGAGAACCAGACTGCTATTACCTGCTCCAAATGAAAAGTTGTAAGTGTCGGTCCATTCTCGGGTGCGATGCTGTGCTTGTAGTGACAGTCTGGTGGCTGGCTGAAGAGGGTCAAACCTCCGCTCACCGGAGACGTCAGTCTTATCTCCACCTCACTCTAGGCTCTCCTAGAGTATCACTAATCTCAACACTAGAAGAACACGTCGCACACGGCCCATCCATTTACAGTCTATTCATGTCTGTGTCACTTCTTGGGTGGCTTAATCTTCATCAATCAATCAACCCGTCCAACAACACGCACGGCATAAAGTATAAGGGAAAACCCATATCAAAATTTGTTGAAGGCCAAGCATAATAAAAAAAGGCATGATTAGCGCAGTTTCCAATACGCCAAATAATATAATATTAAAGTAATATGGTATTGGGAGATTTTCGTGAGAATGACGTTGGTACATGTCACTTAGCACTTTTTTTTTTCGTTGTGGCCTCTCCAGACTCGGCTATGATGGGCACGTACCCAACTGATATTACTTGGAAAAATTCGGCAAAGCTTGCCCACCAGACATCTGCCTTG
>WNGS01164858.1:23527004-23528478 GCA_020271785.1 Procambarus virginalis
TGTCTTTATCTACCCCCACATCTGCCGCTGATGATATCCTTTTGAGGAAGGCTTCTGAGGACAGACTTAACGGGAAGTAAGGAAGGCAATCTACTCTTGAACAGGAATATATACTCCGCGGTTGACTGGACATGTATCCGTAGCTGTTCACCCCTAAGGCATACACGAGGTATGGGAACGAAAGGCTCTCGGCCTGCTAACAGGACTCAGAAGTGGTCTGTTGTTGTTCCCGTGAAGAAATATACACCATTTCTCGTTGTACATGATTTGATTGTTGCCGCCGGAGGCGGCTAGTTTATTGTGCACCCCATACCATCCTGTGAGCGGTAGCGCAAAAAGCATTACAGAGGGCGCAAAAGTTCTTTATCAGACCTCTTGACAAATGGAGATAGTCATAGGGTAGCTTCTGTTTATTATTAGTCTTCATAATACACTACTTGTTTCTTCATCTCATATGTCCTTTATCTACTGAAAACGAAATATGGATACAGTGCAAGGATTTCCAGGCAATTTATCCATGACAATAAGATAGGTTGCCATATCATACAGAGTGAGCTTAGATTTATCTCTAAATTTGACTACAATCCAAGATATAGTGTTCGAGTGTGTGTCCCTGTCTTTGTCCACACACTTTACACTTTACTTCATCTAGATCCCTATACAAGCCGAACTGCCAGAGATAATTGTAGCAAAGTCTTATACGAGCTGTGCCAACATCTGTTAGTCTACTGACTTTGTTACTTGCCCCATACACATATTTACTTCACACATTTCATTGTGATGAACAATGGACCTGCTAGTTCCAGTTTGCACAGTTCTACTTTTTTTCAAATCCATCCAGTTCTCGTCTAATGACACTTTTAAGGGACCTATTTGATAACTCAAGATTCCGTTCAAGCAACCTTAGCAAGGGCGTCAACTTTGTCATGTTCCTGCATGCCAATGTGAGAAGGAATCCACAACATTTTTATATTAACCCTCTTGCTAAGTATTCTTATATATCTACGTCTAGCTTCCAAGACAAGCACGTTATTACTTGATTGCAAACTGTTTATTTCTCGTAGTGAGGAAATGGAGTCAGAGAGTTTGCTTCAGTCCTGGACTGTGTTCAGCCCTCGTGCAGTTGGCCGACCTCAAACTCAATACCAAACTAGAGGTATTACCGCATGAAGGGAGATTGTTTCCAAATAGGTCCATTAGTGTTGGCGAGAAGAAGCTTATGACGGAGACAAGGAGAGCGCTAATTGGATGATACGAAGGAACACATTCGTCACTGACTAGTACGATTAAAGCTCGTATAGTGGCCCGTCCCGTCGAGGCTTCACAATGTCAGTAAACTTGCGTTCTAAATTGCCCGGTCCTAGCCTAGCCTAGCCTAGGACCACTATCCTTACACTACAGTGTAAACCCATTAGAATTGTGCATAGTGTTAAATATAAACTGGGAAGACTGTAGTGTGCATGTTTGAATTTGT